>OV651816.1:19545151-19623155 GCA_927349885.1 Psylliodes chrysocephalus
ACCGCCCCAATTCCGTTAGAATTTCCAAATCTCTTTTGTTTTTTCTTTGTACACTATTTCGATAGGTAATTAGATTATTCCTGTAGTTTCATTCAGCCGAGTGTCTCGAAAACCATGTGAAACCAGCAGGAATCTGTTAAATTCCCAAATTGTTTATATTTTCTTTTTATAAAATTATTTATTTGCAAACTTATCAGGATTTTGAAATCAAATCCGGTTTTTGTCTGCTCATTTTACAATAACGTTGAGAGCCGTATAAAATAAATAATTCATTTCAATTAAGTATTAGCTCGGAATATTTTTTATTTAATGAATATAATTTGATTTGTTTAAATAAATAATATTACTGAATAAACCGTTAAACTAAAACTTGTAAATATTTTAAATATTGGTTTCGAAAATAGTTATACCGAGGTTCTACAAAATTTTGTTTCCATTAATTTTATAATTATTAGTTTAAATAATAGTTATAACGGGTGGGTGATTAACTTAGAAGCGGTTTGAACTTCTCCGAATATTTTTTTTTTTAAATTAATTATACCGGGTTGCCAAGAAATTAGTGAATCGTAGTTTTTAATGTTATCTTTTGAATGCTATCAAATGGAGTAACATGAATTTCTTGAATATTCATTAAATAATAGATTTGTTTCTCATTTCTTCATTTTTCCTGTTAGGCCGTGTTAGGGTTTCTAAGTATTTCTTTTGTACATTCCGTTATTAAATTCCCTAAATTAGGGTATCGTCTGAGTTGTTATTGAAGACAGTCACTACTCTCGCAGTAAAATGGGCGAATTTGGTATCCAACTCAGATGATATGTTCCGGATTTGCTATTGAATAGAAGTGAAGCTTACCTACCTTCGCTGCCGTTTAGTACAAGTCTCTATTTCTCTCGTAAATTTCTTAAGCTCCGCAATTAACGTTCTTAAGTTTATTTAGTTCCCACCGATAGTTAGTGAATTTCCGACCAGTTGACTGGACTCTAAATTGTAAGTCGATGAATAGTGACTATCCCGCATGGTAGAATGGGCTGATTTAGCTTCGCTCACAGAGTCTGTTTTATACCGGGTTTTATAGACTGAAGCGCCAACCTCAAGGGTTGTGTCGCCAGGATATTAATCTTGTGGTCCGTTAGGCTATAGCTAGATTTGCAAGTTCTCTATTGCACATTACTTCCGCTCTTGTCCACTTCCCGACGTGTCTCTATATTTGTCGCTTTAGGGATAATCGCATAGTGAAAAGCTCCAAGATGCTTAGAGGAGAAATTTATGAGATTCCGAAAGGTCTCCCTGCCGAAGACTGCAGACTTATTACAACACCGTGTAGTACTTCTGATTTCACCGCCGTTTTCCCGACACCGTTTTATTTATAAACCTCTCATTTGACCTTTTGAGTTTTTATTTTATTTTGCCCATTAATTTCCGTTACGAATTTTTTTATTTTGTTTAGGGTTAGATTCAATAATTTTGGGAGGGATCGTAAATACAATTATTTGGCTTCACCGAATATTAGCCGAAACGTAAATACTAAACAATATATATGTGTCAAATTGAAACCTGATATTTTATTACCTTGTCGTTAATCTATCTTTTCAGGTACTATATAACTACTATAATATCGTTAACTCTCTGGAATTTTCTTTCTGCACTGCAGCTACCTACAGCTCTTCTTGGAACTTATTCCAACCTGTAAAGTGGAGCAAACCACTCTAAAACAAACTGGTGCCCGAGTACAACAACGTCACAAGTAAGAGTATTTCTAACTAGTTGAGAAAACCTCCAACAATAGCGTTAACTGATTGATTCTGCAACAATTTCATTTCCACTTTATTAGTAATTTGTAAAGAAAAGTTTAATTTGTTATGTTATGTAACTTCTTTGGATTGCAAAATATGATATACTTTTATTTTTTAAAATGAAGTAAATTAAAAGCCTTAAAATACATGTATCATAGCAAAAAGATGTCAATTAATATTAACATTACTAATATTGTTGTCTATTGTGTAAATAAAAAGAAAAAAAAAATAAAAATTCGAACAGAAGTTTACTTGATACATCTCTTATTAAAAATAAAATAAAGAAAAAATATAGTGTAAAAAAATCATTGCGGGAAATTCTTGTACCAACTGCTCTGATACTTTAAATATCAACATCATTTAAAAATTCTTTATAGTGCGTACAACAAACATTAGTTTAAGATCTACGAAGATAGAGTTAGTCCAAAATAATCCAGTGTTAATACCCGCATCAGGTTTATTTTAAGCAACAGAAGGTCCTATGCGATGGCAGAGATAGAGACTGAAAAATCTACAAAGTAGAACATCTTGTGAAGTACCTCTTTAAAAATACAATTGGTATTTCCTAAACCATAAGTTTTTTTAAAAACCACTTCTAAAGCTTTTCATGTTTATTCATATTATTATTTTTTTATTAATAATATTAATATTATGCAGGTCTTAAAGAATTGGGATGATAAAGAGCTTGGCTCGGAAATAGAGTTCCAAAGTTTAGTAAATAATCCTGTATATTTTAAAGTGAAATTGATATATTTTTTTGGTTCTCCAAGCAAAAAACCCATCCGCCGAGTACGTTGTTTGACCTGGCAAAAAGTGTCGAAACGTCACTCAAAGAAAATCCGAAAACAGCAATAACCCATCAAAGTTTCGAACGAATGAGTACAAAAACAATCAGGCAGGCAAGCAAACCGTGCGAATGTCACGATGCTAGTCCCGTGCCCTGTGCCATTACAAAACTCCTTTTTCAGCCTATATATACATAGCAAGTTCCCCGATGGCCTTAATGGACTTTCTATGTTTCCCGATGCATGCTAACGCGGCATCGCGTCGGCTGTTTGGATGAAGAAAAGCCCTTTCTCAAACTCTCAATCCATATACTCTCCACTTTCCTGGTGGCAAATGGCCTACGAGCTTTGCAGTAATGGATCTAGTGTTTTTTTAAACAATATTATTATAGTACGAACTGATAATGTGGATTAATTGTAACTGTTATAACAATCCCTATCTGTTCACTCTAAATCATTACTGAATAGACTTTTTAAATTTATTTTATCCAAAAAGCGAAAATATTGTATTAACCTGTTTTAACCTAATTTGTATTACGGTTTAGATTTGCAATAGTTATTATTAAGCACTATTTGGCATGGTTCAAACGACTTTTAAAGAAAAACACAAAATATTTTACAATGATTAGTTATCAGTAAATAATAATATTACCTAATAAATATTCAACAATAGTAAATCAATATTCACTTAGTTTTTTAAATAAGTTCAGCAACAAAGTCTTGTCCAACTATTTGTTTAATATAAAAAATAAATATCACTGGTAGACATCAGCTAGAAAATAACTTCATAGCTTGTACCCTTTTTGATTACTATCAGCACAAAATTTGTTTTTATAATATTAACAATGAATTTGCTTGATTTTTGTATGCTCCAGTCTGTTTTGTTTACCTTTTTCAACTGATTCTTCTTCTACTACACTTTGGTCTCTTTTGTGTCTTCACATAAGCAGTGAAATATTTAATCTTTAAATCATCACCAGTATGAGAGCAATATTTGATGTACAAAGTTTTGGAATTTGAACTTGGACTAAGTGATTTTCGCTCATTTTGTTCCAAGTGCTCTTGAAGAAAACTTGTGAATTGTTCTCATGTAACTATTTTTTGATTTTGTCTAGAGACAAAACTGTGTATCAGGAAACCTTTTTTTCAAAAAAAGCGTATATAGCTGATCTTTTTTCTAATGAAAACGTCAAAATATACACACCTTTCAGCCACATGATGACCATTGCCTCTCATAACCCTTTCATATTTTAGTCCTTCAACTTCACCATTAACTTTCTATTTTACTGGTAAATTTTACCGTTAACTTTACTCGTTTATTTTTAACTTTAACCTCAAATAACCTTTTACATCGTCTGACTTCAACTAGCACTGGATTGCAGCTTTATAAACTTGTTCTCTGTATTACTTTCTCTGCCTGGCTTTCACGCACCTGTAAAATATTTTGCATGATAAATACATCCACTACTAGTAAAGACCACCTAATCTGGATTTTCCTGCCTGCGATGCATGCTGTACGACTACGGATGCCCTACAAGAAGAATCTTCTGTCAACGCGAAGTCTCGCTCAGGCCAACCGCCATTACGTCGTGGATGAAATCTACAAGAATATTAAGTAAAATTAATCCATATTTTACTTTTGAGAACACCTACCTGCACCCCAGCTTCTTAGCGAGTTTACTAAGTCTTGCATGAAGTATGTATTTTTATTCGAGCCTTTGTTGCATAAACATTAGAATTTATTCTAGCTACTAATTTAGTACTACCTGTGTTGAATAACGTAAGGTTATATTACTTGTTATCAGTTACCCTTTACTTTACTTTCTCGCTCTGGTATAAACCTCGTAACTCTCAAGTCAATCGTCTTCGTTTTGCACCACCGCAAAATAGCTATAGGTACTATTGTATAAGACCACCGGCGAGGAGGTAATCAGCAATTAGTTAAGCTCTAGATTTAATTGAAGATGGAACCATTTAAGAAAGAATAAAGCAGTGACATAAATCAGTTAACTAAATCGCACAATGTTTTCATTTTCTATAAATAATGTTCTTAATTTAGCACAGCACTACGTGTTTAGAAAACGTTTTTTCCATCTTCGGGTGTAGTCAAAAATTAATAAAACTTGGGGACGATTACAAACAGTTTAAAAATAAATTTTAACATTTTTTAAATTAACAAAAATCCCATCTTTCTGTTTCAGCTCGTGAAGGTGTTTTCCTGTTTTGCATTACCATATTGAATAAAAATATTGTGTACGGAAAGAAATGTAAAAACAAGCGCCCTTATTAATTCATTCCATAGAAACTACCCCTACCATTAATTTTCCAAATATTTAGACATTTAGCGATGCATCATATTGGCTCTTTTTTATTCTTTATTGGCCAAAATTGTAAAACATTAGTCCTACAATATAGGAATTATTTTTCCATTAAATAACATTCAAATATATTTCTTAATTTTCTAGAACACTATTTGCCAATTTTTGTACTTTGAAAAGAAAATTTGATGAAAAAAGGTTAATGAAGAATTGATAAAAAGTTGATGAAAAGTTGATGAAAATTTGATGAAAAGTTGATGAAAAGTTGATCAAAAGTTGATCATAAGTTGATGAAAATTTATGAAAATTTGATGAAAAGTTGATTAAAAGTTGATGAATAGTTGATGAAAAGTTGATGAAAATTTGATGAAAATTTGATTAAAACTTGAAGAAAGTTGATGAAAAGTTGATGAAAAGTTGATAAAAAGTTGATGAAAAGTTGATGAAAAGTTAATGAAAAGTTAAGGAAAAGTTAATGAAAAGTTGATAAAAAGTTGATGAAAAGTTGATAAAAAGTTGATGAAAAGTTGATGAAAAGTTGATGAAAAATTGATGAAAAATTGATGAAAAGTTGATAAAAAGTTGATGAAAAGTTGATGAAAAATTGATAAAAAGTTGATGAAAAATTGATAAAAAGTTGATGAAAAATTGATAAAAAGTTGATGAAAAGTTGATGAAAATTTGATAAAAAGTTGACGAATAGTTGAAGAAAAGTTGATGAAAAGTTAGTTGTTGAAAATTGATTGAAAACATTTTAAAACACAAGAAGACTATTGATAGTTAAAATAATATAATTAATCCAGTTTGATATTGTTCAACTGAAAAAAAAAAAAAATCAAGGTTGACTTTCATGTGACCTTGCTGCATCATTGTGATTTTATCCTCTGTAAGCGTAGATACGAAAAATTATAAATATAATCACTAAAAAAATGTACTTTCTCTAATTTTGACATAATTTATTTTTTTTTTTGTAAATAGAGCAAGTGTTAAAATTATCTACTTTATGCAACCATAGCCAAACGATGTCTATCGAGCAGTAGCAAACCGGGGGTCAATTAAAAACTGGTCTGGTACCAGCACGTTGGAAAAAGAAACAACCAAAAGAATTAGTGATGCGAGAGCTGCGGGTTTGGGATCAACTGGTACCACATCTAATGTAGGGCCAGATGGAACCGAGTCAGTAACGTCGTGTTCTTATGCCTCAGAGGTAACAAAAATATTGGGGTGGCTATTGTAATAATAGACTATTCCAATAATTTAATAACAACAGAGCAGGGAGACCTAATAAGGACTGCACTGCTCGAAAGGTTTAAAAATCTGGATAAAAAAGGATTTTCATCCAGGTTCTCCAAAGCTAGAATTAGAAACGGGAGATAAAACTTTTTTTGCGTTGAACAAACAACGAGAGATCGGGTTGAGCAAACCGTTAAAACTGTAATACCTTGGGCAGGTGCTAAACTCTAGGAAAGTAGTCAAATCCAAGTTTACTATGACAATGATACCAGAACCAGACAGAATATTAAAGAAATTATGAATCCAAAATTCGGGCATCTAAATTTAAAACTGCAGAGTTACTGGAAGGAAGTTAGACTCTACGGGACAGCAACTTTTTACAAACATGGGAAAAGCTAAATGAAAGGCAAGGAATACTGTTCTTGAATTTCTCCAATATCTTGCTCCTAAACATCTCAGGAAAAAGAATCTCTTGCTATGGGAGAACACATACCAGAGGAGAATTAGCTCTTGATCGCAGAACTACAACAAAGTAGGAATACCGATGGAAATAGGGGGCACACGAGCTGAATGAAGACGAGGAGGGGACTCGTTAATTTTGCGCTCTGCTTATCCCACAAAGATTCACTTGTTACATAAAACAATACATTTCATAACTAAATGCATAAATAGCTATTAAATCATTAAATTATTATTTTTTTTATCTAAAAGTTTTTACTATTAAAGTCTTTATAAACTGAGTTTAAGAATAAGTATTTTAATCCTTATTATTTTAAACTAAAGTAAGGTATTGAACTGCTCTAATGGAATCATCTTGAGCAGTAAACAATACTTTAAAATTGATCGCACAAAAAAAATATGTCAACCAGGATCAACCAGGATCATAATCTGGTCTACAATAAAAATAAATAAAACATAAAGGTATACAATAAGAGAAGAAAATACTGTTTACATTAATATTTGTACATATTTAAGATATAGGTACATATTTAAATGTTAAAAGATTTAAATTGGTGCGTGGACATTCCAAGAAAAAACATTGAGCAAATGTGGCTACTACCAACTCATGGGGTTTTGTATTTGGTAGGAAATTAAAAACAAATCATATACCGTAAAGTAGCCTGACTTTGACCCGCATGGGTGACTTTAGCTCAAATCAATAAATAGTTATTTTTGTTCCCAAAAAATTATACGTCCTATTTATAAAAAAAAAAAACTCACTCTGGTTAAACTGTAAGGTATTTAAAGTACCCAAAACACTTTATTTAAAGACAATTGGCCGTTCACGCTTTAGTATAAACAATTTAACTCATTGCAAAATAATCGAAACTGAGGTGATAAAATTTGTATGCAACTAACAATACTGTTGCTTGTAATATTTTTTGTTATTATCTTTACCTTAAGCAATAAAAAATATCTTTTTAATGACAAAATGTGTTTTATTATCAACTGTGATGGGTGGCTTTAAACTAGCAAGTAATATTATAAAGAACAAAATGTAAAATTATGGTTGAGTCAAAGTCCCTTTTTACCTGCGGGTGGCTTTGCACACCACATTTTTATTTTTTATTTAATAAATTAGACCATTTGAGATATTTTTGCTTAATAATACTTAAAATATAACTGAGGACTAAATTATGGCGAAAATACGAATTTGGATTTGCTTTTATTTAACAATTGAAGCTAGGTATAAATTTTGACAGTGAGTAAAAGTCACCCGACTTTACGGTAGCATAGAAGCAGATATGACTTCAAGGTATTTATTGCAAAAATATTAAAAAGTGATAAAATTTAAATAATTTGAACTTAGCAGTGCATTGGTACAAAAGTATTTTCTTTATATTAACCCAAATGGGAATTATATGTTATATTGGTGGCAGAATAAGAAAAGTTTACCGAAATGAAATTGACCGTGTGAACTTTATTGACGAAATTGTAGACAACCCCATCCCCATGGCTTGGGTTTACTTTTCTTGTGCCTCCCATTTATGTGATTAAAAAGTGATACCATTGTACAATTACAATATAAATTTCCTAACTTCCTCTTACTTTTATATAACTGTCCATAAGTCATATTTGAGTTCAAGCAATATCATTTATTTTTAATTTACTTCTATAAACACAACTTTTCTCTCCACGAGGGTTTTTGATAGTAACCACATTTCCTAAATATTTTTTATTAAGACTTTTTACTTTTGAAGCCGTTTCATAAACGACTGATTGTCCGTTCTAAACAACAGGATAAACTGATCATCAGTTTATCTTATGTTTACATGTGTGCATTTGATCAATTTGAAAAATAGTGTACGCAGGTTTTTGGTATCGCAATTTATTTGAACTCAACTTTTACAACAACTATTCAACTGATAACATTAACATGTAACGTCTATCATAAAACTGAAACTCTGAAGTCAGGTCGTCGACTTATATAGCTTGCCTCGACCTTCTAGAACCTTCTCGAACAATCCGGACTTTTCTTTGACAAAGAATGACATTTCGAAACATTACTGGAATATTCCATTTACTCGTACCTTTACTTATGACGACCGCAGGACGCTGCAGGGTGCTGCGTAACATTGCTCCCTCCTCTCTAGTTGTTCGCCCCAAATAACTTAATTACTGGGACCTAGTTGGAACTAATGGGGAGGATCTGGTCCACGGTATCTTTCCAATGTGAACTACGTTGAATTTACTTCCCGCTGATAGTTAACTGCGGCAGATCAGGTCGTTGATTTTTCTTAAGTACCGAGTAGGGGCCTTCCCAGTTCCGTTGCGATTTCTGACGAAGTCCTCCTCGCTGCTTGGGATTGCACAGCCATACCTTGTCGCCCCTTTCAAAATGTGTATCTGTGGCAAGCCTGTCGATTCTAGCTTCTGCTTTATCGGTGTAGGCTTTCAGTTATTCCCAAGCGAATTCATAGACCTTTGTCCACTGCATACATCACATTTTTTACACCAATCCGCTACATCCAGTCGGCAATTGACACAATAAAATCTTTCCCAAACTCGTGCCATTGTCGTTTTCGTATCAAAGTGTCCTCCTGAACGGCTGCTATGAAGCTCCTCCAATACATTTCCCACCTGTGACCTCGGCAGTATCACTTGGCGGACTACATATACTCCATCGGGGCTCTCCCACTTCCGGTGCAATAGGCCATCGTCAAGATACAGGGAATCCCACTGGGTCCAGTAGCCTTTTATAGTTCTACTCTATTTGGATATCTCTTGCCAACTTTATTTTTGAGCCATTCTCGGACAACCTTTAAGTCATTGTCTTCCTTCTGTCCCTGTCTCAGACTTTCAAGGGTGATTTCTTCTTCGTCGCCCTGGGGCTTGATAGTGGTTGCCCGAAGAGTAACTTTATCAACCGGTTCTTCTCGTTCTTCGAGCCGTTTATCACACCAGCATTGTACTTCTAACCGGGATTGCCCGAAGAGAATGTCTGCGCCGCTATGGAGACCTCTTCGATGCTCTACTTTCTGGTTATTGTTAGAAAGCAGGCTGAGTGTGGGTGATTGGCTTCTTAGGGACGCATAGCTGCTTTAATTAATTCTTGTTTGGTCTTAGTGATGGGCTTGGAAAGATTGATTTATATGATTTTCCGGTCTCATTCGCTGATTCTCGATTTATAGAATGAGCCACGCTTCTACAGGTTCTTTGAAGATGTCCGATACTTCCGCAATTGAAGCATCTCTTACTTCCATTTTGGCTGTTTCATTGTATATTTCGTAGGAAATTTAAAATTTAGGGAATAGCATTAGTATTGGCCTCCTCACTTTCCTGGGATTTAATTTTCCTCACTTTTGCGCGAGAAGATCTGGACAGGAGTTTTACCGCTTCATATTCCTGGGCTGCAATCAGTTTCTCCCTCAGCGTTTTGTGATGTTGTAGTCGAAGGACTTGCTGCATTTACACATCTTGTATTCCATCAATGAATGAGTTGTTCTTGGAAATCTTTCGGTACCTGTGGATAGGCCAGATAAATCAACCTTCTTATATTAGCTTTCAATTCCCGTAGACTCTCATTATGTTTCTGACTACGAACCTTTGGCTGGCTTTTGAATACCCGTTGCAAATGCTGCTGGCCATATCTTGTCTCCAAAGCTTGGAAAAGAGATGAATAACTGGGTTCCTCTTGAGGAAGTAACTGTAAAACGGTTGCTGCCTGACCTCGCAGTGACACTATCAATGAAGCCGCCATCTCTTTCTCGGTCCAGTCATTGGCTCTAGCTGCAGCTTCAAATTGGAGTCGATATGATTCCCATGTTGTCTGACCGTCAAACGTGGGTGGCCTAAGGGTCTCGCTAGTATAGTTTTGTGAAACTGGAATTCGAATGTGGCTTGGTTCGGTTATGGATGAAGACGAGGTAGTAGTGTTTGCAGCTTCAATGCTGTTTACTGAAGCTTGACTGTGAATTCTTTTTCCAACTCAGCCATTTCAGCTCTAATTTGCCTTTTCAACTCTACTTTAGCCTGGTCTTGTTGTTCTAAACTAGCTTTCAAATTATCTTGCTGTTTCTTTAAATTAGCTTTTAGATGCTCTTGTTGTTGCTCTAACAGATCTATTCTAATTTTAAGCTGACTAACCTTTTGCTTGAAGGTTTCCTGGATTTATACTAAGCCATTTATAATCTCTACCTCCGCTTTTCTATGCCTCTCCTCCTTCTCCTCTTCCCGCCTTTTCCTCTTCTCTTCTTCTTCCTTCCTACGCCTTTCCTTTTCCTCCTCTTCTTCTTTCTATGCTTTTCCCTCTTCATTTTTTCTTCCTTCCTACGCCTTTCCTTTTCCTCTTCTCGCCTTACTCTCTTCTCCTCTTTTTCCTTCCTACGCCTTTCCTATTCCTCCTCTACTTCCTTCCTTCCTGCGCCTTTCCTTTTCCTCTTCTCGCCTTACTCTCTCCTCTTCCATCTTCAAAAATCATGCTGGTGGGCCTGAAGTATTCATGCCTGCTTCGTACTCAGTGGATTTAGTATTTACCATGAACTTCTAATTTGTATCCCACCGCTGTCACCAATGTTACGCAGGTTTTTGGTATCGCAATTTATTTGAACCACATACTTTGATTTTCTCTTACTATATGGAGAATGGTCGCACTGCGCAGCTTTCTGAGTGCCTTTTAAAAGGAGATAGAAAACTCTGCCATTTTAATGCCTTATTACGTGTTGCCTACATCTTGGCGCAATATTTTTAATATTTTGCTTGCTGCTGTCAGTGTCAGTGAATATTATTTTTGAAGTCACAGTTTATTGCTAAAGAATCAGTTAGCTCACTCGAACCAGTTGAAAGTTCCAAAATAACATCCACTCCAGGGATACAAATTCAGGATGCGCAGAAGACTGCTGATTACGGGCGGTTGTCATATATTGTATTATCCGAGTTGCGCAGTCTATAAACTGGAACATTGAATTCAAAAGTGCCGACGCAGAGTGAGCGAACTGATTTTTTAGCTATAAACTGTGGTAAAGGCATCAAAATGTTGGGCGTGTCGGACCTCTCTCTTGCACCGTATAGTAAGAGAAAAACAAAGTATATGATTTGAACTCAACTTTTACAACAACTATTTAACTGATAACATTAACATGTAACGTCTATCATAAAACTGAAACTCTGACGTCAGGTCGTCGACTTATATATCTTGCCTCGACCTTCTAGAACCTTCTCGAACAATCCGGACTTTTCTTTGACAAGTAGTGACATTTCGAGACATTTCTGTAATATTCCATCTTCTTCATTCCTTTACTTCTGACGACCGCAGCACGCTGCAGGGTGCTGCGTAACAATATATTTGTATAGCGCAGAAGAACTCAAAAGAGAGAAAGCAGAAGTCTCATTTAGGTTTAAGCAACACTGTTTTAAAATCGCGACTTATTGTCAGGATGTATGTAAAGTATCCTATTACAATCAATAAATTAAAATGTATTTTAGAAATTTTAAAGATGTATTTGTATACTCAGTCTTTTTTTATATCTTAATTGTTGTTTTGTTTTTAAGACTGTGTCATTTGGAATTGACAATTATGTAGTGCAGTTAAAAAAATAAATAAATAACTATGACTGACGGCATACGTGAGGAGAGTGTACCTGTCAGGATGCTGACGGTTTGCGTCACACCTGAAAGGGCTCATTGAAATAATAAGATCAACTGATAGTCATGATCAGCACTGAACGTTAGTCACTTGTATATCACGAACGTCTACAAATGTTAGCTGCTTCGAAAACAAGTGGTAAGTGTTGATGATCAGTTGGTCTCATGACTATCGCGGTCAGCATTAGTCAGGGCTATTAAATACCTACATCCTGGCGGTCAGTCGCATTTTTACGACAGTATTTTTAAAAAACAAACGAAACTTTCTTTTTTCTTCTTTCTGATAATATTTTTAAATTAAAAGGGACTACATCACGTTTTTCTGCGCGATGCAACTGATTAAACGCGTACATGTGAGCGCAAGACAGTTGACTGATGATCAGTTCATCCTGATCCGCTGGACTGACCATTAGACCTGTGTGAAACGGGTCTAACAGCGTTTTCTCCTCTAATTGTAGACCCGATAATGGTCCTAGTGTCGAGATCGGTTGTCATATAACGTTTTAATAAATCTACTTTTATGTGAGATTTATTTTGAGTCACTGTCTTACTCTCTTATTTTTGTTCGATTTTTATATGAATTTTTGCTCGCCATGTAAATTAAAATTGAAAAGGTATTATGCTAAAATTACTATTGGCAATTTTTATTATTTTTTTAAATAATGTTTTTGCCGATAAGTTTATATTGGTGTATAATTGTGTATATTTCTGTGTACATAAATAGAATTGAGGTAGCTGAGGTCTAGCAAGTAGGGACAATCCAAAGTTTCTCTTTCGCGTGAATAAATAAGTTATATCCTAATCGAACACCACTTCCAATAGTGCAACAGGTAGACCAATACAATATCCAAGTTATTTAAGCACGTATGCAGATCAAACTTACGATATCGTTAATATTCCCAGTTGGGCGAAACTGAGACTAGAATTTACAAACACGGTCCTGTCACACTTCGCACTCAGAGAGACGCGAGAACAATCGACAACAAACGGCTAACTTGATAATAATGCAAACTTAATAATAACTCCGCATTTCTGGACCAATAAATTAGACCGCGGAATGAATTTGGTTAATTTGGAAGTTTCTTTGGATTTTTTTTTTTGTAAAGTTATTGAAGTGACGCATCTCTTTTTTCATTTAAGGGTAATTTATTCCTGTACTTAAATTTAAAAGGCTATGGTACTGATTTAATTTAGTAAAAATCGGATGATCGTAGGGGAGTCTAAAAGTAATTGTACAGGGTCTTCAGCAATATCCGTATTTCACATGATCTGGTAACATTACAAAATGCATCGGAAGTGCCTGTATTGACTGTTGTTGTTAGTTCTGTCAAATATGTTACTGGCGTTCATTTGGGTATATTTAAAGGTTATTGCTATTTTGGATATGTTTTTATTCAATTCTTTATGGAGTAATAATATACCAATCGATTCTTTTTAGAGCTCATTAGTGCCTTCATTCACTTATGTCTCTAAATTTAGTTACTTTTATAAGTTTAATGACAATAATATAATTTTTAGCCTAAATATATTTCTATTAGAACAAGATGTAAGCGACTTGTTTCAATTTTCCCATGCATCTGTTAGAACCATTTTTCGATTTAATAAAGATGTTGGCAAAATTCGTTTTTCTATATGATTTTAGTATTAAAACAAAAAGACAGCCGAACGCCAAACCCTCGTCAAAAAGTATAAACTTACTCGTTCTCCCACGGATATTCTGTATGTTATCCGCCTTTCTTCTTTTTCTTTTTTTAATAGACTATTCCCATGCGGATCTTAGGTCAAAATTAGTTCAAATAAATGTAAAGCATGTTGTCAATAAAATTATTCCATTGCCATTTAAAAGAACTCTATTAAAATTAATCATTTTTAACAATACCTTAGCCGGAAAGGCTGACATCGAGATTAGTGTGCATACACGTTCTCGCAACAATTAAGCAACGATATCTCCGGTCACGTCGTGGAACAATGAAGAGAAATGATTGAAATAAGAAAAACTTTTCAGAATTTTTATGTTGGAATTGTTGGATAAGTGTCTCTTACCATATATTTATAAACATAAATAGGGTTATGATACTTATAATATTTATTTACTTTTATAATTTATATATGTATTATATTAATAAACAGGTGTAAAAACACTAAACATTTCGCTAAAAATATAAACACACAAAAGAAGTTAGAATAAAACACATACTTTGATTACTATACGGTGCAAGAGAGAGATCCAAAACGCCCAACATAGGGCGCGGCCATTTTGATTCCTATGCCACAGTTTATAGCTAAAGAATCAGATACCTCACTCTGCGTCGGCACTTTTGATCTCAATGTTCCAGTTTATACACTGCGCAACTCGGATAATACAATATATAATAACCACCTATAATAAAACAGCAGTCTTCTGCGTATCCTGAATTTGTATCCCTGAAGTGGATGTTATTTTAAAACTTTCAACTGGTCCGAGTGAGCTAACTGATTCTTTAGCAATAAACTGTGACTCCAAAAATAATATTCACTGACACTGACAGCAGCAAGCAAAATATCAGGTACATTTTAATCATCCGCTTCTACTTCTGGAATTGTCTGTTTAGTCGTTTTAACCTGTCAGATTAAAACAAGAAAACCGACAATTCCTAAGCAGAAGCGGATGATTAAAACGCACCTATTAAAAATATTGCGCCAAGATGTAGGCAACACGTAATAAGGGATCAAAATGGCGGAGTTTCCTATCTTCTTTTAAAAGGCACTCAGAAAGCTGCGCAGTGCGACCATTCTCCGTATAGGAAAAGAAAATCAAAGTACGTAGAATAAAACAACACACTACGGATAATTGATACAGCGATCATTGATCAGCGATCATTGATCAGCGATCAGGAATTAATCCGAACTATTCCAAAATTCCTTTCCCTTTCTCTTAAATGAAAGAAAAGGATGGAAGTGATTTTCCGAGTGCAGAACTTAAACCAAATAGATGTATCCCTAAAAATCAACCTTACACCATTGCCAAATGTCGAAAGTGAAGCGTAAAGCTTTTAACTTTAAATACGCGACTTTATTTTTCAGAAAAAAATTTTAAGCGACAAACATTTTTTTTTATCGTATATTTTGGATATTTTTCATTATTTACATAGTCTTTTTTGCAGAAGAGAATTCTCCATTAGGCCCGACTATTGTTAATTTTACGTACCAACGCACTTGGCACATTCTTTTGCCATGCAGAAATATTTTTGCGTCCTTCTCTTGTTCATATATTTATAAGAAAATAAAATAACACAAAATTGCTATATCACAACCTAGCCTCATTTAAAAATCATTTAGGTGTTTTTTTAAGTCTCTAAAAACTAAACAAATTTGGCTTTGGGTTCTATTTTTTCTTCACCCACTTCACTGTATTTTTCAGTTATTGATATTAAATTTACAATAAAATGAGTTATTGTTATTATTCATTTCGAATATATTTACAAATAAACCATACATATCAATACAACAATATGAAATAAATTTAATTACGAGTAGCACTAAAACTAAATTTTTGTGTTTGGCGATGGAGCAGAAAGTACGATAAATGGCTTTTATGCGGAGGTCCCTGGTTCAATTCAAGGATTTGAGACTAATTAAATTAAGTATTTGTTTTTTCGTCAAGTTTCTTTTATTAAGTATATCAATTAGTAAGAGTCATAAATTATTTTAAAATTAGTTATTTTACCTTAATAACCTAAAATAATTACTTTTTTTTAGATTTTCGTTAGTGGGTCGTAGAAAAACTACACTGTACAAATCGAGTGGATTATCCGTATCACTCTCAGACGATTGAGAAACTCGCCTACGGCGTCATGTACTTAAACTTCGCTTTCGGGTGACATGGCCATCATATTCACTCTTGATGCACAAACTACTATTTCCATTCACACTTATAGCACTGAACCATTGTTTAATTAACTAATAGTAGTATCACCTTATGGAAGTTTCATCGGAGCGAAATGGATACTACCAATAGCTGGCGCTAGTGAATTTGGATAAGTCGAAAGTCACTTGTTTTGAAGTGGGCGGACTTGACGAGATCAAATTTTTGCGGATGACGGATACTGATGGGTTTTTAGCTTTTGAAAGAAATTGTTTGGACCATTTTCTAGGTAATGGTTGTTATTGTGTGTTAGTGCGTTTACGGGTAGTAGGTATTGTAAATTAGTTTATTTTTTAATACTGAATTATTTTACTGTTAATAAGATATATCTTCCATAAGCCATATAAAATTATAATAAAACAAATAGAAGAGTCAAAAGTGGCTGTTACAATTCATATCTACACCGACGATTCTAAAACAAAACAAGGCTCAGGATGTGGAATATACTCCAAATTCTTAAACCTAAACATAAAATGGACTGTGAGCAATAGTGCCAGTGTAGTTTAAACAGAGCTAACGGGGATTCTCATAGCAGCAAACGAAGTAATCAGAAAGAATATCGCTAGAAGGAACATACTCATCTATACAGATAGCAGACAAGCACTACTCACCCTGAACAGACCACAAATTTATTCAGGGTTAGTACTGAAATGTCACGAAGCTTTGGTCGAAGTATTCATCAACAATGTGGTCACCTTAAGATGGATTAAACGTCACGCCACATCGAAAAGTAATCGTCTTGCTGATTCACTAGCCAAGAAAGCAGCCAACCAGATACTTTTTGAATCTGGCCCTTCAATTGGCCTGACAAAATCGGTAGTGACAGACCTAATTAAAGAACATTCCCTTGTTAAATTCAAAGAAAGATGGGATGAAACAAGAAACTACAGAATTGCCAGAAAACTCTTAAGCTATCCTGACAACACTGCAGCAAACATGTACCTGACTATGACTAGACAGAATCTGTGCCTAGTCACAGGCATTCTGACTGGTTATTGCCAAGTACGGAAGCATCTCCATATCATAGGGCTGTCAGAATCCGCATTCTGCAGAGGGTGCGACCAAGAAGATAAGACCATCGAGCATATCCTTTACGATTGCTCGACGCTCTCATTTATTAGAAGATTTGTGTTGGCTAACACCGGCCGATATAAGAGAAGCACCTCTTGGCGACGTTGTCAACTACATTAAATATGTAGGATGGCTCACGGGCTAGGAGGTGCCTATCGTCTTAGAAGGATGCACAATGGGCCTAATGAGGCCTAAGTGCCGTGGGGTAACCCACCTTCCACACGCTACAGATACTGTTAATGAAGGACCAGTTTCCTACAAGAAGTACATAATTTATATATAAAAAAAAATTAAAATATAGTCTAAATAAATTTTTGGAAAGTGTCACAAATGTTTACTGAATTCAGTAAAATGATACTGAAAAATTAAAATATTATAGCCATTAATAATTTTTGAATTTTCAACTTTAAAACCCTGCATTTCGAAAACGGATATTTTTTTTTCTAAGCACATTTCGTTTAATCGTTTTATTTTTAATCAGAGAATCTTCAGTTGTACTATGTCCCATTCTTAATGATATATTTTATCATAAATAAGTTAAGCATTAATTATTGTTTTAAAATTAGAATTAAAAATTTGTGTATTTATAACTATTTTGAAATTAATAAAATAGAAAATATGCTTTTGTTTTTCTTTTCCTGTACAGGTATTATCCGAATTAATTTAAAATAAATTATACCATATTAATAATAGCAATAATATTACATTTATTAAGTGTTGAGAAAAATTGTATTTTTAATTCAAATACCTACCTAAGTACCTAGCATTGAAGTTATCATAAACAACAAGTTATTTCTTTAATCTGGTGCGTAATAATGTAATAAAAAAAAAACCTTAAGATGGTTGGTAAATAATACAAATGAATTTTTAATATTAAAGTTAGGTTTTGAAAATATAAGTAATTTTTATGAATAATTCTTGGTATAGATAGATTGAAGTGATTATTCTCAGGTGGTTCTTTACTGTTTTATTTAAGTCCAAGCTAAAAATTTGTTTCTTTGAATAATATAACTTAAACTAATTTTAAGTGATTTTTTTATTGTCTTTATTATATTTAATATTATTTCTATCAACTTTGATTTAGCCAAAATATATTAATTTGGCTAAACAGTAACCTTTATTTCTAAAAAACAGAAGTACAATGTTGCTTGAAAAATTTATTTAGAATCAATAAATACCATCAAATACCAGACCTGGACACAATTTTTTTTAGCAATACTGGAGAAGCAGAAGTGACATTTCTACAGATGAAATTAATTTCAACAAATTTATTTGAGATCATGTACAAGATTATTTATTATTAAAGACACCTTCTATAACCACTATTGCATATTCAAAAAAAGCTTTAAATAAAAGTTTGTGGACATGACTGACTTTTTTAAATATACCATAAAAACACATTCGTATTCAGATTTCATGAAATACAACACAAATAAACTTTTTTAAATGGGATACACTCTATGTTATTAAATTTCTGGGATATTTTTTTTTCCAATTTCAAAAATGTATATTATTGATAACCCTATCTTATATCGACTGTTCTCGAGTAATTTACCGTTGATAATGTAAATATGAAAAAGTTAAGATTATTGAAGTAAAAGATATGAAAATCACAATTATTGTGTTTGATAATAAAATAATCCAAATAGGTAGTTTACAGTGAGGAAGAAAAAGTGTAAATATCTAAACTATAAGATATTCGACATTTAATTAATCAGGAAAGAATAAAGATCATTCCGAAAATTGAATAAAATATATATCTATGCTATCCCTATTAAAAAATATTGTTTATGTTATATCCCGTGAAAGATGCACGCCACTGATATGGTTATTGTATTATTGATGATATTTTAACAAAATTCAGTCAATGTAAATATTATACAACAATAATTATGGCTAGGGTTGCCACATTTTTGAAAAGTGCAAAAAGGACTGATGCCGATAGGGGATCCGGTATACAAAAGGGCCTTAATCATCCTACTAAACTTCTAAAAAAACGGTCAACTGTTTCACAAAAAAAGTACTCTTCCTTCTACCGAGCTTCTAAAAAAAAAAGGTCGTCGACTGTATCAGAAAAAAAATTCTCGTCCTTCTAACGAGCTTCTAAAAAAAGAAGGTTCTAAACTTGTATATTTTTGTACAAAACAGGTCCATTTCAAAGATATAAAAGAGTAAAACAGGACATATGCGCCGTAAAAAAGGACATTTCATGCTTTAAAAAGTCGCAAGGACGTGCTTGAAATAAAAAACTGTCCTTTTTAAAAAAGGACAGGTGGCAACCCTAATTATGGCATAAAGGGTAAGTAATTTATAATGAATAACCGTGTAGGTACCAAGGGCGGCTCCATAGGGGGCTATACGGGCTATACGGGCTATACGGGCTATACGGGCTATACGGGCTATACGGGCTATACAGGCTATACGGGCTATACGGGCTATACGGGCTATACGGGCTATACGGGCTATACGGTCTATGGGTACTAAGGGGGCTATGGGGGCTATGATGGCCATGATGGCTATAATGGCTATGGGGGCTATGGGGGCTATGGGGGCTATGAGGGCTATGGGGGCTATGGTGGCTATGGGGAGCCATGTCCCCCCCGAGATGAAAATTCTTACGATTTATGAGCCTTTTATTCAAAAAAATATGCTTAAAAGGGAATATCTAAAGACAATGCGAAAATTCGTCTTGGACCCGCCCTTGGTAGATATTTAATAATTTTCGGTAAAAATACCTAATAGAAATTTATCAGCAAAAGTTAAATATTTGTTATTTCCGGTATATTTCTCCTTTAGACACACACATTTTTAGTTTCATTGTCTCAAAATTTTAAAAAAATTACCGGACCTTATATTTTATTAAAATTTGATGATCCCGAGTAGCCATCGCACGAAGATGAAATTTAAGCATGAAGATTTAGATAATTAACATAAAATTAATGTTTTGAAATTAATTTATGAGTTTTACCAATTTAGAAAATAAAATTAATAAAACAAAGTGTCTGCTCGTGGGTCTGAACTCTGAACCCCTTGATTCACAGGCGAGGGCTCTAAGTTTCCATTATTAACACTTACAAAAAAGTTTTCCTTTTTAACACGCTTATATTAGCTTCACCTGTATGTATGTTAACACGCTTATTTGTAACTCTACTTTGGACTCAAGTGGCTTATTACTGTCAGTATAACTCATTAAACCAAGTTCGTTCGTGGCCGAGTGGTCTAACGCGCGCGTTTTCGATTGCCAGACTCACCGATCGTGGGTTTAAATTCCCACGGCTGAAAAAAAAATTTATTGTTTATTTTATTATTGTTTTAAGCTTATTTGAAAAATTATTTTTAACTTCTTAGTTTGATATGCTCTAAAAGCGTGTTTTTTAGTTTTTTTAAACCGTATTTTTAACGCTGATAATCAGATTGGTTTTAGTTTAATTAAAATCTTAATTTATTTCTAAATATAGACAAATATCTTGTGGAATGCTATTATTTATTGATTCTTCATAAGAATTCCCAAGTTTTAATTATATTTAATCTCAATAACTAAGAAAATATAAATTAACAATTAATTTGTCAGAATTATCGCTTATAAAGTTCTAACATCTGACGTAGAGGGCGTATCTGACCAGCAAATAACATCGTTAGTTCAATTATTGTACTAGTAGGTGTCGGGAGCGATTGCTTCCAATAACTTTTACATGGCGATTATCCTACTATAGTTCTTTATACAATGATTAAACTATATATTAAATTGGAAGAGCAAAGCCAATCAACAAAATCAAGCAACATAGCGAGGTGATATTTGAAATGCTCGCTCCCACACGTGGGTATCGAAATTCACTAAAAGGGAACACCAGAATTAAATTTAACTATTATTACATTCAACAACAACACCTTTTAATTTAAGAAAATCTATTAAAAATGATTTTTAATTAATAGGCAGCAGAAACAAATGTTCTAATAATAATTATTATTAAAATATCACGTAATTAATAAAAAATAATATAACTTATCAAGTACGTCCGTGGGAAACGTGACGTAGAACGCTTGAAATTGACAGTCTGGCGTAAAAATTGTCATGCGCACCGACCTTTTTTTTTAGAAATTTTTGAGTAGGGTTTATGTCATACAGCCATCCAGTTTAATATGAAGGTCGGTGACCTATAGATAATAAAATAATAGATACCCCAAAATAGTTACATTTTATGTGATGTTCCACAGATAATTTGAAAAATGAATATTTTAGGATTGTCAAAAAATACAAATAGGGGTCAATTGTAAATATTTGAATAATTTAAATGTAAATATATTCCAATTTTTAACAAATATTAAATTTACCTGATTTGCCACTAAGTTGCCTTAAAATAAACAAAGGCGAAGTAAAACTGATAACTTTATTCTGTATATCGTTTCAGTAAAATATATCAACTTATTTAAAATGTTCTACTCCCATCATAAATTTTATTTCATTGAAAGGGTCTTCTATTTCTTCTAGTGTCTTTCCTAGAAAATAAAAATAAATATTAACTTAGACCTTTTAATTTAAAAATAAAAACATAACCTCTATAATTTTCATAGGATCAAAGTTCAAAGGTTAGTCTTTGTCATTTAGCAAACTAAAATTTCTCTGGACTAGCTTCAACCAGATATTTTCTAGAATCATAACTCTAGATCTAGACCGGCTACATTGCCAAAAACACAAAAGGAACTTTTTTTAAACTTTCTTTTAGGAACGCACATTTTGTTTTGTGAAGAAAGTACTTGCATAATTGCAGATTTTTTCATAAATTTGGAATAAATTCATTGAATAAAATATTTAATAACTAGTAAATATCAGATCACTGTGGATATAATTTTCATATTTATTTAGATTTAGAATTTAAAACTTAGATTTCATTGAAGCCACTATGAGGCCTCACGCCATCTAAGGTGAGTTTTTTAGTAATAAATTCTTTAACACATTCCGTTTAAAAGGACCCCGCACATCGCTTATGGAAAAGTGGCGAACTTTTAAATATAAATTTTTGATGTGTTGCAATTCTTGACCTCCTAAGCAATAGTGTCCATGGGACCATTCAAATCCTGTGACTGGTTTTTGAGATACAGGGTGTTAAACTTAAGAAATACCACTTATTTGATAACGGTTATTTCAGAAGAAAGCTAATCGATTATAATTTTTTGTATCAAATCTTATTGTAACATCCTTTGGCATTCTACGAATATAAAAAGAGGCCAAAAATTATTTTCATTTACAGGGTGAGCCACAAATAAGTAAGGACGTGTTTTTGATAAATACTTTTATTGTTCTAGATGATTAAAATATTTACTAAAAAATAAATTATTGCTATATTTATAATGTCTGATGATAATACAGAAGATATTAGGTGCCATTTATACAGGGTGATTCGTAAATATTGATATAGGCCAATATTTTAATGTATTAATATAAAACAGTATTTTTACGGGACTTTTGTATATTTATGATACTTATGTATAATTATCTAATTCATTGACTACAGGGTGATGTGATAAATATATTGATAGTTAATTTAACGAATGTGTCAAAAAAAAAACAATTTTGAAGCATCCTATACTTTTGATTAGTCCTTTAAAACTAGACATATTTTTTTCACTGGCGTACCAATTATCATATAGAAGATATTTTTTAAAATTATTAATCATTTTTTGTGTCAAACCTTATTGTAACATCTCTTGGCATTATACGAATATAAAAAGCTGTCAAAAATTATTTTCTTTTACAGGGTGATCCACAAATAAGTAAAGACGTGTTTTTGATAATTACATTTATTGTTCTAGAAGGTGAAAATATTTACTAAAAAATAAATTGTTGCTATATTTATCATGTCTAATGGTAATTAATACAAAAATATTAGGTGTTATTTCTACAGAGTAATTCGTAAATATTGAAATAGGCCAATATATTTTTTATAAATATTAATGTGAAACGCAGTATTTTTACGGGACTTCTGTCCATTTACCAATTTACCATATGTATAATTATCCAATTTATTGACTACAGGTTGATTTGATAAATATATTGATAGTTATTCTCACAATATAAAACTGCACTTAAAACTTAGATAAATATATTAATTAAGTCACCCTGTATAAAATATAATCTTATTTCATTACCGCTGATGAAAGGATATATGGCCCCTCGTCAGCGTTTTCATCCTGTGTATATCGTATGTATGAACGTGTATTTTCTCATTCAAGCAACAAAGCTAGTAATAATTCATTTTCTTTTATAAGTATACGGGAATAATTTCACCACATAAACAATAAAAGACCATATCCAAAACATGTCATTCGATAGAACAACTGTTAATATATTTAACAAATTACTCTGTAGTTAATGAAAGTGATAGTTATAAATAATTATGTTAATAATTCAATACTTACTTGTACAATAATATAACTATTGTAGATGCATTCACATACCTGTCACTTAAAAATATTGCGTATCACATTAAAACATATTGGTCTACGTTGATCTTTACTAGTCAATCTCTATAATATGTTACATAAAATATTTTGTTAGGTCATTAAAAACGAAAAATCTACCAATAATTTATTTTTCGGGAAATATTTTCATCCCATAGACAGACCAATAAAATAAATTACCAAAAACATATATTTTCTTATTTGCGACTCATTTTATGGATGAACATATTTTAACCCCTGTGTATATTCGTGGAATGCCAAAAAATTGCAACTGATTAACTTTTTCCTGGAATAACAGGTAACAAAAGTGGGTATTTCTTAAGTCAAATCCTGTATCTCAAAAACCTATCATATTAAAAAGCTGTAATTTTTTGGAATTAATTTTCTACAAAATGGTTGATACACCAGTAAGGAAACACCTTTATAGGACTAAAAGTACAGGGTGATTTATCAAATTTTTTTGACACACTATTAATCTATCCATTTAATCACCATGTAATTAATAAATTGGATAGTTCTACATGTGTTAATATTATAAAAAAATACACAAAAGTCAACTAAAACCACGGAGTTTCACATTCATTAAAAAAATCGGATCACTCTGTATAAATGGCACCTGAAATATTTTGTATTATCTTTCAAAATGATAAATATAGGAATAATTAATTTTTTTTTACATATTTTCAACTTCTAAAACAATGAAAGTAATTATCAAAAAACTTGTTCTTACTTATATACGATTCACTTTGTAGAGACAAATATATTTGGACTTCTGCGTATATTGTGTAATTGTATAGCTTTTTCCTGTAGTAAATGGTAATAAAAAAATGAAATTTTCTAAGTTTAACACACCGTATCTCAAAAACCTATCAGAAAAAAGCTATAATTTTGAAAAATATCTTCTATAGGATAATTAATACGCTAGTGAAAAAAATATGTCTACTTTTAAAGGACTAATCAAAAAGTATAGGGTGCTTAAAAAATTGTTTTTTTGACACATTTGTTAACTATCAATATATTTTTTAAATCACCCTGTAGTCAATGAATTGGATAATTATACATATGGTAAATACACAAAAGTCCTGTAAACATACTATGTTTTACATTAATACTAAAAAAAATATATATTGGCCCATGTCGATATTTACGAATCACTCTGTATAAATGGCACTTAATATCTTCTGTATTAGCATCAGACATAATAAATTAAGTAATAATGTATTTTTTAGGAAATATTTTTACCTTTTAGAACAATAAAAGTAATTATCAAAAACACGTTCTTACTTATTTGTAGCTCACCTTGTAAAGGAAAATAGTTTTTTACCTCTTTTTATATTCGTAGAATGCGAAAAGATGTTACAATAAGATTTGGCACAAAAAATTATAATCGATTGGCTTTCTCCTGAAATAACCGTTATCAAATAAGTGGTATTTCTTAAGTTTATTATCCTGTATCTCAAAAACCAATCCTAGAAGAAAGCTGTAATTTTGGAAAATATCTGCTATAGGACGAACGATACTCCAGTGAAAAAATATGTATACTTTTACAAGACTAATCAAAAAGTATAGGGTGCTTAAAAAAATTGTTTTTTTGACACATGCGATAAATTAACCATCAGTATATTTAATAAATCACCCTGTAGTCAATGAATTAAATAATTATAAATATGGTAAATAAACAAAAGTCTCGTAAAATACTGCGTTTCACATAAATACTTAAAAAAATAAAAATTGTCCTATGTCGATATTTACGAATCACCCTGTATAAATGGCATCTAATATCTTTTGTATTATAATCAAATATAATATACAGTGTGTCTACTTAAGTTGGAACCATATGGAAAACATTTTTATTATTGATTTTAGGAAAAAAAGTTATTCTTGATAAAAAGTCCTGCATGACCCAAAACCTAAAATACAGTCATCACATATCAAATTTTTCAAGCCGTATACGAGGTTTGTCAAAAAATATGAATTTTGCTCAAGAGTAAAGTACGTTTATTTTTGACAAAATCGAAAATTTTCATTAAGAAAGGTTGATTAGAATTGAATATTACATTAAAATATGCAATTACACCGATCTATCTGAAAAAACAGATTTACTTATTTTTTATAAACTCTACACTCTACACATTGATTGTAAATATCTGAAAACGTTATAAATTACGTTAGCTACTATAAACATGATACGCTTTTCTTTTGTTGATGTTTGTAAAGAATTTAGCAAATTTCTTAATGAAAATTTTCGATTTTTTGTAAAGAAAAATAAACGTACTTTACTCTTGAGCAAAATTCATATTTTTTGACAAACCTCGTATACGGCTTGAAAAATTTGATATCTGATGACTGTATTTTAAGTTTTGGGTCATGCAGGACTTTTTATCAAGAATAACTTTTTTTCCTAAAATCAATAATAAAAATGTTTTCCATATGGTTTCAGCTTAAGTAGACACACTGTATATAGCAATAATTTATTTTTTAGTAAATATTTTTAATTTCTAGAACAATAAAAGTATTTATCAAAAAACAGGTTCTTACTTATTTCTGGCCCACTCTGTAAAATTAAATAATTTTTGACCCCTTTTTATATTCGTAGAATGCCAAAAGATGTTGCAATAAGATTTGATACAAAAAATTATAATCGATTAGCTTTCTCCTGAACTAACCGATATCAAATAAGTGGTATTTCTCAAGTTTAACACCCTGTATCTCAAAAACCAATCATAGGATTTGAATGGTCCCATGGAGACTATTGCTTAGGAGGTAGAGAACTGCAACATATCAAAAATTTATGACATTTAACAGATCGCAACTTTTCCATAAGGGGTGTGCGGGGTCCTTTACTCTGGTTATTAAAACGCAATATATAGTTTTAGGTCTTTAATATCGTATCTTAATTTATCATCTTATATTGTATCTTACCTTATTTTAAAACATCTTCTCGACTTCCAATCTATATTCATCATTGGAAGAAACCATTACAACCATACCTGTTTAGGTAAAGGCTTCGTACCTCCGCCTGATGATAACGTCACTTTGCCAGAAAGTGCGCTTCTGTGAACATCCCGAGTCTCTGAAGTCCACTGGAACGCAGCTGAGTAGTAGCAACACAAAACCTTACCCTATTATTATTGACTCATTTATATTTTTTGAACTATTTGTAGTTATAGTCCCTAACGAATAGAGAAAACTAGGATTCAGTTTTTTTCATTAAATAAGAGATAGTCTACAACCTACAAAATCAAATCTACATAAAAACTATTAATTCACTATATACATTTTTTTACAAGCTTTCTTAATTTTAATACAGGTTTTACTTTTATTGTATGACCCAAGAGATAAATTTTGAATCTTCACGTACCTATAGTATGCATACCACACAGAAGACCGGGGCTTTATCTTGTTGCAAATAATATAAATTCATCCTATTGTAGATATCTTAAATATTAACTTTATCTATTGGCTTGAAAATTAGGGTATAATAAAATTCTGTTTAAGTGCCCGAACCACCTCACAGGAAACCTTGGAAGTTGAAAGTAATTTAACTTTAAAATTATCTCCTTTTAAGGTAACAATATACCTTGAATATCTCTCTAGAATGTGGATTATGAAATATATTTTATTATTATTTTATAAATATTGCAATATATTTAGGCAAATAGGCAGATTGGCGGCATACTATACAAGAGGTAATGGTGAGCTGTCTGGGATTATAATAAAATTGCAGCTTTTATTGTAAATGCCCAACATGTATAAATATATTTCGACTTATTAATAAGACAAATGTGGATACATTGTAAAACGCACTTTATTATAATCTAAAAAACATTAAAAAGCATAATAAAAATACTTACGTTGAAAGCTCTTTTCGTCGAACGTTTTTAATCCTGAATTTAAATCCTTTTAGAATGTAAACAAAAATCAGAAAAATCACCACTGCACAAAGAAGTAAATAAAGCAAAATTATTAAAAGTCCGGTAAGTATTACTCGTGTAGAGATTCTCGTATTATCGCACTTTGCCCGTTCCGAAGTACCGCAGGATACTATGGTACCCAGTACCCAGGTCCTGCTGAACTGCAATATGTACTTTGGAGCAAAAGAAATAGGATATATGAGGGACGAGAATACACCATGTCATTTTATTTTTAATTAATTAAAATTTAAAATATTTTATTAAGAATAAACTTGGTTAATTCTGTTTTGTCAAATAAGGTACTGTAAGAATAGTTTAATTTATTTAGAGTTTATTTATTTAAAACACACTATTTACAATTTATTTATAACTTTTCTGTCCAACACTTTATTTTCAACTACTCGTCCGTCGACGAAATTGTGCTATTTATACAAAGCTCACTCTGTACGAGAAGTCTCTAGACGACGATGGAATGTCCTAGAATTCCATCTCTATCACTCAACATCACGTACCGCTTGTTCTAGTATATTCAAGACGCGGAGCGTTTGTCTCTCTACGTCAGCGGTGTTTCGACCATATTAGACCTTCAGATAGTGACCGATTTAGGTGCCCCATTTTCGCATACAAGCCTCGAAGAAGGTTGAAAACTACATCGATGTTGAGTACAATAAAAGAAAATGTACGAGTGGCTGTTGGGGATAACACATGGAAAATTCGATTTTCCGTATCACAAAAATTTTCCGACCCCGAAAAGCACTTATTTATTCGGACCATTCAAGGAAATATGTTTTTTGGACTAGTTACGACGTATGTTTTCATACATTCGCTGGGCTTGTGTGAAAAAATCTGGCATAATCTCGATTTTTCCTTAGAAGATTACGCCCTTATTTCAATCCTTTAGCCACTTGCAAAATTAAAACCTTTGGTTTTTCGAAGCCTTGTTCTATTAATTAATCATATAGTGAAAACGGCTTGCGTGGAAAAATGGGCAACAAATAACCTTTCGTTTTTGTTAGGGAAAATCGAATTTTCCATGTGTTATCCTCAGTAGCCACTCGTAAATTTCCTTTTGTTCTACTTAAAATCGATGTACTTTTCAACCCTCCTCGAGGCTTGTATGCGAAAATGGGTCACCTAAACCTATCACTATCTAATGAACAATAAGTCGAGTGACAGACTGAAGGTCGCTTAGTAGACAGGGTTGGCTCCGCGTCACAGTACTTTTAGCTCTTAGCTTTACCTAAAACAATCATCATAGCATAATCAAATATCATGCAAAAACAATTTTATTTTCTAAAATATCTAAAATTGCTCCTGTCTTAGAATGTCCTTGTCGCCTGTTTATATAATAACTTTAAAAAGAAAACAAATTAAGAAAATTATCACTTTCAGTGGACTAAAAATTAAAATTACTGCAGTTTTTTTTTTTATTTTTAATTTTTAAATGGAATTGTATTTGTTTCACTCACCATTTAATAATTTTCTTTACTTTTAGTTGAAAATAATCATACATTATGTACATGACCAATGGCTGAGGTTGATAATCATACTTCGTCCATTTGGAAGATTTGTTTTTACAAATAAATTTAATGTTTCCAAGAACTATGCAATTTTTGGTTAACCTTCATTCCTGTTATGTTTTAAAAAAATGATTCAAACATATCTTTCAAACTTTTTTTTTATTTTCTCCAATCTTCCAAATTGAGCTAGAGAGAAGTACAAAATTAATAACCCAATCAGTGCTCATTGTCCACAACGTATCCAACAAGTTCCTGGTCATCCTCACTCCCAAAATTATATATTTCGGGATATTTACAACTTGCTAAATCATAATTTTATTAATATTAATATTTTCAAATTTAAATTTCTCTCTTCATTTTGGTTCAAGTTCTTTAACCGTTTCCACATGACAGTGGTGACCATAACGCACAAATAATGGCAATTTTGACATACTCAAACGTGGCTAGTAATAACAGAGGTAATAAAACTGAAAACAAATCTTCAACAAACATTTTTCATGTCTATGCCTAATACAATTCTTGACAGCATTACCAGATTAGAGGAAGCTATCTTCCCCCAAACGTCTAGACATCCTAAATAAATCGTTAAGACTTAATAATTGTAACATGGAATGCCACTGGACTCCTTGACTATCGAGAAGAGCTACAGGTGTTCCTAAAAGAAAAAATATAGATATCTATCTAATATCAAAAACACATTTAACAAAACAAACCTATATAAAATTTAAAAGTATAAAGTCAGTGTTGTGGGACTACAGAATTTCTTCACTTGATTCCAAGTCACGAAAATTGTAACCGTTTCTGTAGGCAGTTCGTGTAACTTCTGAATTTTAAAAGCACTTCCACTGGATGAAATTAAAAATGTACCTTCCTTTATAACATCTTACTGTATTGCGATAACTTTCGCAGAGGGAAAATAAAAATGAAGTGTATTATTTAAAGGCGAGAATAAATCTGGTTTATCGACAGACTTTGTTCTTGGCAAGTTCTATGTGAATTAATGTGTCGAATCCTTATTGGTCGCTGGATCTGGCATGTTTAATTTGTTAATTTATTTTTGAACATTTAACAAGAGTAACGAAAATAATCTATGAAGAGAGAGATGTAGTTTGAACTTTTTTAACCATTCTTCTTGATTGTTTGCTGGTAAAAATAACTTTTGTCAAGTATGTTCTATATTTGTTTTTTATGTGACTAAAACATTATTTTAATTTTATTTTATTAGGTAATGCAAGGTATGGATATAATGATAAACTATGATGTTATTTTTATGTCACCTTTCTTTTTAGTATTTATACAGGGAGGGTTAAAAGAGTAACTGACATATCTTGTTAAACAATGCTTGTCATTTTTGAACAGTCGGATAACACTAGAGGTGTTAACCATTATAAAGAAAACAAAATAGGAACAAAACATATACAGGTAACAGTAGTTTAGATAAAAACTATTAAATAAAGTTTAACAGTGAGACCAGTACATATCCTCCCCCACACGACATAATTTGAAAAATGAATATAACAGAGAAATCTTACGACAAATGGAAGAAAATCTTATCTTGGAAGGTGATTTTAAAGACTAGAGCTCGAGATTAACAACCACTAAAGTTAGGGAATTGCATTCAGCTGCAAGTGAAATTAGTTGTGACTACCAGTCAACAGGAAAACCAACCTATTGGCCAACCGATAAAATAAAATACCTCACTTTCTGGACTTCAACATCACTGGGATAATAGAATTAAAGTAAGTGCACTACTAAGAACAAAAGAACAAGTAGAGTACGAGCTGGAAAAATTTGTCATTCACATATATCAAGCGTCATTAAACAATACACCATTATGTTTCTCTGTACACACTAAGGCACGCTGATTTTCCGGTTCTCTCGTGACGTACCTCCTATTTAGCATTGTAAAAAACACTCGAAATGGCCGCAACAAGCATCGTGCCCTGGAGTAGAAAAATAAAAAATAAATAAAAAAAAATAAAAATAAATGAGCAAAAAATAAAATGATAAAACTAAAAAAGTATATTATCAAAATGCTAAAACTATTAAGTTATCAACTAAACCTGCGCTTATATATAAATATTAATATACTGTTGTAATTGTTTTTTTAATTATTGTTAATTTTAGTATTAAGTTAGTATGATGTAATGTATTTTACTTAGAACTTTCCTCTATATATAGAAATTGTAAAAACTCCTGAGCACTTGAATTTTAATAATTTAAAATTAAAACCACAAAACCAAAAACTTTTTGTTATATTTTTCTCTCCATCGATCTTCCTCCTGATGCCACCCGAATTCTAACTTTGCGTCCACTCGGTATTTTTCGTCATGTTTATCGTTACCAAATTATAATGATTAGCTGCTTTTAAAATGGCCCAGTTACACAAACCATAAGGACCATTTTTATTATTTCCACTCAAGGATGACCTTTTTTATTTAAATACTATTCCTTTCAATGCCATTTTAAATTTTTAAAAATTTTTTAAGGATCGGTTATCTTTACATCTAAACTTTTCAGTTACCAATTTTAGTCAAAATCCGTTGACATTTAAAAATAATTTTAACTTTAAAAACTGCTCACCCTATATATAGTTGATCAACAGTATAACTGGTTATGAGCCAGTAAGAAGCCTTATCTGTATACAAAATTTAAAGCTTTTCTTTTAATGGGGAAACATGTTTTTCGTAATATAGGGACCCTGAAACGTGAAAATCCGAACTAATCTCAAAAGGTGACTTTTTTAGGAATACAATACTTCCCTGTTATCGAGGAAAGTAATGAATCAATAGAGATATATCTCAGAAAATTGACGAACGATAAAAATAGTGATTACTTTCTGTGGAAAGTGACTAGGAGATTTAAACGTTCAATAATCCGCCACCAAAATAAACGTTCAATAATCCGCCACCAAAAAAAGAAGGAAATGGAAACTGGCCAAGATTAAATAAACAAAAAGCGAACATATTGGCAGATCATCTCGAAAAATTTTTCAACTGAAAGCAGAACGAAGACTCGATTTATTAAAAGAACAGAAACAGAGTAGAAATTTCTAGGGCAACGCTTAAAAAAGTAACTAAGAAATTCAAAGAAAACATTAATTCTAAAAGAGTACTGGAGTATGATCTGATCACAGATGCAATACTAAAACAATTGCCAAGAAAAGCTGTAGTTAAATCTTAGAATGTAAAAAGGAGGGAGTGTGTGCCAAATTTCCAATAGGAAACGTACGTGATAAAGTCGGCTACTTTGGTTAACGATTTAAGACTTAATGATTGTTTATGTGTCATTTAAAAGTTAGTTTTTGTATTATATTTTACAAGTTATTAGTTGTAGAACCATTTTTAATCGATAATAGAATAATTAATTCATAAAATAATATTTTAGTTCGATAAAACATAATCTTAGTGTAATAAATATATAGATAAAATTGCTAAAAACGACTTTTTGAAAATTAGTTTTCATCGGTAAGTACATTATCGTAAACCCATTCATTTTTTAAGTCGAAGTTATATGTATTTTACATTAAATTTTAATCAATGCTTCAAAGTTATTTTTTACCTAAAATTGCCATTGACATGAGCGTTATATGGGCTTTTATGTTATAGTTCATCGAACACAATATTTAATTTTTGTATTGTAACTATAAATTATTGAGTTGTCATATTTTAATAATTCGTGATACTGAATGCAACTTTCACCCTAAAGACTACCCATAATCACATGCAATATTGCACTTAAAAAGTTGTCAAATGGTGACGTTTCGTGCATCAGCTTATGCAATTTTCGATGATCACGATACTACTCGTTGTATTTATGATAGTTTCAAACCTACTTGCGTCAGCTTTGGTACAAACTCTTTTAATTTATTAAAACAATGACTAATCAAAGCTTGTGAAATTAAAGGACAACAATAGAACATCAATAATTCTCGAGTTGATTTTCAAATTGTTATCACTGTTAAAGAACCCTCACAAATCTTAAGGAAATTGGCTCACGGTCAAATTGGCTGAAATTTGGATATGTTGTTCATTTCGCCATCCTGAGCAAAAGTCTCAATGGGCACAAAGCTCAATTTTGCTTATTTTGGCTTCTATGGAGCTCCAAAGCTCCACGGATTGACCATTATTTACTATTTAAAAAGGTAATCTCCTCGAAAGTTTAGTATTTGCTGCGTAAAAAAAGAAGTACCTTCTTATGTTTTCGGGGTCGCTGCATTTAGATCCAATGCCAATATAATAATATTGACAGTTGACAGCTGTCAACTAACAGTCAAATAACACGCAGTAATCAAAATTAAAATAAGCACATGTAAATATCTGTTTTTGAGGCAGCTGTGTTCAAAATTAATGTTAGTACAGTTCATCAAATTTCTAGAGGCTTTCGACAGCTAGACAGAGAAAGCACTACTGACAGGCATCCCGACGGATTTACGCAATAAAAGTTTGTGTTTTTTGCTCATTACAGTTTAATAGAACCTAAGTATGGAGTTTAATAGCAAATTAAGAGGCCGCGTGATTAACAGTCAATCTCGCGAAATAATAGCCAATGTTATAGAGTTTATGAGAAGAGAAGGAAACTTTAATTCACCTTCAATACCATTTAAAAATGTAAATGATCGTGTTGCTGCAGCCACAGGAGTATCTAAAAACGCTGTCGTCCGCATTTCTGGAGAGAAAAAAAGAATCGATAACCGTGAGATATCGGAATTTTCATCACCAAGAAAAACCATTAAAAAACCAAAAACAGTTAATGATATAGATGAAGCTGCACAAGAATCAAATTTTATTTTTTTATTATTAGATAGCTATTTTTGTTTCTGAGTTGTGTTCATTTACAGGCTCAATTTTTTTCCGTTTCTCCTTTTTGATTTTATATGGGGTTTCAAGTTGTTTTTGACTTATTTCGACGTAAATCACAACAACACACTTTTTTAATAAAGCAAACAAGTGTTAAGAGGTATATGTACGTGTAAACTACAATTACAAAAAATTGATATGAAACCCATGAAACCACCAACAAAAATGTAAAGCTAGCTTCCGTACTAGAACATGGTGTCATTCGTCGAGATAATTTATCGTTTTGTTTAATAGATCAAGAAATGTAAATATTCCCCTGTTATTTTTTATAAAATTATAAGAGAAATAAATTTTTTTCTAAATAGTATAGTTTATTATTTTGTAGAAAAACAAAATTTCGAAAATTTTAGTATTGTTTCAGAAACAACCGTTATCAATAATAGGTACCATTTTCCTTAATAAGGTAGAAATAAAATATAAACTATTTCCACGATTTACAAAGGCCTACAAAAAAATTATAGGTATTTTCCGCTATCCTATAAAATTTATATTTTCTGACTCAATTTCAAAAGGTTGAAGGAATTCCAAAACACCTTTTGTGGCATAATAATTATTTTCAATTCTACATACTATCTTTAGCTGCTTTTAAAAATGTTCTAAGAAAGTCCAATCAGACCAATTTAATCCCTAAACTATTCCACTTTTAAAATTTAATTACCTAAAAATATTAAAAACTATTTAAAATAACTTGTTTAGCAGACTGTACAATAGCTATCTTAGTCACACGTAGCGCGTTCTCTGTCTGGGCGTCGAATACCTCTAGAAATTTGATGAACTGTATCTTAATATTGACAGTTGACAGCTGTCAACTAACTGTCAAACAGTCTGTGACAATCAAAATTGACAAAATTCAGGAGTAAATAGATGTCCTCGAGGTTGCCGAGTTCAAAATTGATGACAAGAAGACGATATTGACAGTGATCAGCTGTCAACTAACTGTCAAACAGCATGTGACAATCAAAATTAATAAAATCCACATGTAAATGTATGTTTTTGAGATCTTTTAATTCAAAACTGATGATAAGAAAAACGATATTTTAAAAACAAGTGAAGCTTGCTTGCTGCCACCTCATTGTTCCTCTAACTTGACACATTATCATGCACAGTCAAATATTTAATTAACGATAGTACTCAACTGTCAATATCAACTTTTTAGCATCAGATTTGAATTAGGCAACCTTAAAGACATATGCTTACATCTTAATTTTATCAATTTCAATTGTTACATACTGTTTGACAGTATTGATGCCGCGAGACGAGACGAGAAGAGACCTCTCTCATCTCGTCTCGTAGGACGAGAAAAAACTGTTCTCTCGTCTCGACGAGAAGGCGCTTTTCTCGCTCGAGAGAGCCATTCTCTCGTCTCGTCTTGTCTTGTCTCGTTTCTCTCGTGATAAAAACATAACAAATTTAAATTTGGAAAAGATATACTTAGGACGAAACATGAAAAAACTGAGAGGCGTTCCATACTTAAAAGTCACTGTGTATATAGAATAGGTGTTTTATAGTTAACTTTTGGACTATCTGATAATCTGAAATTTTTTAATTTTAAGTTACGATAAGTAATTGAAAATTTTAAAGAAGTAAAAAGTTAATTGCGCGAGAGAACACGAGAGAGCTCGAGAGAAACGAGAAATTCTCGTCGAGAGATTACACTCTCTCGTCTCGTCTCGAACGTTTTTTCGAGAGAAAAAGTCTCTCTCGTCTCGTACGAAATGAGACAAGACGAGACGAGAGACGAGAATCTCTCGTCTCGCGGCATCACTATTTGACAGTTAGTTGACAGCTGTCAACTGTCAATATCTAGTTGTTAATATCAGTTTTGAACTTAATAACCTAAAAAACAGATATTTACATGTGGATTTTATCAATTTTGTTTAATGCTTGTGGCTTGACAGTTATTTGACAGCTGTAAAATGTGAATATCGCTTTTTTACCATCAGTTCTCGAAGACATCTATTAACTCCTGAATTTTGTCAATTTTGATTGTCACATACTGTTTGACAGTTAGTTGACAGCTGTCAACTACTGTCAATATCGAGTTGTTAACATCAGTTTTGAACTTACTAACCTCAAAAACATATTTACATGTGGATTTCATTAATTTTGATTATTGCTTGTTATTTGACAGCTAGTTGACAGCTGTCAACCGTCAATATTATTATACTGGCATTGGATTTGAATGCAGCGACCCCAAAAACATAAGAAGGTACTTCTTTTTTAACGCAGCAAATACTAAACTTTCGAGGAGATTACCTTTTTAAATAGTAAATAATGGTCAATCCGTGGAGCTTTGGAGCTCCATAGAAGCCAAAATAAGCAAAATTGAGCTTTGTGCCCATTGAGACTTTTGCTCAAGATGCCGCAATAAACAACATATCAAAATTTCAGCCAATTTGACCAAAAGCAAATTTTCATAAGATTTGTGCGGGGTTCTTTATTGTGATTTACCTAATTTTTTGCATAAAAAATCAACTTTTTTTGTTGCTAAACAAAAGATAAAATTAATTTATTTTACAGAAACTTGCCTAATTTATGTTTAAAATATATGTCTAACATTTTAGATTGCAATTTTAATATTTCACTTAAAACAATTCTTTCTTTATTCGTTTGCAAGTTCCAAGTTGTTAAAATACCGAAAAATACGGGATAATGAATCAGTTTGTTATTATAAACAAGCACGACTTTTTGTCAAGAATTAACATTTTTTGAGAAAACAAAAAATAAAGATTCAAAATGGCTTAGAGTCATTCGCATCGATAGTCGTTAAAAAAGAGGTGTAGCTCAAAATGACTTTTAAAAAAATACTTTTAAGCTTTGTTTATTTCTTAACGACTAGCAGTTAAAATGGTCATTTGCCTTTTTTTGCTGAGAAGCCAGTTGAACGTCAATCACTCCGTCATTCCTACTTCTTTGGTAAATTCTAGAATGTGCATAAGCTTGCATTCGTGTGTCTGGGGCTCAGTGGCGTAATACTATGTTAAACCGGTTAGTGACCGAACTTTTCGCTTTTGTCATCTTGACTTTATTTCATATGGCGCAACGGGGACGAAAAATGTAACTGTAAAGCTATGTAGCTGTAGCTCTATCTAACTAGCACCCCGTAACTGGCCTCTGATTTGGTCTTCGACCGCGTCTCGTGTTGAACGCTTCTTTTTATTTTGTTTTAGCGGCTGTTTAATTAATATGATGCAAATTTTGATATAATATCGAGACCAATTTATATACAAACAACCCACTCGTACATTATATTTTTTTATTAACTATTACAGAAAAACTACAATATTTAAAAGAATTAAGAAATGATATTCAAAATCAGTCCCACAAAAAAATGTATTTATTAAATTACATGGCAACCAATTTCGGCACCAAGGCCATCTCCAGGCCTAAAAGAAAGACTAAAATAAGTTGTTGTGATATACAAAATTAATTACAAACCTGTAAAGACTGATAAAACAACTGTTATACAACTACTGATGTGAACATCAAAAAATTCTATAAAACTAAGTTATGTTCAAATTATGAATCAATTGGTAAGTTATTGAGGTGCAAGTTCCTAGGGAGAAAAACCAATTAATTAAAATGATTAATATAGTAAGGAAATACAAATACAAAATGATGTGGTCCCTAATTACACGACCACGAAAAGACGCAGCTCGCGAATATGAATTTTACATACAGAAGACACTAAGGTTCCGAAGGTTTTAAGTGACCGACTTTAGTATCGCCGGGGTCTCTGGTAAATGCATAGAGTTGATTCGGATAGCTTGAGGCAACATTCTTAATACCACAAAATTGTGAAATGTTTCTAGGGTCTGGAACTCCATTGACTGATTAAACCACTTAAAGTAATCGTAGAAGCCATTGCAAATTTTGTGGGTTTCATCCCACAAAATGAAACAGTAGAGAGTAGACAGAAGGATAGCAACAAGGCCCAAAGAAGGGGTGGAAGCAACTTTTTTCTTGCTTGTTGGGGTTACCAGCATTCTCACCGTCCGGAACCTGCGACCAATCGAACTACAATAATAGCTGTTGACAAACATTGGAGAAGGTAGAAATGCACATATACAATGTTCGTTGCGTAGATACGAGAATACAAGAAACTGGGCAGTGCACAGCGTAATTAAGTACAAAATGGCATGCTTGTCACGAGTATGCACTGTAACGTGATCCGTACAAACAATTTTTAAATATCTGAACACCAAAAGTTAAAATTAAACTGAGTTAACAAATAATAATAATTATTAAAAAATAACAATCCAAATCTAATGACCAAGTGTAAGAGAGAGAATGAATGTAGGAAATTAACAAACCAAGTCTATCAAAGATGAGGGAAAGGACAAAAAAAAAATTAGAACTGTTATTAAGTCAATGAAATGTCAGAAATGTCTTTATGAAATGTCAGAGGGTTACATGACATTCCATTTCGATTTCCCTTAATAATAAAATAAATAAAATAAACTTAGAAATAATGTTTAAAATAATACGTGACTAATTTTCAAACTATTGTAAGTGCAATATGGAGGATATTTATATTAATGTTATGAGGTGCATTGAATTAGTAATTAAATTTGCTTTCAAATAAGGTGTCACACTTTATAATACGTAGTTTTTATCCCGATTATGGAGGGTAGAGGAAAGAAGAACAATCTCTGTATACAAAAAGTGTCCCTCAAAATGTATACAATTAAGATGGCGCTTCTGTGCCCAGGGGACGTCGACAGTCGATAATTCAGATCACACAATGACACCAATGATGTATATAGTAATAAATATTGCTCAACCATAAAAAACTAAAAACTACACCGTGAAAAGTGACTGATCGTAAAAGAGTAAGTGTTCTGTGATCGTAGATAAATTTTGACAATACACGATAATAGTCAAATTTTATTGAAAAATAATATTATAAACAATAAATAATTCTTATGAATGAGCAATTTATATGACTATATAGCATTGGATTTTGTCCCCTGGCTACACGAGCGCCATCTTAATTGTATACATTTTGGTGGCCACTTTTTAATATAAAGATCCATATAAGATTGTCCTCCTTTTTTCTACCCTCCATAATCCCGATAAAGGGCGCTATAATTAAAAGTATCGCAATGAACTGTCATATTTCAAAATTTTCCATAAAATTACCTTTCTAATGATGTACTTACACATTGTAGTGTCACACTCTATAATACGTAATAGTTTTTTATCCCACTAGAGGGCGATAAAATTTAAGTAACGCAGTGTACAAGAATATTTCTAAATCACCCATTAAATTACCGTTTCAGTGATGTGCAGGTACATTACCTATTTAAAATTAGGATGTAGAAAAGGTGCAAGGGAAAGGGGTTGACACATGACAGATGTCTGTATTGTAAAAATGTTTTTATTTTGGAATTAAAATCGACCTGTTTTAGCATTTTCTTAAAATCCAATGATTAATGCTGAAAAACAGGATGAAACTGTTTTGAATGACCCACTCTGTATATCAAAAATGGCTAGATTTATCGAATTAGTTCATAAAACAAAATCTGCTTAAAAATGCATTTTTTATAAGGAACGCCACACTTTTAAACAGGGAAAACATTAAAATCATTTACGGATTTCTAACAGCAACATAAAACTCTAGTGCAACTATCAACTGTGCCATAATAAAAACAGTGTACTGTGTAATACAAAAGTAAAGCCATAATCATCGAGACCACCACCTCCTAACCTAAAACCATAGGCCGAATAGCCCTGGCAGCTGAGGCCTATAAAATTTGAAAAGAAGCAGAAGACATTCCATTTAGAAAAACAACCTAGAAAGGATCTAGGAAGAAATTAATATTATAATATATTACAACAAAAGGATTGGATTAGAAAGGTAGACTAAGAAACATGTAACTATCTTTTGGTTGTAGTTGCTCGTTAAGACAAGTTACATTGATTATATTAACGGCTTTGTTGATTTCAGCATGTTCTAGCAGATCGATACGGATGCCTTTTGAACAATGTTGTAATAAACAAGAGTTGGTAATAGACGAAGAGTATTTTTCGGTAAGCACATAGTTCGCTATTGCAGAAGATGTTGAAATTTATGTCTTTGTATTTATTAATTAGGCTATGAAGACGACTAGAATGGCGACGACCTGTCTAGCCTATGTACACTTCATTACAAGTGGAGCAATTTTGTAAATGCCAGACTTGTAAAGAAAGATAAATTCATCTTAAGTGTTGATAATAAAACTTAATATTTAAATTTGTTTTGAAAGCTACATTTATAATATATTCCTTAGACTTTATTTAATTTTTTTTTTGCCCCTCAAGTCGCCGGAGCACAACCTCTTTCTCGTCAAGGTCAGCGTACGCTTCCCCTGGGATCCAGAGAGAGGCTTTGGTGAAAGTTTGGGGAGCTCGTCCATCCTTACAACTGCGAGTATTGTTCCTTCTCTTTTGCTACAGGAAGCGGACAAAATTGTTTTGTCCAACTCTCCCATCTGTGTCTTTTTGACAAGGGTTTCCCTTTCGGTAGTTATCTTACCGTAAGGGTTATCCATGTCTGTTATAGCTACTTTCAGGAGGCTCGTAGCTGTATTCTTGTAGCTTATCCCAGACAGAACTTTGTGGTCATGTCTGGGTTTTTCCCCTTCCGAGGCGTTACCTCGGCAGAGGTGTGAGATCACGGCTTTTTCTTGTCCTTAGCTGCGCCGTGTTCCTCTTGTGGAGGCAGAACTAGCGTCGCTGCCTCAGGACTTGATTAAGCCGCTTTTGTTTAATTTGGGGTGAGGGAGTTTGCTGAGGGTAGCGGTTGCCGTAGCACTGCCTGCCTGCAGCTTATCCCTCTTCCTTTTCTTTGCTTTAGACCCAGAGATTTGTTGGCTCCTTGAGTCCTGTTAATTAGAGGTGAACTACTGTGTTCTTGTTCATTTTTGGAAGATGGGCGTCGCTCTCCAGCCTCCTGTGCAGGAGCTAAACTTTGTTGTCCAGTCTCCTCTGCTGGAGGTGAGCGTTGACGTCCAGTCCCTTTGGGTTATTGTTTTCGTGTTTGTGAATCCATATGATTCCCACAAGTGGCTAGGGAAGGAAAGGTCGACTGACGCAGAGCCTCGTATGCACTGCCAAGGCTAGATAAAAGAGGGTGTCGCCAGGTTACCTTACACTTTAGAATGGAGGACTTGGTTCGTGGCGGTAGCTTTCGCAAAAGATTTTGGGAGTTTTTAGGCTCTCGCACTCTACTTATATCTACCACTGACCACGGAGAACCTGGCCGGAGACGCGCTCAGTTGGCACTCAACCGCTGAGCCAGCATAGCTTATTCATTAAGAATTAAATCTAATAATTTGTAGCAAGTTTTTTTTACATGTATTAATTTTTATCACTTTATTTTATTTTCTTAAACCCGTAACAGATAACTTGAGGTACCAGATACCGACTTAACTAAATAGGGCATATGAAATCAGTTTTCCGTTACTAAAAAACTTGATGACTCTCAATATTTTTTGTCTTATATAGTACTCTTTTTTTATCGTAAAGTAGACTTTCCCGCGAACCGGTCAAGCTACTCTGATTTTATTTGACCTAGTCAATTCATGAATCTACGCAGTACCAGAAATTTAAACTAAATCACTTTAAAATATAATTGTGACATAATTGAATTCAACAAAAACACCTTGTACGAAGAGGGAAATCTGTAATCTCCTGTTCAAACATGGAAATTCATTGTTTAAATATAAAATTCCGTATTCAAACACGAAATTCCTTGTTTGTACATGGCATTCTTGGTTTGAACACGGAAATTTCGCGTTCGAACACGGAAATTTAGATTTCCGTGTTCGAACAAGGAATTCCATGTTTTAATACAGAATTCCGTGTTTGAACAGGGAATTGTGTATTCGAATACGAAATTCGGTGCACGAACAAGGAATTTCGTGGTTGAACACAAAATTTTAAAAATTAAAAAATGTGGCCCTTCTACGCTGCCGTATATTTAAGATTGTAATTATTTTCCTTTTAACGAAATATTTCACTGGACGTTTTCGATAATAGTTTTAAATTTATTAAAGGCTATGTCCATAGTCTCTAATTTATTTTGATTGATTCTTAATGTACGCTCAAGTCAACTCAAGTGCATGTTATAGTACTGCGAATATTTCATATAAATTGAAGTTCCTTTGATTCAAATTTTATACATATGTATAGTCCCTGTCCAGGCAAAGTATCGTATGCGCCAGTTAAGTAATTGTAGAAGAAACACAAAAAACTGTTTTTTTCGATTTATGTTTAAAAGGTTTTAGAACTTTGGATACAGAATAAAACGTAAGTGACATAAATCTACGATATTTTAAGAAGATAATGGTGGATACAAATTGACAAATGTTGATAATAAATATTGCAGTAGCTTACGATAGTTTTTGATTTGTAGGCGTATACGATAGCAAACTTGTGATGCTCGCGTCTTGTTTGGCGAGCACACAAAGAACTTCCAACATTTTATATTTTTGTTGCTCTTTCATGTTTGACGTTTTATGTCATTATTTTTATTTTTTTTGGTTATATGCAATGTCTTGAGAGTGACAACCATCTGGTCTCTTCTTTTTCAATAACGTACCTGTTATTTATGAAGCTATGCTTTTCCTTTTGTAAATCTTCACAGGATTTTCCACCAGGATAGAAGAACGAAGTAGACAAGAAATTGAGAGCCAGCCATATATAAAGGACCGCCGTTGCTATGCTGAAACAGTAGAAAGACAGCAGACAGAAAACAAGCATTTTTCCAAACATCACGAACAAATCCAAATTTTATAATTCCGATTATACCATTTTTATATAGTTTTTTCTGATTAAATTTTTTTCTAAATTAGTTGTAGCCATTACTCCAAAGGATTTAGTGATCGCCGACCGGGACCACTAAATGTTAATAGAAATTTGAGGTCTTATGAGTTTTGTTTGTAACATACGATATTTTTTTGAGTTATCGTAGCTCACTTAGACGATTCGGGAAATATCAAAATCCTAGTTTTGCAAAAAATGTCGCTTGCGATACTTTGCCTGGATAGGGACGATATATGAAATAAAATACTTTCAAGATCAAAACAATCGATATTGCCATGTAATAATTTACATACAAAATATATACTTACTTTTTAATACGAAAGTTCTGTTTAAATTACGTGATTCCAGCTTTATCTGATATAAAATATATTACGACTTTGGATTACACTATTTATTTATTATGAAATAGCAGTTTATCTCTTTTATGTTTTATTTATTTTTTAATAAAGTTTCAAACAAGACTTTGATATATTTTATGTTTAGAAATCTCTTAAAATTCATAAAAAAGAAAAATAAGAAAATTGTATTACAATTTTTTAAAATTTTTAGTTCTATTGTTAATTAAATCCTTAATATATTTTAATTAAATTTTAATAGTCATATCTTGTACACTTCGAAACACAATCAATACACAAGCACGTGGGTCTCTTCTTTTTAAAAGTTGGATACCTACATTCTACGGGCCTGATCAAAATAACATTTCCTATCTCCTTTAATCCATATCTGTCGGCTCAACTAAAAACTGAACAGACGGGTGTTACGCTGAAGAAAAGTCATAGAATGAGCTGTCATTACATTTAATTGTCTTTTAAAAGATACTTGATTTGGTAATAACATTTCTAAAAAGTAACTTCATAATTTTAAATTTGTAAAAAAATAAAATAATGAAAAAATATTTATTTCACTGCGCACACTATGCGTAAACACATAACCTTGAAATTGTAAGTAATTTCCTAAATAGATTTAAATGTAAGTCTGATTGAGATTTATAATAGGTATTTATATTTTTTTTGTCCATAACAATTCCAAGCATTAGTATAACCGTTGTATGAAGATAATATAGTAGGATAATGCAACAGTAAAAAGTGTTGGATGCAATCTCGAGCGGCATCTAGTGACGATTTAATGAAGTAGTCAATTTTTAATGCTATGCAGATACGCCATCTACGTCTTCTTTTCGTTCAGGCACATGGCCTCTATCACCTACCTATTATAGTTAAAAACATCTTTATTTATTTAAAAATAACAATTCATGATAAAAGACATGAACAATTAAACATAATAATGAAAATTTATTCCAGTTGACAAAACCGTACAAATACAATTTTTGGATTAAGGTGATAAAAAGTGGTTAAGGACTTTGGTCAATATTTTGGTTATGTGCGGTTATGTCAAAATATACAAACAATAACAAAGAATACCTAATAACAACTGATAACAATGTCCAATGTTTTAAATAAATTGAAAAGTTCCAAGTAGAATACAAAAAAGGAATGAGCTTCTGAAAATGTTGCATGTAATCTAAGTACCTCTAACTGAACTAAGTGTTGGAAAAGTTTATAACCATAAAAATAGCTGAATATTTTTATAGTTTTCAAAATTTGAACAAGCTTTGCTACAAAATTTCATCAAAGCTATCAACAGTTTGCAAGATATTGAGTTAAGGAACAAGAAAATCACTAATCAGGAAAAAATCAATCAACAATCAACACTGGAAAACAAATTAAAAAAAAATAGTCACAGGTATATATTAGCGACTTCCAAATGTATCTTGGCTGTTGATCATGAATATAAGAAAAAATGTTCTCTCGGCTGGCTCTGAGTGTTGAAATAAATCACCTTGAAAGAAAGTTTTCAACAGCTCCACTCTTTAGGAATAGCTCAAGACGAAATCGATAGACCTACAAGTGGTCTATCTGTGGCAAACATATTCAGTAAGTCTTTATATTTCATTATGCAATGTTACAAGGTTCAACAACTTGCCAAAATGGTTAAAATTTATTTCCAAAATCAGTGCTCTTATTTAGTACAGAATTCTATGAACGACACAATATTATAAAGTCCTAACTTTGAACATAAAAGAAATTCTTATAAAAAACATTTTTTTTTATACAATTTATCACTGTTTGGAAAAGTATATTTGTTTGTAAATATTTGTATTTGCAGTTATATTTAATCCAGGTTAAGTGTCAGTGCGCGAGTGTAATATTAAGTATGAACAAAATCCGCCCATTCTGTTTATACGTTTGGTTACCGACCCTAGTAGATAGGCAATTTGTTATTACTTTTAATTTAGATTTTGGATTAACGTTTTTGTATATGACTTGGCTGTTCAGTAATAAATGAAGTCAAAACTGTAACACGTGGTTTTATTCTGGAAAGTATTTTTAAATTGAATCACGCATGCCATTCGAGTGAAAATGTTTTAAGTAGTTCAAAACAACAATCTGTGGGGAGGGCCTGCGGGTACCTTCTAACACTAAATAAAACATTGGTTTTTATTCAAAACTTGTAATTTCTAATAACGACTTGACGCCATGACATATCAAATTCATCTCTCTACCAGAACTACTTTTTGACAATCTTGACATTGACAACTGACTTAAAGCTTAGAACTAAAATCTCAGAATATTAACAAATGAAAAGCGGGCCATTCTTCTTTCTCATTAAATGTCTAACTACTGGTGTACGAGACCACCAAAATTAAAAGAAGAAGAGCACACTTGTTTGAAATTTCGCGGGGAATACTACAAATCACTATTTTTCATTGTTTATAGAATACAGCCTTTTAGTTAGCTCAGACAAAACTGATTAAATAAATAAATTAATGTCTTATTATTTTTTGAATTTTTTTATTTTGACTGGTTGACTATCTCAAAAATTAAAGCCAATTAAGCAAAACGTGAGTCATATTTCGCTTTTTTAGAAGAACAATAACGCAAGTGAAAATTAATGATTCCACAGAAATAGCAAATTAAAAAAAATGTAATATAAAACTTACAACTAAGACGTTAAAGAAAAGTTTGGAAATAATCGATGGGGACTTTGAGATAGCAAATTTATTTTAGTTTTAGACAGAACTACTTTATTTTATTCTTTTTGAAACAATTGAAGATTTATAGGCCAGAGAAACGATTTTAAACTGAATATTCAGTCCAATAGGCTCTCGACCGAAGTCTTTCCATTTTTAGAATATTATCTTTCAAATTCAATAATTTTATGTTTTATTCCAACACAGATTTTAATAATAGATTTATAAATTGTTTTTGTTTATTTGAATGTAAAAAGTTCTTAAAACTAACTTTAACATATATTTCCCATGGTGGCGCTTAGTGTTCAAATAATGAGACGATTAAACGAAAAAGGCTTACGAGAGCCAGTTGCCCTCTTTTGGTACACATTTGTACAAGGCAACTTTACAAATGTTTCCTCCTTTTTTCTCTTGTAGAAGATGGACACGCAGTGGAGCGCACAATGATGGTATTTTAAAAAGCCACGTCACATATTTGATTAGATAATTAACTTGATATAAGTGCCTTCAAGACTTAAGTCGTTAAGCATTCAAGTTTGGATTTCCCAACCCAGATTCAATTACATATAAAAACATTCTTTCTTATTTTGGAAAAAATATGAAAAATATAATTAATGCAATCTTTCTGCTAAATTTTGTAGTATTTTGATAACAGTTCAGAAAAAAATAGTAGTAGTCAGTAACTGATCTTTACGAAACCCAAAGTTGAGCACTTAACGTCCTGAGAAATGAAAGTTTATGTCAATGTTAATTATCTAATCAAATATGTAACATTCGCATTTTCTATAATTTATTTTTTAAGACGCCTTCGTTGAGAGCTTCATCATTGTAGGACATGCAGCAGACATGCAGCAAAGTATTTCCATGTACAAAAAAAAAGAATGAAAAATTTTTAAAAAATCCAACCACAATATAGAAAAAAATGTTCCCTATTATAGTAAAATTTCACCCAATCTCAACTAATTCAATCTTTTTCATACAAAAACTGGTTTATTTTATTATATCGATTATTTTCGCATTTTATGTGACCTTCAAATACCCTGTATTCTGTGCTTTTGTAATAATTTGAAATAGTAAATTGTAACTATAAAAATACATTACCGAAGACAAGTAGAAATGAAAAAGAAGATTTTAAATTATAATTCATACTCAACCACAGACATGACCTAAAGACCTGACTTGGACATAAGTACAGTATCGCCATCTACATTCTATGTCCATCGTCCTCCAATGATAAGTCCATAAGGTTACCTTACTATATATCTTCATACAACGGTATAACGAAATGATGTTCCTTTAATTTAAAGATGGGCATTTTAAATGGTGCCTCATTTTTCTATTACTCTAAATAGCCGTAAGATGGCGCCACTTCTCTTTTTCTCTAATATGGTTTCTTCCCGATAAGGACTTAATAATTGAGATAGTACTTGAGTAAAATCCACCACGTCCGCCAGTATGCGCTGCTATTTCTTTACCGTTTTCTAATAGAGTTACCGTTGTTTGATGTGGGTGCATAGATAATTCCACAAATTATTTCGAGCTTTAAAATAAATTGACAAAATTAAAATTATGTTGGGACAACTACTAAAATACTCAAAAATGTTACAGTGACAAACATAACCACCGTAACTGCTGTAGATACTTTATCCTGAAACTAGAAATAATATCTTTAAGTAGAAATTTACTTTTGGTTCAAAAAATTTTAATCAAAAAAATATTTATTTAAATACCAACTTAAAAGCAAATCAGTTTATTTTTCTTTTAAGATTTTTAAGAAAACTACTAACCCATTTAACTTCAAATAGCATCCATTATATTTTTAAAAGAGTATCTGCCCTGGCGACAGTAGACGGTATTAGTAACAATACAGATAAATCTTTTTCTCCGAAATATTCATCTATATGTAAATCGGGTACCGTTTCCTTTTTAGTTCGTAAAAGAAAAAAACAACGGCGAGAAAAGTATAAATACCATCCGGCAATAAATTTTTCTTGCATAGAAATTTATTTCCTCCTAATTCTACAAATATCATAAAAGAAAATTGAAAACGTAAATATCTATTGCGAAGACAGTTAGGAAAACGGGATTTTCTGTAATATTTTTTTTTAATATGCAAATTGGGTCAATGAATGAAATTAAATTTTTAAATGTAGTTCGTTTCGTTTCATTCGCTTCATCATTGCAGAATCATGCAAATTATTCTCCAACAAAATATTAAGTGAAATATGAATTAATTCATTAGTATCCAATTAGCAGTTTAATTCCAATAAAAATAGATAAAAATAATAAATAAAACATAGGATTTGAAATTGGTATATTGGAAAAATGGTAAAAATATTAATAGAATTGGTAAAATCAGAAACATGTTTTACATGCGTGAACAGTAAAATCATGGAGATTAATTTTTTTTTATATTCATGGTAAGCTCTGGAAATTTAACACATTTCACTGTCTATATTATTTATTAATATTATTTTATTATTAATTAATGTCATTTAATATGAACTAATATAATTTAATTCTTAATTAACATCATTTTAATATTTAATAATAATATTTTAATATTAAATATTATTTTTTTAAGTCATGTGCTCTGACATGTCATTTTTATCATATCAATCAAATTTTTTAAGTTGTCTTGTATAAAAAAACCGAAGCTAGTTAAATTTATAATCACTATAAACATAAGTGCGGTTGAATATTTCAAAAGACTGCTCGGAATCTAGGCAAGATCAATCGCGTATGTTCACGTATTTGCTAAATTGTGATCGTTCAAAAGGTAATGTTTAAAAGCAAAAGTAAAAGTGTGCCAATAAAAATAGTTTTAAAATGTGTAGAGAAAATCAACATTACCGAATCTTCTGAAGCCCAAAAAAATGATACAGGAGAACCAAACTAATATGTAAATACCAGTTAATGATTGCGAGGAAATAATTGAGAAAAAATATAAGGGTACATCCTCAAAGAAAAAATCAGCTATACAGGGATTGACTAAACAATTGCAGGAGATACAATTAAGAATACAACAAATGGAAATTATGTTAGGCAGGCAGAAACAACAACAATAATAACAATAACAACAACAACAGCTTTTTGAAAGAGACGCAGAAAAAGAAATAATTAATAAAAAACAGCTTGTATAGTTCAAAGAAGCAGAATAAATAGCAAAAAACTAAAAATACGAGAATATCCTAAAGTGTTACGTAAAAACACAACCAAAGAACAATACAACGTAAAAAAGAAGCAAAATTAAACCTCCCAAATCAAAACGCTCAACAAAGTATTGCATAAAAAGAACAACTAAATTAAACTTCACAAATAATAGTAACTCAGGTCAAAAACAAAGACAAAAGTTAATTAATTAATAAGTAAGCAACACAATTTTGTAGCTATCATAATAAATAACGAAGAAATTAAAAATAATAGATAAAAAAATATATTAAACAAAGACAACAGATCTCTCAAACCAAATGGCATTTATATGAGATAAAACAAATCAGACCAATAAAAGTGATGGCTAGAAACCTACACCCTACCTGCAAACCAGAAGATATTGCTGAAGAATTAAAGCACAGTGGATTTCAAATCTTGAATATAATTATTATTCAACGAAAATAAACTAAAGAAGGCGAAAGAGGAAATCAACTTATAAGAACTGCTAGAAAAAGGCCATTGTCGCAATTCATGTTAGCATTTGAAAACGGCGAAGAAATTAAAAGGATATACGAATTTAAGACATTACAAAACCTAATAATCCAAATTGAGCCAGTGAGAAGCCCAAAATTGATACCCCAATGTAAACAATGCCAAATATATGGACAAACTAAACATTTTGGTAATTGCCAACCAGTGTATATTGAATGTGCCAAAATCCATCTTACATGAGAGGGTGATAAGCCGGCAAGTATACCACCTAAATACGCAATTTGCCATTAGGCACATCCAGCAAGCTATAGAGGATGCGAGGTGGCCAAAGAGATATAACACAGAAAAGACCAGGTTAGCAAAACTAACTACAATTGAAATAATACCCTAATCAGGTGACCTATTGTTAATAATGCACAAAGAATGGCAAATTTGACACACAATTCTAGAAAGACCAGATAAGAGAAGGCTACCTTTCTCCAAACGTCTAGATATCCTTAATGGAGCGTAAAAATTAAATTACTGTAACGTGGAATGCCAATAATGGACTCCTGGACCATCGAGAAGAGCTGCAGGTGTTTCTAATAGAACAAAATATAGATAAAAACGCATTTAACAAAACAAAGCTATATACAATTTAAAGGATACAAAGTCTATAGTACTATATATCCCTTGGATAACGTTAGAGGTGGAGGCACCGTAATAATAAAAGAAAATATTAACCATTAAGATGAAAACAAAATAGGAACAGACGAAATAGAGGTAACAGCTTCATACAGTCGGAGCAGTATATATCCCACCACGACATAATTTGACAAAAGAAAATTATAGAAAACTCTTACGACAAATGTGAAAAAAATTTTTCTTGGGAGGTGGTTTTATTGCCAAAAATATAATTTGGAGCTTAAGACTAACAACCACCAAAACTAAGAAAGTGCATGCTGCTGCAAGTAAAATTGGGTGTGGCCACCAGTCAACAGGAAAACCAACCTATTAGCCAACTGACAGAAATAAAATACCTGACTTACTGGACTTCTAAATCATTAGAAAAATACCCGTAAACTTTATTAAAAAAGAAAAAACTTTGACTTAGACTCAAATCATTTCACGGTGATAATGATACTAAGCTAAAATATAATTCAAAAATAAATTACACCCATCTTATGCAATAAAAAGACAGACTGAGTAAGTTTTAAAGCTAGATTAAGAAGAAGAATTGGACTTAGTGCACTACTAAGAACACAAGAATAACTAAAGTACGAGCTGGGCAAATTTGTAATCGACATACAGCAATCTTTATAGAACAATACAACAAAAATTACAAGAAAAACCGTAGGCAATTCATGTCCTAGAGAAATAAAAGAACTAATAAATGGCAAATCACCAGATGCCCCGCAGATAAAGTAGTTCTCAACAGGCTTACACAACAACTAAAACGAGAAATAATCACTATTAAAAATGAATCAATAGACAAATATCTCGGAAAATTGAGGAGCGATAATAATACTGATCACTCTCTGTGGAAAGCGACAAGGAATCTTAAATGTCCAATAGTCCAACTTTCGGTTTTTTAAAAGTGGAAACTTGAAAACTGAAGTTTTAGTAAGTAAATAATGACGTACTTCAAGGTTTTTTGATTTTCACATATTAAGGAGAGGGGAAATGGGGGATATCATAAAAATAAATAAAAAATATAAAAAAAATTAAAATTAATAAAAATTAATGGAAAGTAATAAAAATAAATAACAATTTATAAAAATAATTAAAAATTAAGGTGATTACAGCACCCCCTTATAATTTTCGGACAAGGATATCTCAAAAATTAATTTTTTTAGAAAATTTTATTTGGGCAAAATAAATAGGGCAATAATATCTAAAATATGCATATTTTTTAAAGTTTTAATTCCTTCCAGTTTTCGAGAAAAAAAAATCAGCGTTTTAGCCACTAATTTCGGTAAATTTTAAAAAATCATTAACAAAAGATTAAGAGCTTTAATTTAGGGATTATATTAAGAATAGTGTTGTTGAGAAATGCATCTATTTTCACTATATTTCAAAATTTAAAGTCCTTTGATTTTTTTCTAGATATTATTGCCTAATATATTTTGCCAAAATTTTAGGTTTTTAAAAAAATTACTTTTTGAGTTCCTTGTCCGAAAATTATAAGGGGTGCTGTAATCACCTTAATAAATATAAATAAAAATTAATAAAAAGGAAAAAAGTTAAATTGATAATTTTTTTTCAGGTATCGCATGAAAAAGTTTCTCACGAGTAACGAAAAATGTAACTCAGTTTTAAATTGAGGTTTGAGAAATTCCAGCGAAGCGGGATCGGGTCAGCTAGTAATAATATAATTTTGAAGAGAATTTAAGGTAATTTTATTGATAAAATCAAGAACTGCTAAATCCCGGTAAGAATTATACAAGGTGAGAGAAACCATTTTTCCATAGCCATGTTAAATAAAATTTTATAGATAATATGTATATGTTTTTCGGCAGTCCTTTCAATCCACCGTTTTGGTAATCTATTGCTTGTAGTTAAACTAATCGAACACACAAGGTTCTAAATTCCTAAATTTTTTAAATAAAAATATTTGTATATCTAATAACATAACCTTCTCTCTAATAACAGGCTTGTACAACATCTCAAAGTCCACTATTATAGTTTTCCTCCATCTTGTCATGCTATCAGCATGCAAATTAATAGGTTGGCAGCCAAACAAAGCCCTAATACATTCGAAAATTAATTTGTTGAGAGTTGTCAAACGTGCATTAAACAGGGATTAGGATTAACGTCGCATTACCACGCGCCCGATGACGACTCGACTGTGTCTCCCTCTCTGCGAGACTCTAGATGAGCTATTCCCGAGGAGTTTAAAGTCTAGTTAAGAAATAATTTCGAGTCTTATCTCAATCTGGGAAGTTTGCTGCGAGTATGGCAGAAGGCCCTAGTTTTGTAAAGGAAGTTAATTTTGGTGATGTAATTGGAAGTCGCGGTTCAGTTATGTGCGAATAAATTATGAATGTTGTTCGTGTTCACACTTTTGTCGTTATTGGAAACTGAATATGAGCGATACGCCCTCTACGGTAACCTGAAATTATTTGCCCCTAAATGGTGTTTCGTTTGAAATGTTTATCATCCTCATTAAAATAGACGTTTACAATTAACATTATGGTTGCTGTGCTTTTTAATGCAGCTTTGGAAAAACTGATCATTCCCTTAAATCTCATCTGGTTTCTAATACTAGTAGGTATAGAGTAATTAAAAAAATATAGTAGTTGAAAATATTTACATGAATATGCAAGAAAAGGATGGGTAGAAGAGCTGCTGAAAGGCAAGATAGTTATAAAAATACAAAACGAACTTCAAAATCTTGAGAAAACAGAAAGAATGGAAAAATGATTGATACTAGCAAAATTACTAATCAATGAGAATGTAGTAATATAAAAACAAAATAATTAGTTAATGAAAGTGATCGTTTTAAAGATTAACTTGCTACTTACACCGAAGAAGACGTAGAAAATTAAAATATTTTTTTGCAGTTAGTAAAAAGTACCTAACCAAGTTTAAAAGTGTATTTTTAGCAGCGTATGAGTAAAAAATAAACAAGTTTTGTGTTGAGAACAGTATATATAGACCAGAGCATACTGGCGCATTCGTTTGCAAAATTGTTTTAATTCGTAAGGCTTTCCTGATTATGACACTCGATATCTGTTGATGTTATTGTTTAAACAACGAAAAATTAATTAAGCCAGAAAAAATGCATTTTTTTGCAATGAATTAATTTTTTTTATATTCTTTAGGATATTTCAAATGAAAAAAGTCTTTACGCTCATCATATCTTCAACACTTTAATTCTTATGAATTTTTTAAAATCCAAAATTGACGAAAATTCTTTAAATTTTTTGAAATTTTCTTGAATTAAATAATATACCTTAAAATTTAAAATGCTATAAGTTTAAATTTTTTACTGAATATTCAAACTATAATAAACAAAATTATCTAAATAAATTTTCAAAATTTTGTTTGTTGTTTTTTTTTGCGTTATAACAATATGCTTCCTACGCGCGTACTTTTAGAGAGAAGTACTTCTATCTCACTTCCAACTCAATGTATAAGATGGGTAAGAGAAAACCCGATGACGCACTAAATCAATTTTTTGCTGTTTTTCAGCGGTAATAACTTATTATTAACATTTTTCATAACACTTTGTTATATTTGCCGATTAATAGTTTTGTATCATGTGATTTTTTTTTACTTTTTTAGATACTTTCGATTACTTTTTTATTCATTGAAGTTAATAGAAATGTTCCATCCACAAAAAAAATCATTGCCAAGAGCTGTCTAAAAAATAAATTTTTCTCACTTTTTTCCAATAAGATAAAAGAAGACAAACATACCTGCCGTAATTCAAGGGAAATTTCTACCTGTTACGATGAGCATAGTTGACTCACCTGGTTTTTATTTTGAAACAGAGTACGCAATATATATGTATTCAATTTTTTCTATGGTTGTTAATTCTTTTCCACTATGATTATTTAATAGTAATATTCATTTATTAAGAAACTTTTTACATAAAAATTATTATAAAACATCCGCATAATGCCACACACGTCATGTTTAGTTTTTGACACAAACAAGCTTTCGTTGCACAATTTTTTTAGTTGCACGATTTTGCTTCAGTCTTCAGGTAATGGCGGTTTTGTTAAATACAGTGGCTTTATTTGGTTACCACAGAAAACATAACCAAAACCAGAGAAATCTAAAGGTTCATATTGAAATTGACTTGAATTCCTCCAAATATAGGTCTAAAACGAATCTCGTAAAGTATGCAATTTCAAAGCATCCGACGTGCATGGAAAATTTTTTATCCCTTATTTTTGTTAAATTGGGAAAGGCTTGGATATTTTTAAAATCATAAAATTTTATAACCCCAGTAAGCCTACTATGTTCATTGTAACAGGTAGAAATGTTTCACGGATCACGACAAGTGCATTTGGCCTTTTTATCGTATTGAAAAAAAAAAAAAAAAAGGTTGAAGAAGATTTTACTTCTCAGGCAGTATCTGACCATATTTTTTTTATGAATAAAAATAAATGTTTCTGTTAACTTTAATAAATAAAAAAGTTATCAGAAGTATACAAAAAAAGTTATCAAAATTATCTAAAAAAGTTAAAAAAAATCACATGATACAAAACTATTAACCTCTGAAAAACAGCAAAAAAATTGAATCAGCGCGTCTTTGGGCTTTCTCTTACATATCTTATACATTGAGTTGGAAGTGAGATAGAAGTACTTCTCTCTAAAAGTACACGCATATTGTTATAACGTAAAAAAAAAACATAACAACAAACAAAATTTTGAAAATTTATTTAGGTTATTTTGTTTATTATAGTTTGAATATTTGTTAAAAATTTAAAATTATAGCATTTTAAATTTTAAGGCATAATATTTAATTCAAGAAAATTAGAATTTTCGTCAATTTCGGATTTTAAAACATTCATAACAATTAAAGGGTTAAAGATACGATAATAGGCGTAGGGACTTTTTTATTCGATATATCCTAAAGAATATAAAAAAAAATTAATTCATTGAAAAAAATGCATTTTTTTAGGGTTAATTAATTTTTCGTTGTTTAAACAATAACATCAACAGATATCAAGTGTCATCTTACACTTTTATAATCAGGAAAGCCTTCCGGACATTTAAAAAAAAATTACGAAATAAAACAATTTTGCAAACGAATGCGCCACTATGCCCTGCACTAATAGGCAAATACCCAAAACATTTAAATTTTTTCCGACAAAGAATTGTCTTCACTGGTTATTAACAAATTTAACATCCTAAATGTAAGAAACAGCAGAATTTTTGAATTAGATAATAATTAGTAATATTTGTGTTCAACAAAATTGTAATTTATTGAAAGTCACAATAGCTATTTTTCTCATTTTGACATATAAGTAACATTTATTTGTAATCGCAGCAAGTGTCAAAATGATCTACTTTTCGAAACCAGTCGAATAATATTATTATTAAAATAAACCTTTTTTAGTTTTAAAATCAATAATATGCATTATTATATTTTAAAAATTATTTTAAAGAAGGACAGGTTGACTTATAAATATAGAATTTGGTTAAACCTACAACCTACTATTAATGTTATTTTGGTCTTAATTTTCCATTCTTAATTAGCACAAAATAATTAAAACACAATACATGACATAATAACCAACTTTTTTAAAAAATAATTAACTTTAATAAGCCATATGAACACACTACAAGTCGTTGAAAATAATTAATTATTGAAATTTTGTATTTGTCAATTAAATGATTCATGTACTACTAACAATACAATAAAGTAGTATTAATTGTTTGCTGTCGGAAAATGGGTGAAAAATTTGGTAATTTGAAGTTAAATAAGAAGCGATTTAAAAAATAATAACTAGATGTCAGTTATGTTTTACAAAAATACAATTTTATAAACAATTGACAGTCTAGCCAGTATTTACCAGCATCAGTTAAGGTAAAAGCGACTGTCGAATAAAGTTGTTATTTTGAAATGTGTAGAGGATACTGTTGTACCTTGAAACGGTTTTATAATACTTCCGTTCTGTAGCCGTCATAAAAGTGGTTGCTGTAGGTCTTAGAATATACAAACCTTAGATGGAATATAAGACACTGCCCATAATCCCATTTCGAAATTGTTCACACCCACCAATCGCAGTTGAGAAGATCACATGTCAGAGGGTTGTCCATCCAAATTTATTGTGTCAACGAGAATTATTTTGGTATTTTAGTGACTTAAATTTTGGAAATTAACGTTGAAAATGCCAATATGTGTTGTAAAAAGCTTTATTTATAATAAAAATGCGAAAAATGATGGAGATAAAAGAAACTTACATTTATTTTGGTGAGTTATTTCATTTTTAAAGATTCTGTCGACTGTCATATTTGTTGATTTGAAAATAAACAGAATCGGACTTAGTCATTGGTACATGTTATAAGTAGCAAATAAAGGTTAATATTATAAACTGTTTACTTTTTCTTGTTCCATAGGGAATCTTTTTTCAGGAAGTGGAACTAGTAACATACAATCAAATACAAAAATGTCAATTTCCTTGCCAATTTATTCGTTTCAAACTTCACAACTGTTTTAAATATTTTTTTTAAAACTATTTATTTAGTATCACTCTATATAACAGTGTTACTGAAAGTGTGCTCCGCGGAGCCCTGGGGCTCCGCAAAGCGTTTGTGAGGGCTCCGCGAAGAGAATAATTTTAATAAAAAAAGAGTACTATCGCCACAAAATGGAGGGACCTGGCTTGAGTACCTTTTTTTTGAGAAGTTATTTTTTTCAGTCACTAAGAGGAAGGAGGATATGATTTTGCTTGAGGACTTTTTTTTTATTTTATTTTTTATGGGTGAAATGGATTTGGGATAATTCTTGCAAGGAATCTTTTAAATTAATCAAAAATAAATTAACAACAAATAATGTTCTTGTGCATTTTCAGCCTGAGTTGCCGATTAAATTAATCGTAGATGCATCAAATGTGGGAATAAGGGCCGTGATATGTAATGTTTTTGAAAAAAAAAAAAAATGAGAAACCTATAGTTTCTGCTTCGCGTACCTTATCAAAGTTCGAACAAAAATATTCCAAAATTAAAAGAGAGGGCCTTGCAATAATTTTTGGCCTAAATAAATTTAATGAATATATAGACATTTCTTTATCCTAGTTACAAATCACTTACCTCTGGTAACTATTTTTAACCCAGCTAAAGTTATACCCCAATTTTCAGCCAACAGACTACGTAGATGGCCAGTAATATTGTCAAATTACAATTATAAAATTGAATATGTGATATCGGAGCATAATATAAAGCCGATTTTTTTATCACGTTTACCTATTGAAAGTCAAAATGAGAAGCAAAATGGTTCTGTCGCCAAAAAAGTTTGAGAATAACTGTTCTATAATAATATGGGATCTATCCATTTAATTTACATTTTGTTATTTTCTCTAATTTTGACATATAAAGTAATATATTTTGTAATCGCAGTAAGTGTCAAAACGATCTACATTTTGCAACCAGTTGCATAAAGTAGATCAATATACAACTAATTACGAAAAGTTGATTATGTCACCAGTTACGAAATGAAAATAAATAAAACTGCCCCTTTTTTGGTTTTCAAGTCGAAAAATCGAGAAATCGAAAAATCGAGTAATCGAAAAATCGAAAAATAAAAAAATCGAAAAATCGAAAAATCCAAAAAACGAAAAGTCGAAAAAACTAAAAATCAAAAAAACCAAAAATCGAAAAAAAGGCTATGAATAGTGACATTTCACATTTCAAAATATGACTTTACGTTTAACAACAAAAAAGAAAACAAAAAAAGAAAAGCTGTAAATTGCGATTTATTTTTTAAATAATTGAATACCGTTATTGAAAACTGCCTAGAAATGTTAGAGGTAAAATTTTGACGTACTCCTTTAAAAATAATGGATAAAAACGTTTTTTTTTTTTCAAATTTCCTGCGGATAATCTCAAAAATCAGATCAGCAACACTGCACATGTCCCTTATTTTTATTATTACTATTGAAAAAAAAAAAAAAAGTCGTGCAATTAAATACAACAATTTTCTGAAATATTTGATTGGAAGTACCTACAAAAGAATGATGGTGAATTCTTTTTTAACACAATTTTATAAATAATCAAGTCAAAATTAGAAAAGATCTTGTATATAAACACGTTACGAAATGCCGTTATGTGTAACTCGTTCATTTTGCGGGATCTCGCTCCGCTCGTCCAGCAAATATTATTTGTTACACAAAATAAGGCATTTCGTAACTGGTTACATAAATAGCTATTAATTGACTTCCTAATATTTTAAAACATTTTAGTATTCAGTATTTTCCGTAAATAATTAAATCATAAATAATTACCGGCATAAAGGTACCAAAACATTTTTTTCTCTTCGAAGAGTAGGCTTTTGTCAAATAAACTTAAAATATTATAACGAACGAAAAGGTAATTAATTTCTAATAAAATATTTAAAATTATTTATTTTATTTTGGTGTGATCGTAGAAAAAATCTTGTGTGTAATTCGAGCAAAAAGTACTTTGACAGTTTCGATAAATTTTTGTCTCAACAGTTATTTTGTTACAATAATTTTATAAACTTTTACTTAGAGTCGATTTCACCGTTTTGTTAAACGAAGTTTAAAATATTAAACGAAGATTTAAATTATATTTTTACATTAACAATATCATTTTAATCTTCGTTTAGTAATTTAAACTTCGTTAAACACAACGGTGGAATCGGCCCTTAGCTACTAGCTATATATTGATAAAGTGTTATTGCCCTCATCATAAATGAATCGTGCTAATAAATAAAGTCAAAAAAATGTCTCATAATTTTTCATCTTTTAGTTACCTACCAAAATTAGGTACTACAATACAAATATTTAAGTCCGGCCCAGAACATCTCTCTACTCCTTCCACCTAGTTTTTCGGTTTTGGCAAAATTCGCACGGCGACAAATGCTTCCTATGTTACCTCTACTCTTTCTAACCTCTTTGCTGTAGGGTAATATTTTTTATAGAAGTATATTAAGGTGAGTACAGCACCCCCTTATAATTTTCGGACAAGCATATCTCAAAAAGTAATTTTTTTTTAAGTTAAAATTTTGGCATAATAAATTAGGCAATAATATCTAGAATATGCTTATATTTTAAAATTTTAATTATTTTCAGTTTCCAAGAAAACAAATCAAAGGGCTTTAAATTTTGAAATATCATAATGAAAATAAATGCATTCCTCAACAGCACTATTCTTAATATAATCCCCAAATTTAAGCTCTTAATCTCTTGTTAATAATTTTTTAAAATTCGCCGAAATTAGTGGCTGAAACGCCTTGTTAAGTGCTATTTTCTGGTTTAAACTGGTGTAAACTGGTGTAAATCATTGCAAGAAACGAATGATGACTGAGAGTGTACGATACGATAGTTACAGTCGCGTTAGACCAGAAAGCAGCACTTAACGAGGCGTTTTAGCCACTAATTTCGGCAAATTTTAAAAAATCATTAACAAGAGATTGAAAGCTTAAATTTGGGGATTATATTAAGAATACTGCTGTTGAGAAATGCATTTATTTTCATTATGATATTTCAAAATTTAAAGCCCTTTAATTTTTTTTCTTGGAAACTGAAAATAATTAAAATTTTAAAATATAAGCATATTCTAGATATTATTGCCTAATTTATTATGCCAAAATTTTAAATTTAAAAAAAAATAACTTTTTGAAATATGCTTGTCCGAAAATTATAAGGGGGTGCTGTACTCACCTTAACAACTTACACAATTTTATAACGTTACAGGTGGCTTAATTACAAAACTTTTGTGTCAAAATAATTCATTTATATTGTGAAGTATAATGTTTCATGGAACAAATGGTATTGTACCTCGAAACGCATGGCCTTGTACCTTAAAACACTAAATGACAGACTATATAAAAGTCATATTACGTATTTATTAACATTTACTACAAAAGAACAAAATACATAAACATGTTTCACTTTATGTTATAATCTTTAAAATCAATTTGGAACCACAACAGTCCAGCTAACCTGTCAGAACCTGTCAATGGAGCTGGTTGAGGCAGCTTCATAACCAAGTCGTTGCCATTGACATCATATATTTGTTCAGATTCTTTACCAAATTTATTGCTGCTGCTTCTGAGCCGCTTGTAAAATTCAATTTTGAACTCGGTGTCGGCTAAATCCTTAGAAATAATCTTCTCAATGTAGTAGTCTGTCAAGCCTTTTTTCTTAGGAAACTGAACGAGAACATAATCACCCACAGCGTAGGAGCTCGAAATAAATTGCTCTTCTTCTTCAAAATTGGTAATCTCTTCTGTCAATATATCAGAATCACTGTCATCGTTCAACAAAATCTCCCCTGATCTATCATCGGAATCACTATCAAAAACTTGTCGTTTCACTTTCCTGCTTGCCTTTTGCTTAGTTTTCGCTTTTGATCTGGAAGACTTACTTTGTTTTCATTGTTTAATTTCTTCCATTTCTGGCGTATCAGTCACAATGCGGGTGTCTCCTGGTTTGCTACTTTTTTTCGAGTTTCTGGACGCAGCCTTTATATATGGACAAATTAGTTCTGAAGAAACAAAACTAGATTTATTTGGAATGGGAGAAGGTGTTCTTTCTCTGGAGGACAATTTAGAATTGGCTCTGAAGATGGGCGGGTGTTATAACTGTTATCTGAAGGAACATCAGAAGGAAGTATTATTCCATTAGGCCGCTTAGGCTGGTTACATATGACACCATGAAGTGTTGGTCCGAAAAAATGCCACGGTCGAAAGGATATATTCCTGGCTTCTCCAATCCACTAACAATATTACTAGTAGTAAATGCTCTAGAGTAATCTTGTCCTGAAGCTTCAGCTATGCAATATATTGTAAATGTTTTACCCGGATTGTTTCTCAACCATGCATCAATAGACTGGCCATATTATGTTTGCAGGGGTCCATAAACAGAAAGGTCCAGGAGTTGAAACTCATAAGACGTGTAAGGGGGAAACGCAAACATAACAATACCTACTATATACGCATATTTGAGAGATTTGACAGACAAATGGGTTTCGTGATTGTCCATAAGAAGGCATAAGAGGCAAATTGTTGTAAAAATATCAAAAAAGGTCTTCATAACACCATCCGGAGGGATTTTCACCTCCAATGGTCCTAGGGGGGGTACCACTAAGCATAAAATCTTTGAAATTAACCCTAGGAAAGACTAACATGGGGGGAATATGGTTTCCGATAGCATTTACTGCTACAATAAGAGTAATCAACTGACACGTTCAGCTGAAGTTACACTTCCAACCTGTTTTTCCCCTTAAGGGGCCAAAATTTTAGTTGTTTTTGAACCGTCATTAATGCAGTTTCGTCTGTGTTCCAAATTATTTCTGGCGGGATTTGCCCAAACCGGTTATGGACATCTTCAAGATTATTGAAAAATTTGTTTACATTATTTTCATTGAAACTAGTTGATCTTGACAGACTAGTATCTTCTGGCTTTTTCACTAAAAGGATATTTTTGTGCCGTTTCATAAACCAGCGCACCCATTCTTCTCCCGCTATTTGATTTTTGTCCCAGTTAGGAGGTGTTTATTATTTGCCATTTGCGAACTTATAGGCCAGCACACGAACACACTTTTTACTGATGCCATATTGCATTCAAGCAATATTTTTTATATAGTTTATCAAACTGGTTTCTTCTGCTTCGGTAAACACCTTCTTTACTTCAAGTTTTATGAAATATGTAAATAATTGCTTTCCAGACTCCCCGAATTGTTTTAAATGTCTGGACAAAAATGCCAGTGAAACTTTAAATACTTTGCCTTAATGAAATAAAATTATCGAAGGTAACAGCTTCAATAGCTCTTTCAAGTAAAGCAGCATCAACGGCCGGTCTCTTTTTTCCAACTTTACTTCTAGGCATTATTCTATAAAAAAATATATATATTTCAGACCTCCTGTCTTGAACAAGTATAAAAAATTAAAAATAAAAAAAAAAACGACTTCAAAAACGAGCAGATGCCATCACCACATCTTATATGGGACCACTCCTGAGGTACCCCCTTACTAACAAAACAAGAATCATATAAATCGGACAAGGTGGTAAAGCATTATCGCTAAACATACATAAAAAATGAAGAATTTGAGGATTTTCTCATGGACCCAATTATTAGATTTTGACTAAATTTATATGGAACCACCCTTGAAGTACCCCCTTTCTAACAAAAAAAGAATCGTATAAATCGGACAAGGTAGTAAAGCATTATCGCTAAACATACATAAAAAATGAAGAGTTTGAGGATTTTTCATGGACCCAATTATTAGATTTTAAATAAATTTATATGGGGCCACCCCTAAAGTACCCCCTTTCTAACAAAAAAAGAATCATTGAAATCGGACACCGTGTTAAAGAATAATCGCTGAACATACATAAAAAATATCGCGACGAATTGATAACCTCCTCCTTTTTTGAAGTCGGTTAAAAAGTAAAATCATGTTCGTATTTGAACACCTCTTGTACTTTGGAACACGTTTTATGTTTTTTTTTTTCCTGGGCTCGTCTGACTATGTGTCTCCGAATAACACTGAAGCCTATTGGCTTATTGTGTTTTACCCCATGTTAGTTCATAGCACCCACTCTATCACCTTTGTACCTTGTACAAGTTTGTACAGATCCTTGGGTGAGTGGGTTCTATACGTTGTTCGATCAACCTGAGGTTGTCCAAAAAGAGCCTGTCTTTTGCATTCTAGAGCTTCGCATTCGCACAGTATGTGTTTGGCCGTTTCTGGTTTCTTGTGACATAGTCGGCACATGAGTTCCCCATTGTACATGCCAATTTTGTTCAAGTGTCCCTTTACTGGGGCGTGCCCAGTCATGAACCCTGTTATCACTTTCAACTGGTTCCTATTCATTAAGAATAGTTCTCCAGTTCTTTTGGGACATGGTCTGCCTATGAAGGCTTTTCCATGTGCCTGTTTTGGGGTGCTTCCCCAATAGTTTGATGGTACATGATGTCGGTGTGTTTCAAGGTACAATAGGATACATTTTTGTAAACAAGTCGTATTTTCTCCACGCTCTTTATGATGAACAAAAAAACCTAAATGTAAAAATACTTACCACAATATATTGTTGAAGTGCATACAGAAAACTTCTTACTTCACTCTTACTAGCCGAAATTATAAGCTATAATGTAAACCTTAAAATTTACTTTTTACGCTCGAAACTTTCGGCGTGTACTATCGAACACTGAGGTTAGAACAAATGACGCGTTTTTCTGTCAGATGACCATCTGGTACAGTGTTGCCAAACTGTGATGTCTTCTTTAGGCTTCTCAACGACATTTTAAGTACTATTAATTTCGTTCCAAGGTACAATATACTCAAGGTACAACAGTCTCCCCTACTTATTGTTATTAAAACCTCGTACAACAAAAATATTAAAGGTGTATTCATGAATATAGGGCCATAAAAATTAAGAAATATTTAATAAGCAATCGGCGATAACTCGTAAACGGGCCAATTAAAAATATTTAAAATTATTCTTTTAAATATGGGTTTAAGTGCTCTTTAATAAACCTCAATAGAATTTTTCTCTAAAATAATTAGGAAAGCCAATAATTAACCCCATTTAAAATTACAAGGAATTTCATATGTCCCGCTCTACGATGCAACATCCGGTATAAGTATAATTCATTTTACTGCTAATTTTTAGAAGATACAAGAAACTCTTTGGAGTAATTTATATTTTCATAAAATGTTTTCTTTCCAGGAAGCACTAAGATTTGTTTTACTTTGTCAAGAAGGATACAATATAGCAATAATTTTTTAAACTTAATCTCTAAGTTTAAAAGATATAAATAATTTGTATTACATAAAAACATTATAACTTGAAGGCGGATCAAGTTGAGAATTGAAAAAAATAGAAATTGCTTTCAGCTTCATATTTGTCTTTCCCGGCAGAATTCTTTACAAAAACATAATTCACAAAATCTTTATTTTAGTATATTGGTTCATTTAATCAACTTTAACCGTTCCTAATTCTAGGTTTTGAATCCAAATTTCCATTGCTTCAAAATTTGTAGGAAACATGAGAAAAATTATTAATAATAGTCTACATCACTCGACCATTCACTGTTGGGTTCTAATTAACAGTGCTGTTCCTAAAGTGGCGCTGGGAAACAGTAACAAAGCCTACACAGAACCCGAGGCTAATGACCTTAGCAGTCAATGCTGATGACACAAAATAAAAAATAATAATCTACAATTTACGTGTACTCTGTCAGGCTTCAAGGTTCACCTACTGTGAAGAAGGAAGACTGTGTGGCGCTGATGTGGTGAATTCAGAATAACGGCATCTCAGGCGCCAGTTTTGTTAACAAGTTTTGCTCTACGATCCTGTAGTAAATCAATGTGTACTCAAGATAAACTTGGAGTTAATAGTAAGTACCTCCAGGCGGTCATCGCTAACGGGGTAGCTACTAAATTGTACTAAAAGACACTGTTCTCCCTTGCATCTCGTACACTACGGTACCCTGAAATAAAACGGTTGAGAGCCGGTAGTAAAAAAAGAAATACAATAACAAAATATATTTACGAAAAAAAAAAAAAACACTTAGTATAGAAAATATTTTTGTGTATAGAAAATAATAACAAGCAAATATGAACTAATTAAATCAGTAGTTATTAATAATTCAATTCGAAATAAATTAAACGTTAATTGTTTTTATGCACACTGTATATTTAGGCGGTATCGTTCTGTGTCGTATTAAGTTGAAATATTAATGTGGTACATACCTTATATTGGTGAGTGTTTTGTGTCATTTAAAACTAGAGTTCTCTCCTAGAGTCCCTATGGGGAGTTTTCTCTAATGTTATTAGCACAAAAGAGTTTTCCACAGAAAACAGGTGACTTGCTTCCTCTGTTTGGTTCGACGAAAAAAAAAATATATCCCAATGGTGAAGAAGAAAAAAACTACTCAAACCAAATAGAAGTTTTGGCTTACCTAAACAATATCCACAAATATTTTGTCCACATAAATATATAAGGTCCAGGAAAATAATCCCTACATTTGTAGGCTGAAATAAAACAAAACTTTCCGGATTTCCGAAAACCAAATCATATTTCTTTCTTGATGTCGAATTTCGACTTGTAACCAACCCCGTATAGTTGTCGACAGCAAGTGACGAAACTTGGCCATTCCCCCGGAAGAACGTCACAATTCAAACCTTCTATAACAAAATAATATGCACCACGCAAGCTCGACTCTAATTGCACTTCCGGCAGGAACAGTTGTGACCAGCTGTCCCAAAATGACCAATGCGTTGAAAAGAAGAAAAGTAGCTGAATTCAATACACGTATACTATCTCGTCCATCAGAACCACAATCGAACGCGCTTCAACTATGATAGAGTCGACAATTGACTTTTTCAAACGTCAAGTCAGTTAAGTCCAGTTGTTTACGTCCAAACAATATTTAATAATTTGATCGAATTAACGAACTAAAAATACTGCTCAAATAAAGGTAAACAGAAGTCCTACTAAAACTATTTAAATTACACTTAATATATTGTTAGAACAATTATTCAGAGATTCTATAACCTCAAAAAAATATAGTTTTTACCAGACTGAAATTATGGGTTATGGCGAACCCACAAGAAGAAACAAAATTATACCAAAAGATATAAGCACGTCAGCCTGCCTTATTGACGAAGACAGACCTATATATAACAAAATAAATAAAAATAAATTGTCTCTCATAGAAATTCTGTCGTCAAATACATTAAACAAGGAGTCAAAAACTCGCAATTTTCGATTATAAAATCAATTAGCGAGCCACAAGTGTCATTACAGTGAAACCCAAAAAAATTTCACTGAAAGCCGTAAGCTAGAAATGCAAGAAATATCCCAGGCATTCTAGAACATAACTATTGTTTCACGTGACAATATTGACCACTTCCACAATAATCAAACAAACAAAAATAAACAAAATAGATAAAATATGCTTGCCACCAGGACAGGCTTCGAAGAAACCTATCGACAGCCCTAAGCTGGAAAGTAGAAATCCCACCTATAGGCACTCTAGGAGAGAATTCTGGTCTCAAATCACACAAAACACTTATAAACACAATGTACCACATTAATATTTCAACTTAATAAAACACAGAACAATTCCGGCAAAATATAGAGGGTGTGTCCAAAAACAAATTTAATTGCTAAAATCAATTGCTAAAATCATTTATTAAAAGTGTTAAGGCAAAATCAAATCGTAACACTGTGCATGGAAAACAACTTTTCTATCGAATAAATTGTTTAAATACAATAACTAAATAATAATAAGAAAATAAGAATTAATTCGATTAGAAATAATTAAACGTTCATTTCGACGCTCCCTGTATACGAAAAATAACTTTTCTATCAAATAGATAAAAACAGTAACTAAATAATAACAAGAAAATATGAATTAATTAAATCGGGAGTTATTATTGATTTGATTCGGAATAAATTGAACGTTAATTTCGTCGAAAAAAAAAAAAAACGTTCCCCAGCTGAATAACGGCCTTCGCGTACGCAATGCGAGATTGCTTCGGGCTTCTTCAAATGGGCTAGCAGTGGTCTTATCGCGATAAATAGCGGGTTTACAAGTGACGAAATAAAACACGTCCTTATAATACTTTGACGAATAAACCTAGCTAATTTACATGAAATTTATTCTTCAAATCCGAATTTGAATTTCGGTAAATACGGAAATATTTAAAATTATAAGGGCTCTCGCAATTGTTTAAAAATGGAAATTCCTGGGAAAAGAAAATAGGGGGACTCTTCGAAACTTCCCCAGGCGGAAATTAATAAAAATCTACATTTTTACAATTAACTAAAAATTAAATTTAAAGAGAATAAGAAGGTTATCCATATCTCAAATGTGTTGTAAAGAAACATTATTTATTGTTTTAAAACAGGGAATAGTGCGACTAGTTTCGGTCAATGATCATCATCAGGCTTGTAAGAAAGTATGCGATAAGACTAAATTTGATACAAGTAAAACAAAATTATATAATTATTAGATTAAGTGATAAATGAGAATTGGAATTTAAAATTTAAAAAATTTTAAAAATTATTTAACATGTGATAGAGACTATAACAATATAAAGGTATTATTACAATTAATGACAATGTAAAAAAGGGGGTGTTAATCTAATGTTAGAATTATTTTAATTTATGTGTAACAATAAAAGCTATACAGATAGAAATATGTAAAAAGTTTAAATTTAAATGGTGAGGCCATATGTAATTAAGGTATTAAATTAAATGTTAAAAGGTAATTTGAAAATAAAACATAGTATTAATTAATAATATATTAACCAATTTGAGAGTAAATCTTAACAGTTTGAGAGTGACTAAGCAAGTGAATATAAAGAAAATAATTAAATAATGTGGTACTTACATAGTAAAAGGACTGGACAAATAAACTAAAAATGGGACATCCGGCTAAGCCGACTGTTGACCTCTAGATAAGGGCTTAATTGTGGTTTTTAATTTTATAAATCCAAATCCAATATTAATGTTCCAAGATAAGCGTTCTGTCCACCGTACTAAATGTGGGTGCTTCCTCATACAAATTATGAGAAACAGATAGAAAAGGCCCCAAGAAAGGTAGTCGTTGCCAACGAACGTGTGTAGCAACCCCTGTAGCAAAGGTAAAGTCAGAGAGCGGTGTCCTGTTGAATCTAGCACGAGGGTGTATAGCGGTGACCTGCAATAAGAAAAGACTCCAGAACCTGGAGTCTCAACAGAAAGGCACATCGGGAACAACATCCTGATGGTTAAAGTCCATGTATCAGGAGTTGTAACTTAGATTTAAATTTAATTCGCACAAGCACAATAAGAATATCTTAAACTGGGAAATTACGGTTGAAAAAGTACGTGTATGGTGTGTTGCGGTACTAGAAAGTGAGATACGATGGCCGTTAGCATGACCGGAAGCAAGTAAAAATGTTGACAAGTGACATGAGTGTAAAAACGGTAGTAAAAGAATTAGTAGTCTTAGCTATGTAAGTAACACATAAGAGATCAGATCGTTAAAAAGAGGGATTGTCAAACAACAAAACCGTGATAATATTCGAGAGACGATAAAATGGTGGTTCCCACCTTATCGAGACTGAGGCCCACAAGAGCAAACTCGTAGCGTAACAAAAACGAGAAATAATTTAACTTGGAACGAAAGACTGAAAGCCGATTGTAGTATTAAGACGTTGAATTTTTTGGTTTGTGAAGCATTGTCATTACTTCGGTTAAACCATGTGATGATTTTTACAAGCCTTGATTTTTAAAACCGTTTTATATTGCCTTTTAATTAGGGTTTAAAAACTTATTCGAGCAATTTATTCAATAATAATTTACCTCTTAAGCCTGCTCATGTAAAATATTTGGGCTCCTGCCTTCGCCTATTTATATTCTAATGATAAAGGACAGAAGGATGAGTATTGCAATTATGTTAAGAGAAATAAATTGGCTTTCAGTTCAGAAATATGTTCAGTACATGACTCATATTTATTTATAAAATAAAAATGATAGTACCATCGCATCAAATATATTAGAAAAAATTCAATATAATTCGTAATATCACTACTATAATACAAGAAGCCAATCTGACTTTCATGTACCGCAAGCCATCATATAAAATGGGTACTTTTTATTGCAATAATTTTTTTTAATTCCGACACTCTTTATCTTATACGGACCCTATTATCTATCTTGCTGTACCTTTATTTATGGAAAGGCTGAATTGAGATACACTACAAAATAGTTGCAATAAATATCAAAAGAAGCATACATTTTTAACCCTTTCCGTACGGCGGGTTTTCCGAAAATTTGCGCCTCACAGACGGAGTTTTTGATCGTGCCGCAAGGACGGTGTCGACTATTTGCGACTATTTGCGTTTTAGTGTAGTTAAATGTTGGAAGCATGCCTTTTATCGTAAAAACCCATGTATTAACAAAAACAAACCTTTATTCTAGAAATAATAATGTAGTTATGAAAAATAGAAATATATAAACAAAAACAAACGCTTATTCTAAAAATAATAATGTAGTTATGAAAAATAAAAATATTTTAACAAACACAGATGCTTATTCTAGAAATAATAATGAAGTTATAATAAATAGTAATAATAAAAAATTATTATTCTATAACTAAAATTTTTGTATGATAAACGCTGAAACATGGAATACAGAGTCCAACATCGAAGTCCTTACACATAAATCCTCTTTCTTTGCTCTTTTTTTTTTTTCATTGTATTTAGTTTCGGCACAAACTATACATCTTCTTTGTAATTTCCCATTTTTACGGGGAATTTCTTCCGGGAAATGTTTATCTGTCAGTCTGGCAATGCCAACGTCATGTCGACCCGGCCTGGAGTTTCCTGTTGGATATCTGAAAATAAAACGAAATGTATTTTATGGAAAAAAATTAAATTTTAATCAAACCGCTCAAAGATTTGGCGTATAACTTCCCGATGAAATTTGGGAAATGGAACTTTGTTGTAATTTTGAGTGCTATACAAGGCATGTGCATTTAACATACATAGATCCTTGTACTGTCTACACTGCCTATCATCATATCCGAACAATCAATAGCGCCTATTCGTCCATTATAGTCGACTACGCATGAAGGCTTCTTCTTAGGTTGCTGGGTTGCTCTATCATTTTTTTTATAGAGTTATTACCTCATTCTCGTGGAAAGTTGTCAACATAACCACATCCCGTCGATCCCTCCATTTAAGGGCTAGCATGTTCGCGCTACTTTTCCAGTCAATTTCACCGCTTTTAAGTTTTTTCTTAAAATCAGGCACCTGTCTTCTGTTTTGACGGAAAGTTCCGCAAGAATTGGTTTTGTGATTATAAAGATAAGTTGATAGCGAGAGGCTAGTATAGTAATTGTCACTATAAAAAGTATGCCCTTTGTTCAAATATGGTTCCAAAAGTTTTTCTACAACCGAACCAGATGAGCCAAGATCCTAGATTAGTGGTATGTTAGTATTTTTTCCAATATATACCACAAAATCTAAAACAAAACCCGTTTCACAATCACACAAAACAAATAGCTTTATTCTAAATCGGTGTTTCTTAGTTTTTATATATTGTTTGAAGCTAAGGCGACCTTTGAACAGCATCATGCTCTCGTCGATAACGAGATTTTCAAACGGATAAAACTGACTATGAAATTGCGATTATCGTGTTTATTACAACTCCTAATTTACGCATACGATAATTTGGGTTGCCTTCCGCATTGTTGGAAAAATGTAAGTATCTCAGTATAGTAAGGTATCTATCGCGACTTATTTTTTCACCAAAAACGGAAATACGCAATAAACTATCTTTTGACCAGTAATCCTTTAGGTCCGTTTTTTTCATATGGGGTATTAACAAAGTTAGAGATATAAAAATATAAAGCTCAGGAACGTCAATATCTTTCCAATCCTTTGCTTGTTGTTCTCGTGCATACCGATTAGTTTCGGATACAATGATAGTGGCAAGCTCTTCAGTAAAGAAACTTAAAAAATAGTTTACCTCCCGAGTCTCGTTCAACAGATTTTCATTCTTTACACCACTACTGTCATTGTCAAACACGTGCTATGTAGGCCAAAAATCTTCTTGGCCCCAAACTATTTCGACATTCAATATTCTCTGAATCGTTGTCTAAATTCTCTTCATTATTGGTCTCGACCTGGACCTGGTTTTCTTCTTCGAGATCATCTTCTTGGCTTACCCATCCCTCGCTTTCACTATCGGATCCAGGCAAATACTCACATCCGCTGTCCACAGAAGGTTCAGCATCAGATAATCCGCAATGGCTACCGTAACTTATTTTTTGTTTTTTCGCTCTTGAAACGACCCCCGAGGGATCCGCTGCATTCTCTGACGACATCTTGAGCCATACTGGCGCGAAAACCAGTGTTGCCAACCGTAAATACCGGAATTACCCCCAAATATAATTAAAATGCTCCATTTTTTCTCACAATAGCAACACAATCCTCACAAATTCTGGTTTAGAAACACAATTTAGATTCAAAAATAAGAAAAAACGTTATAGATTTGTTTGGTTTTTGTAGACATAAGAGAAACAATTTAGTTCATCAACAAAATTCACGCCATCTAATAGCGAAGAAATTTTGAAGTACTTAGTTATTTTTTTGATTTTTTTTTTAGTTATTTTCGTTTTTACCTAGTTATTATTTGAAGATAACTACATTTTCCTTCTAATGGCAATAAAAAATATTGAGTAATCTGTGAATCACTCGTTTCTCGTAATAATGTCAGCATACAAACAATAAGCAGATCGTTTTTTAAAACCAAATACATTTTTCATTCAAAAATTCAGCACAGTCTGTAATTTTGCCAATGGTCTGACGCCATCTATCAGATTTGTCATCACTATCTAAACTACTGATGATAATTTATAGAAACCGAAAATATTCAAGATCTGATTTTTTAAATGCTGAAAAAATGGTGTTTTTACAAAAAAAATCAACCAAAATTTAGAGTTGTATCATAATTCGCCAAATATATGTAATTTTGATGAATTAGCTCAAGAATAGTGAATCGTCACAAATTCCTCACAATTGGGTCAATGCTCCCACTTTTGCTCCACAAGTTTCAAATGCTTACAAATGTAAGCATTTACCCTCATAATGGCAACACTGGCGAAAACACAAACACTTCTCTTGCCTAGCCCTGGACTTGCAAAGTTGCCGGATGTCGCACATGATCGGCGGTGTCGACTATATGTGGCAGCCGCCTGTGCGTTTAGCATGCAGTGAACGCAAATGTTGCGACAGCAGTCTGTATGCCAAATCTAAAAATCCGTCGAAAACTCGAGGTCGAAAAAAATCACGATTCCTATACTTTCCTTATATCTGTACACAGATAGGAAAGTAAAAATTGCAAGCGTCGCATACCAACCGGTAGTCGTCCAGAAGACAGAATACACGCCGTCGGCCCGGAATGGGACGTTTCGACGCAGCCGTTTCGTCGCGAGGACACTTCGACGCCGGCCGATTCGACGCTCGGCCGTTTCGACGCCAAATGTAAATTTTTTTAAGTAGGTAATAAAATATTCAAAAAAAATATTTGAAATGTCTATTTTTTTGCAGATCTATTCTTTGTATAAAATTGGGTAATTTATCTTGTTCCTTAAATATTCGCAGTAAGCATTGATAGATAGCTGCAGTAAATATGTAACTATTATAGCCCAAGAGCCCACTGCAAATTTTTACCGTCATCTAATAACGAAATGAAATATACCCCAAAAGCATGGAAAAACATTGTACTTTACCAAATGGCACCTGTGCCAATCCCTATCCTGAGCAAAGTAGCTTAAAAAAATTATTTTATAATAAAAAAATCACATAAGGCATGACAGCTCTAATTTCGTTTGCCCTTAAAGTTTTCCAGAAAATAACATTCAAATATATCTTGATATATATCGTTAAAGGAAAATATTTCCTTCCTCTTAACATCGCACAAATACATCTATCCACGATTAGTAGGTAAATATCATTAAAAATATGAATCAATGCTGATTTAAAAATTTATTTGTGTGCCTATTGTTGTGATTCATTTTTACAGGTTGCCATAGAAACGACAAAAAAACTACTATGATTATGGTTTAAAATAATTGTCTAACAAGAGTTTATAATTATTATTGACTATCTCTGCAAATGGTTTATACAATACCATCCTTCTTCCTTTCATACATAAACATGGTTTAAAAGGTAGGTAAAAATATTAATAATTCAGGTTTAAAAGCGAGATTCGCAATGAATTAGGATTGTAATTTTCAGGGAAAACATAATTGTCGCTGTCATGTTTTATTTGATTTTTAGAATATAAAATAATTTTTTTTACCACTTTGCTCAGGATAGGGATTGGCACAGGTGCAATTTGGTAGAGTACAATGTTGTTACATGCTTTTGGAGTATATTTCATTTCGTTATCAGATGACGGTCGAAATTTGCAGTGGGCTCTCATACTATTAGCTGGCTTATGTTCTTATATCTATAAAAGGCATAAACAATTAATTTCTGAAAATTAGGTACCTAAAAATATTTTTAATGAATTACCTAAATATTAATATTGACACATAATGTTATATTAAGTAGTTCATTGTCCCATTTTAGGTACCTGATCCTAGTTAGATTAAACAGTTAACTAATTTTTGATCTTAAATGTCGATAATTCATTTCCATTACAATATATACCTATATACAGGGTGTTTCTAAATTCATGCAACAAAATTCAGGAGGTGATTGCTCGTATGAAATAATTAAGATGGGTCTTTCCCATAACAAAATTTCCTCAGCCCACCTCTTTCCGAGATATCACCCTTAAAAGGTGGTGACTAAAATTGAGTTTTATTTTTTTTTCTAAAATTTCAGTAAAGCTAGAAACTTGAAATTTTGTAATTTTCGTGCACTCGTAAAGGACTAACCTCGGGTATTTTTTCAATATTATAAATCGTATTAAATTTTACATCTTTACTGTTTTCCACTCAATTTATTAAAAAAATTATAAATTATGGTGTTTATTTTTTTCTCTGAAGCTATTGGTTTTGGGAAAAAAATTTAGGAATAAAAATTTTTTTTTAAATAAAACAAGGATTTTAAGTTATAATTTTATTTCATGAAACTTCATCTCAAAAAAAAGTTTTGATATGAAATAAAGTAAGGGTTGTTGATTTCACCCCCCCCCCCCTATAATTTAACAGGAATATTGAAAAAATATCCGAGGGTTAGTCCTTTGGAGTGCACGAAAATTACAGAATTTCAAGTTTCTAGCTTTACTGAAATTTTAGAAAAAAAAAATAAAAACTAAATTTTAGTCACCACCTTTTAAGGGTGATATCTCGGAAAGGCGTGGGCTGAGGACATTTTGTTGTAGGAAAGACCCATCTTAATTTAGATGCATGAATTTAGAAACAGCCTGTATTTACAGATTTTGAAGGACTCAAAACATTGGTTTGTTGATGGGTCATTTAAAACAACTGCCTCAATTTTTTACCTACATAATTATGGCTAAATAATTTTGAGGAGTTCATCTTGTTCTTTATGCTCTCCTGCCAAACAAACGGCAAACTGCATTGTGCCAAAATTATTGGTATGATGGGACATTTACAGCCAGATACAAATCCGGAGAAGATTTCATGCGATTTTGAACTGGATGTCATAAACGCTTTCAAAGAAGAGTTTTCAAATGCAGAGCTAAAGGTTGTTTTTTTGGCGTAAACGAATTAGCTGGGTCCATATAATACCGATACTGATTTCAGTCTTCATGTACGAATGGTGACATCTTTGGCATTTGTTCCTGATGAAGACATGGATATTGCAATCGACCATTTATTTTGAGAATTGTTTAAAGAGTTGCAATCTCTAATAGAATGGTTCGAGGACTCATACGTAGGACGTCCTCAACGACAGGGTCAAAGAAGGCGCAATCCACTCTTTCCGATCACATTGTGGTCTGTCTACAACCGCGTTTTGGAGGGTACAGACAGAACGAACAACCACGCCTAAGCTGTCCATGTCCATGGATAATCCAACGATATGGAAATTTATAAAACATCGCGATTATGACGAGAGGATTTTAAAAATCGTTATCGATTATAAAAATAGAAATATATACGAATATTTAAAAGCAATATCATATAATTATATCATGCATTCTTAATAATAAAATTAAAAGAGACCTTTTAAATTTATTATTTTGAATAAAATATAACCTATCAAAAAAAAATACAGTTGGCGTCGAAACGGCCCGGCGTCTAAACGGCCGGCGTCGAAATGTCCTCGCGTCGAAACGGCTGCGTCGAAATGGCCGCGTCGAAACGTCCTAAACCGCCGTCGGCCATGTGCGACAGCAGTCTGTGTGGCATATTTCCTCGGTGTCGCATAAACTGCGTCAGCCGAACGGAAAGGGTTAAATAATTTGACATTTAAGAGCCATTCACACATCACAGTTGACATCTTGATACTTGACAGGCCCAGCCAAGGATTATTCTAATTTTTGCCAAATAAAATGGCCGATTAATTATTCTATGGGGTTGCGACAGAGAGCCAGTAAATTTGATAGTGTTTTTGTGGCTAGGAGCGAAATAGTAGTACGCTTAAATTAGCACCACTATAAAAAAGTAATTTTTAAGAAACTGCTTATATATTTTTCATAAATAGGCAAGCTTGGCGACTAATTTCGAACAAAAATAGCCTCCAAAATGGCAAGTATGAAGGACGTAACGCGCCTCAGAAATTTCACCTTTAAAATCAACAGCTGTTATTTGACAGGTCGTTAGAGAATGTTTGCAATTTATGGAATGTAAAGAATGTTAGGAATGTTGACGTTAAAAATAATTGGAATTCCTAAAATTTTCACATAAGAAATGCGTGGGCGGATTTTAAGAAAATTGATATTAAAGTAGTTAGGATGAACCGAAAAATCTTAAAATCAATAGGATTTGTAACATGATACTTAGTATTTTATCTATTTGTTATAGTGTGTTTAAGCTTAATTGAATTTTGGACGTGGGTCAGGTTATTAAATAACTCGAATTACTTTGAAAAAGAAGTTGGGCACCACTATATTTAAAACTTACTATACTTGACTTTAGATTAGTGATAAAAATATAGAAAATCACTAACCACTAACAAATTATATTTAAACCAAGTTTTAGATAAGATAGTACAAATTCTAATTCACATAGTTTTACTAAATTCAAATTTAGATGATTTATTTAAAAAACACTTATCTGTTGTTAACAGGAGGTAGTAATATAAGGAATGTTTTTGCATGGTATTCTTCAGGCCTTCTTCAAAGGGATTCGGTTTTCTCATTCTTAATTCTGGATCTTCTAACGACGAATCAAACCACGGTCATCAGATTGTACCAAACTGCTAGGTATAAAAACCATAAAACTTTTAGATATAAATCGAAATATACCGTTTAGATATAGATCCAAATAAACCTCTTGATATAGATCCAAATAAACCGTCTAGATATAAATCTCCATAAACCGTCTAGATATAGCCAATGCTAAAAAGAAAAGGTTAAAATGTTAAGACAGGAAATAGGAAATTGGAACAGGATTTAGATAAAATGCTTTTAACTAATAAATGAACAATTTAAAACTATTAAGTGAATAATTTTACAGAGAAAATTAATATGAAAAGGAAAAATCTTATTTAACATATTTAAACATAGTAGAGCATAATATCTTATTCCAAAAAAATAATTTATAAATTATCCATGTATGTTACTAATTGTTGATAGGTATTGAGGTTATGTCGGAACTTGACAATTTGTTTAAAAAATCCTTGTATAAAATGTATATATTTTACAATATATTAGTATTAAAACTTACCTTGTCAGACGGAAAATAAGAATATTAAAAATCAATTAGTACATCGGATGGCCAAGATATTTAAATAAATGCGATCTAGTTGATAAACCCAAATCAAATGAAATACGAACCTTTGACACAAGGCATAAACGACAAATGATATTTGAGTAGAGATGATTGTATCAAAATAACGAATAACGGTTCCAACCGTTACAGGTTTTAAGTTAGAAGTAATTATTCAAGAAAATCAAAACCGCAAGTCAATCAGAACTTTCGTTCTAGAGTTATCGTGCAGGCATACATACACACAAACAGACGACCAGACGAATTTTTTTTTTTCATTTTCGGACTCAGAATGTTCGGAAACATAAAAAAAAATTAAAAAAATGGGGGTAAGAAAATTGTTTTCGTCTGCAATACTGAGGCCCCATAAAAAGGGACTCAGTAATTGATGGGTTGGTACAATAATAACCACTTGATATTTAGTATATAGAGCTAAGCAAATTTATAAATATATAAAAATTATTTTTAGTTAAAGGTAAGTGATATCAGGGTATCGGTCCAGGACCATAAGAAAACTGAATTCGAACTTAACTGCAAAGTAAAGGGCATATTGTATCTAGAAGAGACGAAGCAATATTGTTGAGAAATGTCAATTGACAAAAGAAAAAAATATTCTAAAATTTTAATAAAAAACCTTGATGAACTGAGAATAAAAGGAGAAACAAATGATTAAAAGGGTAGTGATAGGAAAATGTAACGTTCTTTTGGTTGGATTTTTTTATTTAAGCATATAGTAGATGAGTTAGCAGTAGCTCTATTGATCTCAAATATCTCCAGTAAGTCAAATTTAATGACTTTTTGACAATTATAAATATGTTTTACATTATCAGGGAAAGAAAAGGAATGGTTGTGTACAGGATGTGGTTAGCAAAGCTAGAAGGGGTATTAATATAAGTATTCCTATCTATTGATATGTGTTTTAAGTGTACTTTTACTCGTGTTTCGAGTCTTCTATTAGATTGGCCATAGTAAACAGCATAACCATCAGAACAGTCGTCTAGCTTATATACCCCAGGTTTATGTAGAAAAGGAACTGGATCTTTAATGTTAACAAGATGACTGTGTAAATTATTGTTGGTTTTAAAAGCAATTGAAACACTGTATTTCTTAAAAATATTAAAGATTTTGTAAAAGAAAGTGCCAGTGCAATTTAAAGGCTTTATCAAAGTACCGCTAATGTTTTTTATTTACTTACCTTTAAAACGACGTGAAACTTCTTCAAATTTATATTTTATGGCAAACAAAAGTTAAATAGTAATTTTTAGACAAAATTCGTTAAAAAACGTACTAGAAACTTCTAAAAATTTAAAAATATGCCCTGGAAATATAAAATCACATAAAATGTACAAACAAAACTGACAGTTCCCAAGTGCTTGTTGACGGTTGTTAAAATAGACGAATCACATCAAAGACCCAGGAGAAAGAGAAAGTAATAGAAAAAAGAGTTTATACTAACTTTAAACAAATAGACTGTTAGTTATCTATTATTCATTTGTTTATCTGAGATGACAAACATTTTTATCATCCAACTGGCACATAGGTTTCTT
>OV651816.1:19623655-20054367 GCA_927349885.1 Psylliodes chrysocephalus
ATTAAATTATCAGATGCGTGTGGTTCCTCATTTTTTTCTTTTATTTTCTTGGTTTTCTTCTCTTGGCTTTGTAGTACTTGTTGTTAATTCTGCAGCGAAATCTGCGTCAGTAAGTACTTCAAGATCTGCAGCCGTGTATATTTTATTATTTATATGTAGCTTATTCTTTTTAATAATTGCCTCGTAGTTGTTCTGTCTTGCCTTTTTTAGATGTTTATGTAGAATTTTCCTGTTTTTGTATTTCTCCTGCGTGTAATCCCTAGAAATTGAAATCCCAGTTCCTTTTAATTTTGATAGGTTTTCTAAAATTGCTGTTTGTTGTTTATAATATATAAATTCAACAACAGGGGGTCTAGTTGTCACTTCTTTTCCAATTTTGCCTATTCAGTATAGATCTCTTCTATCCTGAAATCTGCAGTCAACTTCACATTTATTATTTATCAATTCTATCAGGGTATTTGTAGAAAATATATTATTTACGAGCGCCTATGTATTATTTTAATTTTTTATGTAGTACTTTATGAATGTCACTTTTGATAATAATTTTTTGAATGTTCATGTCAATTAGAATTTTGTAATATATTTCAAGTTTAATCGTAGTATTTCCTTTGGATTTATTATTTTACATTGGTCCTTCGTGTTAATTCGAACGCGCTATGGAAAACAGGACATCAGTCTCTGAAGTTGGAGTCCGTAGGAGCAGAAGGAAAAATTTTGGAGTCGCTCCAGAAAGATAGCCAGATGCAATACTTTCTAGTAGAACGTCTAAGACTAGTGTATATGCTGCTATGTCACAGAATTCACCAGGAAAGAATAAGTATCATTTTGAGGATAATTTGGTAGCAAATTTCTCTTCTCGATTGGAAGTTCAGAACAAAACTAATGACTGTTCTTTAAAAAGTAAACCTCGTTCCTGTCGCTCAAATCAGTCTCAATTAGCTACATTAAGATTAGACTTGGATCTCATTCAACAACGTGAAAGGTTGGAGGAAGAAGAATCTCAAGAAAGAATGAAGGAAGCCCAAAAAAGAATGAAGGCTATTAGTTGGAAGAACGAAATTTTAAAACAAAAGATTGATACTCAAAAGAAAATATTACAACTTGAGCATTGTGCTAGTGTTTCCTCATCATCTCCTTCATCTCGCCATACTAGTCGCCTAAATAGTTTCTATGGTGGAGAAGAAATAAGGAAGTGGATAGAAGATGGAAAAAATATATCTGAAATTATAAATAAATATCAACTTCCTAATTTATGTCAAGAGGTTCCTAACACAGATAACTTTATCAATTATCAGCTAACTGATGATAATTTAAACAACTCTATGTCTGTTCAAATTGATAATAAAAACACCGACCATAATCTGCTTTTAAATATTGCCAAGCAGTGTGTTGAGAATACTGCAAATACAAATAAATTCCTCTTTGGTCAAATGTTGAGAGATCGGTACATTTTTCTGGAGAACTTAGTGAATGGCCAATCTTTATTAGTGAATTTCGTAGAACTACAGATGCTTATAGTATATCCGATGCAGAAAATCTGATTCGATTAGACAGAGCTCTTCGGGGAAAAGCTAGAGAAACAGTTCGAGCTTTATTGACATCTCCTAATAATGTTCCCAAAATCATCAGAATGCTGGAAATGAATTTTGGAAGAACCGAATGGATAATTATGTCACTAATAGATAAAGTAAGAAAATTTGCGCCAGTGAAGGAAGATCGATTAGAAACTTTCATATCTTTATCTAATGCAGTAAATAATATGGTGACTACAATGGAAAATATCAATGGTTTCTCCTATTTAAATAATCCAGAACTTATATCCACGCTGTTGGATAAATTTCCTATAGTTCAAAAATATAATTGGGCGAAGTATAGACGACAACTAGAACTTCAAAATCAGCAGAATACCCTAAAAGACTTTACAATTTGGCTGGAAGAAGAAGCTGACCTTATGTCTTGCATTAAAAATCCTTTCGACAGAAATAAGACTAGTTGTAAGAAAGAAAATGTTTTAGTATCTTAAAAAAGGCATGCTAGGTCGGTGCATACCTCAACCCTTGCTACAGGATGTAATTTCTGCAAAGATGACAAACATAACATACAAGAATGCGGTGTTTTCCTGGAGAAACCCATCGAACAAAGAAGATAAGTTGTTTTGGCACTGAAATTGTGTTTCCTTTGTTTAAAAGCTGGCCACGTAGCACAAAAATGTTTTCGAAAAAAAAGATGTGGTGAAAACGGATGCAAAGGTAAACATGATAAATTTCTCCATTTAGAAAGAAAATTTGAACAAAAACCTGAAGAACAACCTTCTTCCAATTCAAATTTCTGTGGCAATCTAAATAAAGAAGACAATAAAACCGCCTTACTAAGAATTGCTTCAGTCAAAATTCGTGGGCCAACAGCAGAAATTGAAACCTTTGCTCTTTTCGATGAAGGTTCCACTTGGTCCATGATAGATGAAGATGTTGCAGAAAGTATAGGCTTAGCCGGACCCCCACTTCCTTTGTGCTTTCAGTGGACTAATGGTATAGTTCATTTTGAAGATAACTCTAAGCTAGTCACTTTAGATGTATCATCTGCAAATCTAAATCCAAACTACTACAAGATGAATGGAGTAAGAACTGTGAAGACTTTAAAGCTTCCAACACAAAGTATTAACATTGAAGAACTGTATCATAAGTATCCTTACCTCGATTCTACCATTTTAAAGTTCATAAAGAGCGCTATTTCCCAAATATTGATTGGACAAGATAATTACGGCCTTATTGTCCCTAGACAGATTATTCAACCAGATTTGCACGCTCTTGTGATGAGTAAATCTAGACTAGGATGGACAATAAGTGGTTCTGTCAATTTTAATAAAGAAAATCCTAGACAGATTAACCTTTGTTGCCAGCATTTACAAGATCTTCACATTCTTGTTAAAGATAGCTTTAAACTTGAGTCTTTCGGTTTAAAACCTGAATCTATAGTTAAATCTGTCGAAGATCGGAAAGCAGTGGACATCATGGAGAAAACGTTAACTAGAATTGGCGATCGTTTCGAAATAGGCCATTTATGGAAAGACGAAAACACTATTTTACCAGATAGTTATCCCAACGCCTATAATCGTCTACTTTACATGGAGAGGAAGATGAACAAAGATCCTGATTTTGCAGTGCAGTACTGTCAGAAAATAAAGGACTATATCAATAAGAAGTATGCAAGAAAGTTAAGCCCATCAGAAGCTGCTGTTACTCCGAAGAAGACCTGGTACCTGCCTCATTTTGCGGTTTGGCACGCTAAGAAAAAGAATACTATTCGTCTTGTTTTCAATTCTGCTTGTCGTTCAGAGGGTTAAAGTCTAAATGATTTTTTGTTGCAAGGTCCTGATTATGTGCCTTCCTTGGTGACAGTCCTTATGGCGTTTTAGACAAGGGAGAATAGCATTTAGCGGAGATGTGGAAGAGATGTTCCACCAGGTAGTAATTCGCCAGGAGGACAGATATGCACAGCGTTTTTTGTGGAGGGGTATGGAGAGAAATCGTGATCCTGATGTGTATCAAATGGATGTTTTAATCTTCGGCGCTGTTTCTTCTCCTTCCATTGCTCAGTTTGTTAAGAATAAAAACGCTTCTGAATTTGAAAAGGATTTTCCAGGTATTTCTAGGTGTATGGAAAGGCAACACTACGTTGACGATTATCTTGATTCTTGTTTTAATGAAGAAGCAGCTATAAAAAGGGTTGCTGATGTCATTTTTGTCCATAATAAGGCTGGATTTCAAATGGTTAAATGGATAACCAATTCTGAGAAAGTTTTAAGATCAATTCCTCTAGGATTAAGATCACCTTCTCAAAGTCAAATAAAAATTGATTTAGAAAAAGTTAAAAGGGTGCTTGGATTGTATTGGTTTCCTAAATGTGATGAATTTATATTCTCTTTAAATTGTGAAAAGATTCCGTCCGAAACAAAGATACCAACTAAAAGGGAAATTATTCGATTTGTTATGTCAATATTTGACCCTTTAGGCTTTTTAGCTCCAATAATAATTTAGGCACGCATTCTAATGCAAGAAGTGTGGAAAGTGTCTATATATTGGGATACATCAATTTCTGATATTTTCGTTAAATGGCAAAAATGGTTGTTAGATCTCCAAGAGGCAATGCCTGTTAAGATCCCTAGATAATATTTCCCGTCTCTTTCGTATGTTTCTGAGGTTACTCTTCATTTACTTTCCGACGCTAGTGAAAAAGCATATTCATCTGTAGGTAACATTGTTTCTGGTACCCCAGAAAATAAATATGTTTCTTTCATTAGCTCAAAATTTAAAGTTGCTCCCCTAAAACAACAAACCATCCCAAAGCTAGAACTTCAGGGTGCTGTTTTAAGTTGCAGGCTAGGCAAAGCGATTTGTAATGAAATCGAATACAAAATCTACCAAGTCTTTTACTGGACGGATTCCATGATTGTTTTAAAACAAAGTCGGTCTCAATCGCGATGATTCCCAAGCTTTGTTGCATGTAGGATAGGGGAAAGACAAGAGGAAACAGATATCTCTCAATGGCGATGGGTTCCTTCCGAATTAAACGTAGCTGATAAGGCTACGAAAGAAGGTAAAAATTTTGATCTGGATATTTGGCTCCAAGGTCCAGAATTTCTCAGATTGTCGGAAGATCTTTGGCCTAAAGAACCTGAATTAAAATGCAAAGATGTTTGTGTTATTACAAAAGATCCATATAAAATCTTTGTGTTGCCTGATGCAAATAGATTCTCCAACTGGTCTCGTTTAATTCGTTCCACAGGGTGGATCTTAAAATTTAAAGATGCTCTACTTTCCCAAGTCTCTGTAAAATCTAAGAAAACTGTAAAACACTCGGTTTCTAAGCAGAATTCCTTAATCCTTGATATAAAATTTATAAATAAAGCATCTGTTTTGTGGATAAAATGGAGTCAGTACAATTCCTTTGAAGAAGTCTCTGTTCTTTCGAAAAATAAATATATCCCCAAATCTACTCGTCTTTTCAAATTGTCCCCATTTATAGATGGGGATGGAATTCTTAGACTCAGTGGTAGGTTCCCAGATACACATCTGAATTTAAGTCATGATTCTCGATTTCCTATAATTCTTGACCCGAAAAACAAATATACAGAATTGCTTATTGATTACTACCATAAACAAGCAGGGCATGCTGGTGTTGAAACTGTAATTAATAACCTTCGATTGAAATTCTGGATTTTTCGTTCAGCCGTTAAAAAAGTTTCTTCCAAATGTCAGTTCTGCAAAATTAGAAACTGTAAACCTGTTACCCCAGAGATGGGTCTCCTGCCTTCCGTGAGATTAGAACAAAATGTGTTTCCCTTTACATATGTCGGCATTGATCTCTTTGGTCCGATGAATGTTTGTATAGGGCGTGGACCAGAAAAACGCTACGGTGTTCTTTTCACCTGTCTGACCATAAGAGCGGTTCACATAGAATTAGTTGCGTCCTTAGAAACTAGTTCAACCATTATGGCCATTCGTCGTTTCTGTTGCAGAAGAGGACAGCCTAAGGAAATTTGGACAGATAACGGAACCAATTTTGTGGGTTCAGAAAAAGAGTTAAAGAATTGGTTTGACTCATTGGATCACCAAAGGATCTCCGATAGTTTAAGCGTTCAAAGAACAATCTGGAAATTTAACTGTCCTTTAGCTCCAAACATGGCTGGTGTGTGGGAGCGAATGATAAAGTCAGGAAGAGATCTCTAAAGATAACTCTTAATACTGTAAAACCAAAAGAAGAGGTTCTTCTAACATTACTCTTTGAAGCTGAATATATTATCAACTCGCGTCCCCTGACCCATATTTCAGTCGTTCCTATTGACCCTGAAGCAATTACTCCTAACCATTTTTTATTGCTAAGACCTGGTGGTGTAAGATCATCTGGCCCTAATAATCTAGTAACAAAGAAGCAGTGGATTTTCGCACAAGCTTTAGCGGATTTATATTGGAAACGTTGGGTTCAAGAATATAGACCAAGTCTTATTAATCGCCAAAAATGGCATCAAAAGGGAACACCCATTAAGACCTCAGATATAGTAGTTATCGTTGATGAAAAATCACCAAGGAACGAATGGCTTCTAGGAAGAATCGAAGAAGTATATCCTGGGAAAGATGGTGTAATTCGAGTTGCCAAGGTTGTCACCACGAAGGGTACTTATACTAGGACCTGTATCAAAATTATGTGTTCTCCCAGTTTCTTAAACAAACGTAAGTGAAGATTCTTCACGGGGTGGAGAATGTAGAAAATATATTATTTACGAGCGCCTATGAATTATTTTAATTTTTTATGTAGTAGTTTATGAATGTCACTTTTGATAATAATTTTTTGAATGTTCATGTCAATTACAATTTTGTAATATATTTCAAGTTTAATCGTAGTATTTCCTTTGGATTTATTATTTTACAGTATTTATATCTTCTAATTCGTTTTCTTCTTCCTTTAGGCCGTATATCACAAGATTATATTTCTTTCCCTTCCTTTCGTTATATTGCACTCTTCCTTTTAGTTGCTTTAATTCCGATTTTAAATTAAAATTTTCTTCTTTCAATTCTTTAATCTCGTGCTCTACATCATTTCTAAGTTTTGTTACCTCTGCTTTTATTTCGTCGTTTTGTTTTCTAATTTCTTCACCGTTTGACTGTACGTTTTTTAGTAGGTTAAAAACATCAATAATAGTGATATTTTCCCCTTTCAAAGACATTCTTTGTTAGAACTTTAATAAATTAAAGCCTCACTTGTCCAATTGGTACTCGGCCTCAGGTGCCTTTGAACTTTAGAAGTCACTTGCAATTAATAACTAATTTTTGCAGATTCTTTAAATTTATCATTGACGAAATTTATTATGAGGATAAAATAAATCTAGTTACATTACCGGTCAAAATCTTATATTTTTAGTAGCTTCTTTTCCCACTGTTTTTACACAATTTCACAGAGCACTTTAACACGTGTATTGTACTGTGGTCTCTTATATGTTCTATTACTTTTATTTAAGACTAGCAAAGACTAGTATTTAAGAATATTGCTGTCATTTAAAATAGCAGTGATAAAAATAAATTAATGAAAGATTTATTCTAATTCAGTCCATGGGGACTCGTGCATGGCCTCAAGAGTGATTTTTTGCCCCTAAAAACTTCAACCTCCCCCAGGCTGCATTTTTTTTTATTTCCACCATTTACACTTAACAATTTTAGTTTTTGTTTTTATCATCTAAATGAGTTAACACGACTGATGTTTATTTCAAATATATTTAACAATATAATCTAAATATCATAATTGTTATTTTATATATTTTATACCTAATATCTGACAAACTATTTATTAAACTGATCTCTAAATACAGACTTTATTGAAAATACAAAAACAAATCACATAAAGGAGCAACTGAAAAAGTGAATGTCAAATAAATCATTATTGGTTGCAAACTAATTCAGTCCACGCATTTCATAATAGAATAATGAAAAGAGTTGCTAACGAATATTGAAAAAATGTTGGAGTTATCACTGTAAAAAATGCCAAGAAACTAGAAATTTTTAAGAAATAATATAGAAAAGACAAACTCATTATATCTCTCCACTAGGGAATAAACTGAAATTAAAAACTATATAGACGCATTAGAAGTTAGACAACAGATTAAAATTGGAGAATTAAGTAAAAAAGTAAAAACGCTAGAGAACGAAAACCAAGCACTAAAGAAGCAATTGAAAATTCGCAAATAGTCCATTAAAAATTGAATTTACGAGATTTATTACCAAAAAACAAATTAATAATAATAGTACTTTACTAAAAGGAAAGAACGTCAATATTGTGGATGACCTCACGAAAAGCCAGCGAGAACAATACACTTTGCTACGAAAACATCAACAACTAGCAAGAAATGATAGAAAGAAAGACTGCTACATAAAAATCAGATTACCCTACGTTGATAGGGAGTTTTTTTGCTACGAAGACCTCATAGAATTAGAAAACGGTGACAAAATCATAAAATCAAGCAGCACTCCGTCCACACCAACGACCTAAAAATCAGTTCTTCCTATATCAGAGCCTTCACAAAAACCCGAGAAAAATCCGATGTTTCCTGGTTCATCAACAATAATTGTCAATACCCGATCGCAACATTGGCAAAGAACCAATTCTGTAAATAATATCAAATAAATAAAAAAAAAAAAACAATCTATGACATTTTTACTTCGTTTAACACAACGGTGGAATCGGTCCTTAGCTACTAGCTATATATTGATATAGTGTTATTGCTCGCGTCATAAATGAATCATGCTAACAAATGAAGTAAAAAAACGTCTCATAATTTTTAATCTTTTAGTTAACTATCAAAATAAGGTACTACAATATAAATATTAAAGTTCGGCCCAGAACATCTTCCTACTCCTTCTGCCCAGTTTTTCGGTTTTGGCCAAAGTTGCGTAGTGGCAAATGCTTCCTATGTTACCTCTACCCTTTCTAACCTCTTTGATCTCCATCTATGGGCGGTCTATCAAAGAGGTCGATTTTCAGATGTTTACTAGCTAGTTTACCCGATGGTTATGTGGGAATGGGTAGCTTATTCCAGAAAATAATGTTTTTCGAGTTCTTTAAACAGAATCCGAACTATTTTTCTGCATTTGCGGCAATCCTTACAGTTAGATGACTGATTCTTTGATACTTATCATTTGATTTGATGTTTGTTTGTTGGATTTTAAAATGGATTAACGTTTAAATTATTTTTGTATATTTTTTATTGTAATGGGAATTTCTCTTTTGTTGGTCAATAAATAAAATAAATAATGTAGTGAAATACATTTTACATTCTGGTTTACGTTTATTGTAATTGTTAATTTTTTGACAATTATGTATAATTTTCTATAATGTAACGCTTGGAACCGTTATTTCGTTATTTTGGACATAATTACCTCTTACTGGTGACATTTTGATTTTAAAGACCGCGACGAATAGGTCACGTTTTGTTAATAATATGTTATTCAATATATATTTTTGTTCGATGATTTCTCGAGCAAATTGTCAAATTTTATACATAACTTCTACACTGCAATGAATGACACATGTTAACTTCTATATAAAATTATATATTATTTTTTGGAATAAGATATTATGCTTTACTATATTTAAATATATTAAATAAGATTTTTCCTTTTAATATTGATTTTGGTCTCTGTGAAGTTATTCATTTAATAGTTAAAGCATTTTATCTAAATCCTTGTTAAATTTCCTTTCATCTATCATAACATTTTATCCCTTTTTAGCACATGGCAATCTCTAGACGGTTTTGGGCTCGAACACAATAAGAACCATTTATTATGAAGATAATTGACGGTTCAATCACTAGACGTTTTGGGTTCGATTACAAATAAGAATCTTTTACCTTAAAGATCATGCACGGTGCAGTCTCGAATGAGAGTTGTGAAATAGAATTCCGAATCAATTGGTGGAAGTTGCCTGACCGGTATATAATGTTCATAGATTGATGTAGTTAAAAACGAAGGAAGAAATACCTGATTTTACCTTTAACTTACCGTATATTATCTTATTTACCTACAGATAAGTGTAATTGATTTATTCAATAAATTGTTTTAAATTTGAATTATGTGCAAACTTATGTGAATTAGAATTTGATACCTACTTTATCCAAAGCATGTTTTAAGTATAATTTGTTAGTGATTTTCTATATTTTTATCACTAATGTAGAGTTAATTATATAAGCTTTAAATATAGTTGTGCCCAACTTCTTTTTTAAAGTTATTACAGTTATTTAAAAACCTAACCCATCCCCTGAAAATTGAGCTTAAACACATATATCAAAGTAGATAATTTAACCAGCTATTCATGTTAAAATAAATTATAGTACCTTTCACACAAAAAATTTATTATATCTTCAATTGAAAAATTGTGGTAAAATTTTATAGTAACAATTTTTGTTCGTGCGGTAAAATACCATATTTTTTGCGATTAAACAAAAATATGACGGAAAAGCGAAGAACTAGCCCACTATCGATATAACTGAGTTGCGAATTCAAAACGCCTCGTCAAATATTATGCAAAATGGACTCACCAATGTGGTATCGAAAGGAATACGTTCCATAATTGACGAAAAAACGTGTTGCTGCCGCTTCTACGAATATAAATGATTATAAATGGGTCTGGGTATTTCTGATGCGTCTTCTAACGATTTAGAATGAAATTCTTCTACTATAATAACTAAATTTTATTTCTCGTTTTATTCGCGAATTTCATTAATAAAATTGCTTATATTTAACTTGGATAAAACAAATTTGTGACCCCCAACTAGCAAAGTATCTTTTTAAATATCACTTTTTACTATATTGGTGTTTTGAGAATGCTAAATTTTGTTACCAAAATTTCAGAAAGCACTGATTTATTCTCTGCTTTGTTACGCAAATTAAATTATACAATATTCTTAGATCACAATTATAATATAATTTACAGGATAAATATAAAATACAAAATTTCAGCTAATAAAATAAAATTTCTCTATAGCGATTGAATGTATAATCAACCAGCCTAAACATGCAGACGTAACACTGATAGGTCTTTAACTACTGTTATTAATACACAGAGCTTCTGTATGTTGGTGAGATCAAAATAAGTCGATTAAGCCAAAATTTCCTATATCACAAAGTGCTTCGTTTGCCTGTGAGGAAGCTTGAAAGTTAAAAGAAAATTTTTTGTAACTCCAAAACACTTTCTTTGGTTTTTTAAATTTGGATTGTAGCTATTTTAATTAAGCCATTGTTAAAGGCAAAAATACACCAACTAAAATCATGCAAGGGTAAAAATCACCCTAATCCTACCATAAATAACATCGTATTTTTTTTTAAGGCCGCCCTTGTTCCCACAAATTTTTTATCGATAAACTTGTTTCTTTCATGGTATTTGAGTAAAAAAAATATGGACTGATGGTAAGTGACTTAAAATCTTGTGATTTATAATCTGTCGATTTGGAAATCTTTCATGGTATACCCGAACACCCTTACTACAGTTGCCATTACAGAAACCAAGCACTCGCAAAAAAACAGTTTGTTCATTAAATGTGTACTCCATCCCAGCCACAAAATGCTTGAAATAACTCCTTCAGAAGAACTTTGAAGCGAAACAGAAACATATAATACATAAAATAAATAGTTTTGACAATTTTTACAGTTCTACACCATATTATCGGGTCGATGGTGTACGGTCTCACGCGCTTATATTCATTTACAGGTAAGTTTGTGGACAGAGACGGAAGGACTAAACATTAGCCCAAACAAATCTGACATAATTGCATTCACCCGCAGGAGGAAATTGGAGGGACTAGGGCCTCTAAACCTAAGAAGTGCAAGCATCCAGCTTAAGGGGGAGGTAAAATATTTCGGAGTTATTATTGACTCGAGACTTACCTAGAACCATCATCTAGAAAGAACCACAAGGAGAGCGGAAACCTCGTTAATGATGGCAAGGCGATCCTTTGGAAAAAAATGGGGGTTAAAATCAGACGTGGTATATTGGCTTTATAACATGGTGGTGAGACCGATAATAACATACGCAGCTTTGGTATGGTGGCCAAAGACACAGTAAAGGAAAGCAATAATGAGGCTAAGCAAGGTACAAAGACTTGCCTGCCTCGGAATAACGGGGGCAATGAAAACAACCCTGCTGCAATGGAAGCACTAATAGGGCTCCCACCTCTTTACTATGTGATTTAAGGGGAGGCAAGATTAGGTGCTTACAGATTAGGGAATACACTGGGAAATCTTGACATTAGGCCAGGTCACATGAATATCTCAATGTTAGTGACAGGATACGTGCTAGACATGAGATCAGACCACATAACCAAGAGGTACTTTTTTAATACTCCATTTGAGGTTTTAATACAGGAAAGAGTGGAGATCACCATAAGGGAGCCCAATACCCAACGACAGGAACAACCCTGGTATACAGACGGGTCTAAGACTGCGGAACGTACCGGGGCAGGAGTATTCTCCAAAAACCCTGATACTAACCATAGCTATGCTATGGGAAAACATTCCTCGGTATTTCAGGCCGAGGTATACGCAATTTTGCAATGTGCAAAAACGAACAATGAAAGAGCTGTCGAAAATCAGCATATTCAAATAATGTCAGACAGTCAAGCGGCACTTAAGGCCGTATCAAGTCAGAAAGTTACGTCGAGGCTGGTATGGGAATGCATCAAAGAACTAAGAACACTGGCAGGCCAAAATAGAGTAAAACTCTTTTGGGTGCCAGGTCACCAAGGGATCGAAGGCAACGAAAAGGCTGACGAACTTGCAAAAAGAGGGTCAGAAGAAACACCGGAACTAGACACAAACCCAGGAGTATCAAAAAGTACAGTCCGGGGTTTTATAAACACCCCAAAACAGGCACATGGAAAAGCCTTCATAGGCAGACCATGTCCCAAAAGAACTGGAGAACTACTATCAATGAATAGGAACCAGTTGAAAGTGATAACAGGGTTCATGACTGGGCACGCCCCAGTAAAGGGACACTTGAACAAAATTGGCATGTACAATGGGGAACTCATGTGCCGTCTATGTCACAAGAAACCAGAAACGGCCAAACACATACTGTACGAATGCGAAGCTCTAGATCGCAAAAGACAGGCTATTTTTGGACACCCCCAGGTTGATCCAACAACGTATAGAACCCGCTCACCCAAGGATCTGTACAAACTTGTACAAGGTACAAAGGTGACAAAGTAGGTGCTATAAACTAACATGGGGCAAAACACAATAAGCCAATAGGCTTCAGTGTTATTCGGAGATACATAGTCATACGAGCCCAGGAGAAAAAAAAATAAGTTTGTGGTTAGAGACAGAAGAGCTTCGGATCCTACACCAGACCATGTGGATTTTTAATAAAATTGTATGGTTCGGTATAGGATTTGATGTGTGCCGTATTAATAGAAATTTAGTTTCTGTTGATATGACATGCAGATTATCAAATTGCCATGCATTACCGTCTTAATGATGGTAGGTGAGGTTTAACCGGGTTTTCCTCACCTGTAAGTCAAATAGCACCATCAATCATCTTTAAGTCGCCCCAGAGCGCCACGGCAAATAATAATATTAGCCGTCCGTTCCCTTACACAAGTCGTTCAGTCGACTTCAGGGGTTGAAATTCACTTGTAAGGGGGTGAATTAGGGAGAGTATTATTATTATTATTATTATTATTATTATTATTATTATTATTATTATTATTATTATTATTATTATTATTATTATTATTATTATTATTATTATTATTATTATTATTATTATTATTATTATTATTATTATTATTATTATTATTATTATTATTATTATTATTATTATTATTATTATTATTATTATTATTATTATTATTATTATTATTATTATTATTATTATTATTATTATTATTATTATTATTATTATTATTATTATTATTATTATTATTATTATTATTATTATTATTATTATTATTATTATTATTATTATTATTATTATTATTATTATTATTATTATTATTATTATTATTATTATTATTATTATTATTATTATTATTATTATTATTATTATTATTATTATTATTATTATTATTATTATTATTATTATTATTATTATTATTATTATTATTATTATTATTATTATTATTATTATTATTATTATTATTATTATTATTATTATTATTATTATTATTATTATTATTATTATTATTATTATTATTATTATTATTATTATTATTATTATTATTATTATTATTATTATTATTATTATTATTATTATTATTATTATTATTATTATTATTATTATTATTATTATTATTATTATTATTATTATTATTATTATTATTATTATTATTATTATTATTATTATTATTATTATTATTATTATTATTATTATTATTATTATTATTATTATTATTATTATTATTATTATTATTATTATTATTATTATTATTATTATTATTATTATTATTATTATTATTATTATTATTATTATTATTATTATTATTATTATTATTATTATTATTATTATTATTATTATTATTATTATTATTATTATTATTATTATTATTATTATTATTATTATTATTATTATTATTATTATTATTATTATTATTATTATTATTATTATTATTATTATTATTATTATTATTATTATTATTATTATTATTATTATTATTATTATTATTATTATTATTATTATTATTATTATTATTATTATTATTATTATTATTATTATTATTATTATTATTATTATTATTATTATTATTATTATTATTATTATTATTATTAATTATTATTATTATTATTATTATTATTATTATTATTATTATTATTATTATTATTATTATTATTATTATTATATCTGTCAAAATTATCAAATTTTTTATTAGTAACGTTGACGACCGCCAACTTAGTTTTGTTGAAAATTTGATATCTGTAACCATCTGTTTGAATTCTTATTTTTCAGTCGATATTTATGCCTATTTATATATATTTTCTTGTAATAACGTTAAAACAACATTGTTCGGGTTGCGTTAGTTATAACTGCCAACTTAGTTTTCTTGAAAATTTTAAGTTACTAATCATCAGCCCATAATTTTTTTTTTACTCGCACACCATGAGAAATACATGTTTTTTGGAAGAGCCAAAAAATACTATAAATGAATACAGCTCTCCATAAAAAAAAACTGAGCAAACAGGAGCCCTACCATGTCATTTATGATAGAATTATGGTGGTTTTAATCATTCCATGACTTCAGTCGGTGTAATTTTTACTTTGAAAAATGACTCTTTAATTAAAATAGCTCACGGTGAAAAAAATAAAAATAAAAACAAAATAGAATAATCCCATAATAGCATAGTCGAGGGGTTTTGGAAACTAGTTAAAAACTCTTCTAGTTCTTAGGGGTAGAAACGCCGAGGCTTCACAATTGCTCGAAATCGTTTTATAACTAGTTTTGGAAAGGAGAGGAGAGAATAATAAAAAGTTATTAAACACTATCATATGTGAGTATATTTAAAATATTTACTAATCAATTTATATTTAGGGATTAAAGCAAAGTTAGCTTACTATGTTATTTTGTTAATATTATGTCCAAACATTTTTCGTTTGTTAAAAGGCCTAATTGATTATTAAACGTAATGAGCAACATTATATCAAAAACTTTCTATTGAATTATATTTATGATTTGGATCTATTGAACATAATAGTACTTGTCAAATTTAACTATATATGATTAATATAAGATATATTACTTATGATAAAAAAATGTAAAATCGGTATTCAAAGGAAAATTAGGATTTTAAAACAACATATTGAAATTATTTAAGAAAATTACCTCTGGCACACAAATCGCTGTACATAACTTTACTTTATAATAATATTTATACCCAGTCTACTGTTATAATTTACCATGGGAGACAATAAAAAAAAAGAACCGTGATTACCAATTTTACCTAAAATGTATATCTCTCTCTACCCTTGAACTAATTTCTCTCAGGTGGATGGGTACTAAAAAAAATAATACAATGAAGGTTTCATCCAATTTAATTCATAAATTGGGTTATTTATATGGTGCTGGTCTATGTTTGAATGAAATATGAAATGATGACTGACTTAGTCAAAAATGACAAATTAAGTTACGTGGGTTAAGAAAAATGTCATATTTACCTAGTCGATTTAAAATAATAATTAAAATAAAGCCATAAATTATGGAATAATTCAAATAATTTAAGTATAAGATATGGAAATATTTACAACTTTTATATATACATACCTAGAAATAACATTCTGTAAATTTGTCGATGAAAAATATTAGAGGTATTTCTAAACTATATTGCTAATAATAAAATAGTATATTACGTAACAAGAGTTGTAAGTAACCTATTACGCACGAAGTGAAAAAGTTTACGCACGAAGCAGCGCAATGGCGAGTACGTAAATTTCACGAGTGAGTAATGGGCTTACAACTCGTGTAACGTACTATACTTTTTCTACCCCCACTTATTTTCTTCTATTAAATAAAGGGCATATGCTTGTGTCGCCAATCCATAAATTTTTGATAGGTAATTTCGTACCTTTCTTTGGATTTTAGATGTAACAAATTATGTGTGGCAGCTTGAGCATTTTCTAAAATCTTCGTTGGAGTGCTCATAATTTCATCACTTTTTTCTACTAACAGACATATTCGTAGGTAACGTTGAGCAAATGTTCGAATACAATATTTTCATACAAAAATTGACAATATAAATGAAACGACATCTATTTACATAGCATGCTAAAAAACGCGACTTAGTTTTTTAAAATTGTATAATGTGTTGCCGACATTTAAGGGAATCACTTTTTTAATTTAAAATATATCTCGCTAATGCTAAAAGTTTTTATGTTTTTAAATTAACTAAATTTATGTAAATTCGAGAGACGCTAAAATGGTGGTTCCCACCTTATTAAGACTGAGTCCCACAAGGGTAAACTCGTAGCGTAACAAAAACGAGAAATGATTTAACTTGGAACGAAATACCGAAAGCCGATAGTAGTATTAGCACGTTGAATTGTTTGATTTGTGAAGCATTGGCATTACTTAGGTTAAACCATGTGATGATTTTCACAAACCTTGATTTTTAAAACCATTCCATATCGCCTTTTGATTAGGGTTTAAAAACTTGTTCGAGCAATTTATCCAATAATAATATAATTTTGTACTAAGAACTTCTTTTGTACTTACAACTAATTTGCTCATGGCATTATTTCCCTAAACAAAATTGACAGAGCCATGCACATCTACTTTAAGGGACTAAATATACAGTATTTTAAAGTATTGATGAACAACAATGACATTAACGAGAAAAACTGTTCCACACAAATTTGAAGAAATAAATATGGCGTGGAATATTGTTGACATGATTGAAACAATTTTGCCAGAGTTAGTTTCACACACACGAACCAAAATATGTACAAATTGCTCAAATAATATTAAGGATTTTATTAAAGTTTTATATGCTACAGTATCAACAAATAATCTCCAGCACGGGTGGTTTGAACTTGGTTTAACCGTGAAGTTCAGGGACATGAAATTTTCTTTCAGGAATTTGTTCCTTCAGTCATTCCAAGTAGAAATAAGCAATTTTCAGATCAAACCATTGGGCTATTTTTGAATGAGACCATTTTTTTGCAAATTATATATTTCAAATGTTGAAAAAAAAATGTTCGCGATCCTGGTAGCTATTTTACTCAATTCAAAAATCTTTATTGTTGTGAATCCTCTCAAATGTTTAAGATTTGTTTACATTTGGTGCTATTAGTCTGTTTATGTGAATGTTCGGTGCAAAGTTTTTGTACAGTGATGTATGTGTATGTGTGTATTTGTGATGTTGTTATTGTCCAGTATGCCGGTTTAACGACCTGTTGTTTCGCTGCTTTGTTTATATTTAATTTTATTATTTATTATTCGCCCTGAAGGCATAGAAGAAGAGTTACTGAACCGCGTTAAAATAGCATTTCAAATCCAACGGCACGCCAATCATTATTTGTCTCATGAAGAAAATCGAAAAAAGTTGTGTCTTTGTCTGAAGAAAAAAAAATACTTCCATGAAATAAACGGGGCACTGCAGAAACATTTTCAAAAAGTGACAAATGGCAAAGTTAACCAATACTTAAACGATTCCAAACTTCTAAATGTACTGTGTCTAAACTGTAGAAAAATTGTGTATAAAAAAATAAGTGACCACAATTCTCACGGATATTTAGAGGAATTGGATTTACCAGACTTTTCGGTGTTCAACGTGGAGCAAATCATAACAAGGGCCCAAAAACCTTGCATGTGCTACTTGTGTCTGCTGGCTAGATAATCGATTTTTCCCAGTTCAAACTCCGGAAATATTAAATCTGCTGTCAAAAACTGTGATCGTAGTTCAAGAGTAGTCGGTAAAAAGCGTTCAACTGACAAGAAATTTGTGGGTATCCAGGCACGAGCGGAAAAACTAGAAGTGAAAGAGAAGGAACAACTTGTGAGCGTACTCATCAAAGACTTGCAAATTAATCGTACCTCAGACCAAAGTCCTGACAGTGAACCTGGATCTTCTAAAAGTTCGTCTTTGAGTCAACGCAATGGCGGAAGACAAATAAAAATATGTGCCAATCCCCGAGAAAATGTTGCAATCAGAGTTAGTTGAGGAAAAGTTACCCTTGGAAGCGCTAGTGCAGTGAGGGTTGCAACAAAATCTCGAAATATCGTTGATTTTGACTTAAAAACGTACCTACATGCCAAAAATCATTAAGATAAAAGATTCTTCAAATGTGAACAGTTTGATTTCGTGAAAATTAAAGGAAAGGAGCTGGAAGAACCGATCGTTTTTTGTAGCGATGTTTGGGGGTTTTTGCAGTACGTGGAAGAAAAGAGACTAGAACGAGATATTCAGTTGAAATTTGGAGTATACGGTGGAGGTGGATTTTTGAAAGTGTGCTGCTCAGTGCTAACGCGAAATATGAATGAAGAGGAAGTTGTCCCTGAGAAAAGGCAGAGATATAGACGGTGTTTTAGCAATTTATTTAAAGAATTCTGGTGTTAAAAGACTTTTTATATTGGCTATTGGAAAATGCACTCAAGAAAATTACGATAATGTCACCGCTCTATGGAATTTCTTACAAATCAACAATTTTGATGGAACAGTAGCCACTGATCTAAAATTGTCAAACATCCTTTCCGGTCTCAAGGCTCACTCAGCATCGCATCCATGTACATGGTGTGATGTACACAAGACAAACCTTAAGGATTGCGGAACTTATCTCACAATAGGAAACTGTCTGTCAAATTATGAGAACTGGCTAGCGAATGGCGCAATCTTCAAAAATGCCAAGGATTATAAAAACTGTATAAAACCTCCCAATAATTTCCACCGACAATGACAAGAGAATTATTGACATTACCCCCTCACCTGAACTCCATTTAATGCTGGGAGTAGTAAATACAGTAGTCGGAGTCATGGCGAAAGAGTGCGAAGTTGACACCAATAGGTGGTTGAAAACATGCCGTGTAGAAAGAGAAGTCACCCATGGTGGCTCTGGATTTAAGGGAAACTCGTGTAGGATATTGTTAAAAAGAGTGGACGTTCTTCGCCAGTTCTGCTGCCTGCAGTGCCTAAAACACGCACAAGTTCTTCAGGATTTCAACGAAGTTGTTGAAAAGTGTTTCTCAACCGCTTTGTTAGACGGTTTCTCCAAGAGCATAGAGAAATACAAAATTAATTATTTAGCTTCGGATTTGCCAGTGACGCCCAAAGTTCATGCGGTGTTTCATCACATTAAAGATTTTTGTTACGACAAACAAATTGGCTTAGGTTTTTACAGCAAGTAGGCAATGGAATCGGTTCATTTTGATTTCAATAATTTGTGGTCAAAATATTGTGTCTCAGAAAATCATTCGAGCTATGGTCAAACATTATATGATGTCGTGGTTGCATATAATAGTCATCATCTGTAACAACTCATTTAATACAGAATAAAAATCTTCGTTATACTTCTAATAATAAAATTCATTGTTCATTTTTCACTTATTTCCAGCTATAGAAGTGGGTGGGACAACAAAAATATTTAAAAAGTGATCTCTTACTTGAGAATTTTTTTAGCCCCTCGCCTACAATTTTTTCAATGTTAAAAATTGATTTTTTCGCAAAAAACTGCCTCATTCGAAAATAGCTTGGTGGTTTTAGTTTAAAATTGTTTATTTCGACTTTGGATGACTGAAGGAACATATCCCTAAAAGAAAATCCCATGTCCCAACACTTCGCGGTTAAACCGACTTCAAACCACCCGTGCAGACACTTCATACCGAAGTTGCCAAAATTTTTAAACCATCTATTAACAAAATGTGCTGTACTTATAATACAAGAAATTTTAATGTTGTAAATACTTCAGGAGACTTACTTTTTATTCGCGTTTACCGAACTGGACTTCAGCAATATTTTACTAACATTACACGAAATACCCAAAGAACTGATTATAAATGAAAGTTCATATTATTTTAAGTTTTTAATAGAATTTGTACCCCCATTAATAGGTACAATTGGACAATTTATTTATCACGTACCAACTAAGAAAGGCTTTTGCGTCATTGATTATCTTTCGTACACCTAAAAAATCACGAAATCAAGTCACAAAATAAAAAATCCTAACGTTATTGTCTACTCGCAAATTGGAACATACAACGGCCTTAAAGATAATGAAATTATTCAAACAAACTGGCAAACAACAGATCTCATTCCCAAAATCAAACAAACTGATTCAAAAACATACAAAATAGAGCAACTCAAACGTCAGAAGAAAGAACATTTTGTTTCAATGAAAAAGACGAAACACTTACCTTGATTAACCCTTCTCCTGACCTTGATCCCAAGTTTAAATTTCTCCATGAATGATACCAATTTTGCACCGTTCTGTAAGTAGGATTTTTACTTCCATTGGCTAAAATCAATACCATATGCTCATCAAATTCATAAACTTTCTTTGCTTCTGTTATTGTCACATTTAAGATCATACTGTCATTTCTATATTCATTCATAAACAAATCATTTACATATGGCTTGGCTTGAAGAAATCGATGTCTTAGCTGTTTCAAGAGTATGATTATGTTTAGTATGTATCCTAATTATAAATTGTAATCCTTTCTGAAATAATACCAAATTACAAAATTTCAAACTGAGAAATAATTAATTACTTGTACCAAAAAGAAGACGAGTATATAAAATTTGATTTTAATATTGAACATTAGGTATATATAAAGTTCTATCCTATTATTTACCTTAATAAATGAATCTTTTAATCTTGTTGGTTTAGAAGTCTTAAATCCACTGAATATTTGTTTGTTTGTTAGTGTCATCCATAGTTTTAAGGTTACATCGAATGTATCATTTTTGAAAATCACGTTTTCAAATTCAGTTAGCAGACATCTTAAAAGGTTCATAAAATATGAAAATCACAGTAAAACCGTCACTCGCTTAATCTTAAAACAATCAAATGCGTACCGATTCGATTAACCAGAAAAAATTATATTATTGACTTGTGTAATTATTTTTAAATTATGTTCACATTACATATGTTAAAAACTGTTAAAAATAAATATCAAAAGAAGGATACAAACATTTTTAAATAATTTGACATTTAAGAACAATTTACACATTACAATTCAGTTGACAACTTGATACTTGACATTAGACATTGACAGGCACAGCCATGCGAAATAAAATAACCTGTTAATTATTCTATGGGGTTGCGACAGAGAGCCAGTGTCACTGTGGCTAGGAGCGAAATAGTAGTAAGCTTAAAAAATAATTTTTAAGAAACTGTTGTATTACTGCTTGTATATTTTTAATAAATTGGCAGGCTTGACGACTACTATTTCGAATAAAAATAGCCTCTGATCGCAACTATGAAAGTCGCAACCCCTCTTAGAAATCTCATCTTTACAATCAAAAGTTATTTGACAGGTCTCTGGATTGCATAATTTTGCAATGTATGGAATTTTAGGAATCTTAGGAATTTAAACGTGGAATGTTCCCTATGTATAAATTAGTCGCATAAGGATTACACAGTCGGATTTAAGAACATTCATATTAAAGTAGTTAGGATGACCCAAAAAATTTTGAAAATCAATAGGGTTCTAAGTTAGAAGCAATTTTTTAGGAAAATCAAAACCGCAAGTCAATCAGAACTTTCGTTCTCGAGTTATCGTGCCGGCATACTTACATACAGACGACCAGATGAAATTTTTTTTTTGCATTGTCGGACTCAGAATGATCGGAAACGTGAAAAAAAGTTTAAAAAAATGGAGTTAAGAAATGCAATACTGAGGCGCCATGGAAAGTACCTCAGTAATAAACCAAAAAAAGTCTTACGTAGATAAAAATTTTATTGCAATTTTATTCAACTAGGAAATTTAAGTTTTCTTATCAAAGTGCACGTGTATATTATGAGATCTCATTACGTACATGTTATTGTTAAATGTCATTTACAAGGAATGTTGACAGTACGCCATACTTCTGTATTGTATTCAGACTTTTAGATGAATCGTCTCAAGAAAATACATTAGGAAAATCGGCTACCATAGTAAAAGTAAAAACAAGGACTAAGAAGAATGGTTTATAAAAGACTTCAACTCCGAAAACTCAACTAGCTTCAAGTAAGATAAATTTACCTTCATGAAAATTCCCTTTTCCTAAATATTACTTAATTATTACGATATAAATATTGATATTTGGTACATATATTCTCATAATCAGGATATTTATTGTAAGTGCGCTATAAACCCGTAAAACATTACCTATACCAACTTGTAGCCGATACATAATTTAACATACATATTCAAAATTTAATAACTTCTTCAATTTTTTGCACGTATTACAATGGTAACCTGTTACGCAATATGGAATAAAAAAGAAATATTACCTTTACAGATTTTTCTACATTTTATTATGCTTATTATGGTTGACTACAAGACTGGGCTAATTTTTTCTCAGTATACTTCCTAAATTCAAAAACGATAATGTGAGCAGCGCACGACCTATTTCGAGCCATGTGGAAGCCGATCCAATTTCACAATTTTCAAATTCGACTGATTACCTCGCAGATTCGGGATTAACCTAACACTTTCGCAGGCATGACAATAACACTTCGCTATCAGCTATTCCGCAGCTTAAACTCCACTTAAGAAGTAATTTGCCATCTTATCTCGCCCATGAATGTAACTTGTTTTCTGTTCGGCGTAATGAAACGCGACGAAGTTACGACGAGATGGCGAAGCTGGCGGTTTTTTTTTCGGTCGAAAGAAGTTTCTGTGAGTTTGTTTGTAAAGTACCAGGGGGTTTCGAGAGAGAGCAAGAGAGGAAACGCGGATGATAAATGAATGAGGCGAAAGTAGGTTACGTAAGAGAAATAAAAGATAATATTACTAAAGTGAATGCATGTTTATTATTCTATTAAGCACCTTATTTAATTTGAGACTCCCTGTTCTTTAATATACAATGTGTAAACAGACATACTGTAGTATGTAGTAGGTCGGTTATGAATAAATGGATACTTTCTCTAAATTTTCTACATGTTTCCACTACTAAAGGTCAGGTCAAAGCGTTGAATAACATAAACACTGAGTCCGTTTTTTATTCAAATTTTGTTAGGTATATATGTTTTTTTTTGTTGTTAAAAAAGAAATATGTATATGGCTGGAACACAAATATTTTATAAAATTCAAATATTATTTCAAAAATTAGGACGAATACCTATAATTTAAAAAAATATATTATAAACTTATAAGGCGTTTTATTCGAGGTTACTACATTCGAGATTATTACAATTGTTTTTGTAAATTATTTTTTATTGAAAATTATTTTAAAGAGAGTTTTTTATTTTAAGTATATTTTCTTTGGTACTTCCTAATAATAATATATCGTCTGCATATGGTATTCAGAAGGGATAACGTACGTTTTTCCTTGTATAAACAATATCTATTGTAAATGATAAAATATAAAAATAGCCTACCTGTTAGTTATTCGTTGGAGCTACATTCTCTTTATTTGTTCATGAATTTTACGTAACTGTCGTTCCAACTTTTTTAAGCACTATTTTTATCCTAATTTGTGGAAAAATGCACCCGCTTTATTATTTTTAAAATTTAAATCAATATTCACTTTAAAATATAATTTAGACCGTAGCTGACAAGCACGAAAAAAAGAATAATATATAAAGGTTTCGAATTCGTCCAGGAGTAAAGATGAGGCATTTTGTTTACTTTAAAAAATACGTACGTTTCAAGGAAACTACAATGTAATAATTATATCAAGGACAAGCGAACAAAAACCACCTTCATTATCGCTTTTCGACCTGTTGTACATATTTTTTTATTGGTTCCAGAGCATTACTTTTTTGTTTTAAATATTTAAGTAGTTTGTAAGGTGATTACTAGTTATTTTATCTACTTGTTTAATGTGTTTGAGCTCAATTGATTGGGCGTAGGTTAGGTTATTAAATAACTCGAATAACTTTGAAAAAGAAGTTGGCACCACTATATTTAAAGCTTACTATACTTGACTCTAAATTAGTGATAAAAATATAGAAAATCACTAACCACTAAAAAATAATATTTAAACCATGCTTTAGATAAGGTAGTAGCAAATTATATTTCACATAGTTTTACTAAATTGAAATTTAAAGTGATTTATTAAATAAAACTTATCTTTTGGTAAATGAAGGTAATATAAGGAATGTAAAACTGGGTTATCGCATGGTATATCCTAAGGCAACTTCCACAAAGGGATTCGGGATACTTATTCGTAATTCTGCAACGTGAATGATCTCGTGATATTTGGTATTCTAACTTAAACTCGAAACTGTCTAGATCTTTAGAGATGAATCAAACAACGGTCTTCAGATTGTACCAAAACCAAAACAAATTTCTAGGTATAAAAACCATAAAACATCTTGAGAGGAATTCAAAACCGTCTAAATATAGCCATGCTAAAAAAGGGTTAAAATGTTAAAACAGGAAATAGGAAATTTAAACAGAATTTAGATAAAATGCTTTAACAATTAAATGAACAATTTAAAACTATCAAATGAATAATTTCACAGAGACTAATAGCGTTTTCGCGGGGAGTGCACATAAAAAATGGTATCGAAATATCTCCCACCTTTCGTATGCTCTCAGATCAAGCCGAGCAGTGGAATAAATAACGCTATAAAATTAATATGAAAAAGAAAAATCTTATTTAATACATTCAAACATAGTAAAGCATAATATTTTATTCCAAAAAAATTATATATAAATTAACCATGTGTTATCCAGTGTTGATATTGAGGTTATGTTCAAAATTTGACAATTTATTTAAGAAATCCTTGTACAAAATATATATTTTCAACAAAATATCATTACTAAAACTTACCTTATAAAATCAGACGGATTTTACGATAGACTAAAATCATGTAGTACATCGGATGGTCAAGATATATTTAAATTCAAATTAAGTTCATTCGTTGTCATCCAAGTGAAAAAAAAATCTCACAAGACGAATAAAAGAAGAAGAAAACGACAAATGACATTTAAGGGGTGATTTTGTAGAAATAACGGTTCCAAACGTTACAAGTTATCAATCTTTAAGATTAAAGTCTCCGTTATGAATAACTTAAATCTTTTTATCATTACCCAGTTAAATGAAGTTTGGTAGGTAGCTTTATTTCCAGACATACAAATAGTAGTTGTAGGATACTCTCAATAGCACTATCGATATTATTGATATTTTGTTACTATCGAAAACTATCGATTGTTTTAAGTAAACATCGATAGTTTAAACTCGCATGTTTTTGGTATTTTTCGAATTCATTTTCACGGAATTCGAATCAAAAAAACTAAAACTAAAAATAAATAAAATTTAAAAGAACGCACTCTGCAATTCAGGACTAGATCATAATCTGCTTTAAAGCTTGCCTAAATAATTTGTCATTATTCTGTTTTAGAGTAGTAAGGGCCGGTTTTTCAATCTCCGGCTATTTAGGATAGCTGGCAGCCACTGCCTGTCAAAACGTTTATCGACCTCGAGTTATATGATACCCCTTAGCTATCCTGACTAAGATCCTGACTGTAACTGTAACAGACACTTGCAAGTGGCAATTTCCGACAAATAGCCGCCAGGTATTTATTGTACATGCGTAGGCCGATGTTTGTCAAATTTAGAGGTTAATATTTTTATTAATTTTATTATTCCTCAAAAATGGATTACTTTGAATACATTCACAGCGACGATGACAAATAAATTATTTAAATTATTAAGTATGAGCCAAGATGACCGTGTAATCCGTGTATTGTAAGGGAACGGCCCAATAATTTTGATATCAATGAACTGAATTTTATTAATAAATTTTTGATTTTTCTGCAACCTTCTCATTTCGTTTACCCCCCTCTGTACCTACCAAAAGCCTTTTCAACTTCTACTTGTGCTATAACAAGGACTTTGGACTGCCAGCTACGATATAGCCGTCGGCTACGTAACAGCCACTTTGAAAATAAAAAAACCGGCCCTTAATGAATAAAACACCTTTTGTAATAATTCTAATATTTATTTGTTAACTACCTAATTCATATTGGCTTGTCCAGCATACATATGTACTTCGTCGATACAGTTTTACCGCGAAGTCCATATAAAAACTTATACCAAGAAATATTGAACAGGGTCGGCGTCAGGCCTCAAAGCACGTATTTAACAGTCGTATTTGTAATAAATTCAGTGATCAGCTTGACTTATTTAATAGTAGCTTTACATGTGTACGTAATGTCTGTCTAAACTAAACTATGTATTAGTTTATTTTTTTGCTAATTTCCATATTTTGATAACTTTCACTCTGTAATTGTTTTTTGTGGTGTAGGAAAAAATTAATAAATTATGAATGTTTGTGTATTTTCTGCTTTATAAAATGGTGTACTTAAAAATTGTTTTACTTCTTAATGGAAATATTTAGCATGTCGTGTCAATTTTTTAATCTCGTTTTGTAATCCTAAAATACCAAACCTGAAATAGCTATTTATGTACCAAGGGCGTAATAAGGATCATTATGCCCGGAGGATAACAGATCCAGCCCGAGGGTCTTTGGCCCGAGGGATGGATGTTATCCAATGGGCATAATCATCTGTTTACGCCCGTGGTGCATACAAGATTTTATATTTCACTTCAATTTAAATTTTTCATCACAAAATTATTATATGAAATTTGATCTATTTGCTTTTATTCAACAGGCATTCAAATTAGTAATAGACTTTCTAAACAATTTTTATTTTAATAATAAATTTGTTACAATAAAACATTTCAGTTACATTACTTCTTGTGAAAATCAAAGTTCGAAATTTACGAAATTTACAAAACCTAAACAAAGTTAATAGGTATATTCCTATGTTTTTGAAAAATAACGAAAAAATAATGCTTAAATTATTATCTACTAATTTTTGTTAAAATAAACTTTTAACTTAACACTTTACTTCGTCTTTGGAAATATAAAAATTACAATTTTCGAAATTGCCTGAGAGTACAAAGGAACCTCTATTGTTTTTATTTACTTCTTCATTTGCCAACAGTGGGAATGATTGGCCCTCATTATTTGTTATTTGTAAATCCACAGTAGTGTTTTGATTAACACTTTCTGAGATTCTGCAGTTGTTGTTTTCAGATGAACCCATGGTACTAGCAATCATCTGAGCAACACGATTTTTCGATGCAATACTTTCTTCTATATAACCTTGTGCAACTGCCATACTTTTCCATTTTCCATGCATCTTTAAGGTTTCAAAAGTAGCACCTGCCTCGATAAGAAGTATCGACGATGTGCGTCGTGAACAAAGACCGGTAAATTCTTTTGGATTTTCTAATTTCAGATATTTGGTAATAATAGAAGGGACGCTCCCTACAGTATTCTTTCGTACTGGCTTAATGACATATTGCCGGATTAACTTTAGAGCACCTACTTCTTCCTCCTCTACGAAATCCCTTGGAAGTGGCAGTTTTAGTTTCTGGTACTTTCACAAGTAAAACAGACCCTTTATCCTCCAAATCATTAATAGTCATTTTAACCATCTCATCTCTTCTTAATCCACTAAACACTCCCATCACCAAAACGACTTAATGTAAGAGATAGATATCGTTTGAAGCACCGTTTATGAACGCCATTACTTGATCTCCCGTTAATACTTTTGATTTTTTTGGAACATAACCCTTGGATTTTATTTTCAAAAATGACACTAATCAATTGTATACGTTGCAATGTTAGTGTTCATATTTACAATTAAAGTGGATTTTAAAATTGAGTATTTCTGCCACATTGTGTTAGGACTATACTTCTCAGACTAAAATAAAAAAGAAAATAAACTAAATTTATATGAAGTTATATTATCTTACCAATTCTTGAAAGTATGCTAACATGATAGTTTCGTTGATGGACGATACATTATTTTTTGCCCGCCATTCTGTAAAAATACTGTTCTTTTTTATAAAGTTCCTTAGATTTTTGGGGCAATAAATTTTCGGTTGCTTGACTCGATTTTAATTCAATATAATTGGATTCAGTAATTTTTATAAAAAAGTGTAAACTATTTGACAAGTATCAACGCACAAAACAATTCCTTAAATAAAATCAACAAGTACACCTAACCAAAGCAACGTAGCACGCTTTGATTAAATTTATATAAAACATAACAGAAAGTTTTGAAATAAACGTCAAATATTCAGTTTGTTTACATTTTGAAATTCGCAATAATAGAAAAATGAGAGTTTTTAGGATTGAAATTGTAGTTTTTATAAAATCAGGAAACTATTTTAATTAAAGTTCATTATTTATAACAAGTCTTTCTTAATGATAAATAGTTTTTTAAAAGTACAAACGGGGGCATAATAGCGGGCGAAATGAATTCATTATGCCCTCGTCTCTAAGATACGTGTTTACATATCTTGAATCAGGAGCGAAATGAACCTGTTATTGTGAAGTTAAATATAAATTAAATTAAATTTATATGCTTATCTATAATATTTAACTAATTTTTAGCATTCTGAATATCTGATAATATAATTTTATATTTGCCTGAAGCATTTAAAAATTTGACACATACCAACATTTTCCATTAAAAGGAAAACGGTTGTATTATTGTAAAGAGATTAATCTTTACACATATTTTAACATTTTGGGTAATGTTAAAGACCACAAATACAAGCCTAGATAAATGATTATTATAGACTCCGCCACAAGCTGCAATGCCATACATCAGTTAATATTCGACTAATGCAAAGAATGTTATTTTGAGAAAATTAATATCTAAAAGTTTTTTTCAAGTATTTAAAGATTGATAGAAAACTTCTTAATTTTGTTAATAATTTAGTAATATGACAATCCTATTTTAAGTATCGATCAATAGTCACTCCAAGATAATTAGAAATAACAGGATATATTAAGCAGCTACTGCTTGATGGAGTGTTAGTTACTAAGATAAAGGGAAAATCAGTAATATTATTTTTTTGAACACTGAAAGGCAGCTATACTGCTTATTCGAAGTTACTAGTAAGTAGTCAAACCAATTTTTAATATTTATGAAATCATTTTGTACGATGCCTAAAAGTTCATTCCAGTTATCTACTTTGTAAAACACTGCGGTATCGTCTGCGAAACTGATGACGTGCCCTACAGTGTCCACAAAAAAATAAATTATTTAAGTATAGATTCCATAAACATGGAATAAAACATTACCTTGGGGAACGCCACAACTAACCGTTTTAAAGTAACTTAAAATTCCATATATTTCAACACATTGTGTTCTATTTATTAAGTTATTTTCCATTAGTTTTAGGTAACTACTCCTAATAACTACTTGCTCCAGGGTATCCAACAATTTTTTATGGCAAACCATATCGAATGCTTTGGCAAAATCCCCAAAAATGCAGAGCTTCACTCCATTCATCTAAAGTACTATAAATTTTAGAACTAAGTTTGCCTATTGCATCCTGTGTGGATCTGTCTCAAGCCATATTGAGCCGGTGATAAAATATATTGTATTTATCCAAGCATTTTGTTATAAGAATTTTAATACAAGTTAAGGCTATTTTTGCAATTCTCTATATTAGGGAAATCGGAATATAATTTAAGTAATCCAGTTTGTCTCTTTTTTTAAATAGGGGTTTTACTTTAGTTTCTTTGAGTATAACTGGAAAAATGCTTTTGTTTAAAATAATGTTCATAAGGCGACAAATTGGTCTACCTATATAATTCTTCATTGCCTGTACTGTTTTAGAAGCTTAATTTTTTTAAGATCAAAGATAAAAGCCTGTAAATTTACCCCACTCGCCACTATTTTTCCTCAATCACCCTTTCTGGTATTTTTATAACAATGCGGACCAATGTAAACACAAGCTAGAAGTCGAGAAAGAGACTGTTGAATACGTGTTTATCCGGATGAATGAAAGGCATTTTTCAATTGTGCATCTGTAACTAGGATCTGGAAAGAAGACAAGACACACGACGACGCTTAAATAAAAGGATAAGCAGCCACCACTCGAGGGATTTAAGGTTTTGTATTAGGTTTTCTGAATTTTTCTTGGATTGCAAGTAAAGAAGCAACAAAACTTATAAGCTTAAGCTTTTAAGAGAATATAAAGTGTTCGTTTTTTTATAATATTAATAATCCTTAGGACAATGAGATTTCTGTATGCCAGTACTATTTTTTAACTAATTTTACTCTGTCAATTCAAAAGGGGAGAATGATTCCAAGGATCATCTACTCCTTTTCTCCAGTTTAAAACATGCACTCACTCATTGATTATTTTATTAATCACCGCATTGTAAAGTCTATGAAACGACCTGTTAAAAAATTATGTAATTTCAGAACAATATAAATCCTATTAAAAAATATTTTATTCAAAAATACAACAATTATATAAGAAGACATGTTGATCTCTTTAAAATATAAAATCGTGAACTGTTAACCTTGCATTTATCATTCTCACGTAAAACACATTATTTAAATTCATTTCAGCTTTGATTGTAACAGAGTTAACATCAATAAAATAAAGTCTTTAATTTTCAAAAACTAAATTTTTGTTTTTAAAAAAAAAATATTTACAAGTTCAATAAATTTAACTGACGCAGTTGTGGTATGATCGACACAGTAGTTTCGCGAAAAGCCACGACATCGGGTCCAATTTTCTAAAATTACCGTGTGTCTTAACTCTTTGGTGCCAAGAACTTTCCTGTGGGAACCCACCCCGAAGTCTGAGACATGCATAGCTGGAATCACCAGAAGAAGTTTAAGTAACTACTAAGTACTCCTTTTATACTTTCTTCCACTTTACACTTATTTTTGCGAATTTTTGAATAGGTTAAGTTAAATTAAAAAATTTAAAGAAAATATATAAAAAATACTTAGATATAGATTTTTGTATGGACTATATAGATAATTTAATCGCAGATTTTAATAAAAAAAATATTGGTTTATGGAAACCTAGTAAATGAAAATCAAGCAAACGTAAATCAAGTAACTGCAAATCAAGTAAATGCAAATCAAGTAAATGTTGATGTGTTAAAATTACATGTAAATACCATTCCCATGTTTGATGGGCATAAAAACTTCGTAGCAAATACATATGCAAATATAAATGATCCGGCAGTTCTAAGTTATATTGTTCAGGTAGATAGAGTAAAATTATTGGTTGGTTCGCGAAATGAAATAAATACTTGACATTCTAATAGAGAATCGTTACAACAATGCTTTGAAGATAGACGATCTCTAGAATGTCTCGAACAGCACATTTACAAAAAAAAAACGAACGGCCAATAGATTTCGCCCGAAGGCTACAAATCTTGAGAAGTCACTTGATCGGTAGAATTAATAACTTTACAGAAGCTGAAATTCCTTTAAATACTAAAGAGGTATACAAAAGGCAATATAATCAAATGGCGTTGAAAACATTGCTAAGATTTTTTTCTGGTATTTTACAAACTATCATTAGACTTAAAAATCCAATTAATATAGAACAAGCAATAACCTATATTTTTCAAGAAGAAAATTTCGCAAATCTGAATAATTTAAAAAAGATTGAAACCCCTCGATACAGATGAAATTCCAATCGATTTAATGATCGGCAACATTCTAATAGTAATCGCCAAAATTCTAATACCAATCACCAACATTTTAGTAATAATCAGTATAGAAGTTTCCCTGAAACATTTCAAAATAGTAGAAACCGACAATGCTTATTAGTAGTAATATCCCAAGGACAGCGGTAATTCAATATTTTTTTTCACTTTCCGCAATCACGTTGGTTGGTAACTTTCCTCCGCCGTAGGCTTAGGGAAGTTACCTTATAGTATATTACATTACGAGTGTGGAAAGTGACATTTTTCACACGAGTGGGAAATATTGTCGCACGAGGCACAAGCCGAGTGCGACTATCACACGAGTGTGGAAATTCACTTTTCACACAAGTGATGTACAATATTTTTCATACGACCACAAAATATTTTCATCGAAAAATGTAAAACCAGGTTATTATAATAATTAAAATGTATTTAAAAAAATAATCAATAACAATCGTATTTATTCAATTTTCATATTTTTTAAACAAAAAAAAAATAAAAAAAAAATAAAAAAAAAATAAAAAAAAAATTAAAAAAAAATTAAAAAAAAATTAAAAAAAAATTAAAAAAAAAAGTTCTGGCCCCGCCAGGATTCGAACGCGGTCGTTCGCCAGGTCTCTCAAATGGCAAATTTGATAGTTTGATGCTCTAACCAACTGAGATAACAGGCCTTTCGTCAAATAAGTGATCTAATCGGTTATATGTTTAACCAGAATAAAAAGCAAACATAATCTTAGTTATTTTAAAATTATTTTAATAATAATTGTTAAAGATAAATATCTAGGATCTAATTTATAACAATTTTAATAATTTAACAATCATATCGATTTTAGTATTAATATGGACATTACATAGATCAAAATAGAAATTAGGTGTTTGACATTTTGTAACAACTACTGTGGAAAGTAACATATTCTCACTCGGGTGGAAAGTAAATTGTTATTCATACGCGTGTGATATAGGGCACTTTCCATAGGACTTTATAGTGTGATATGTGTCACTTTCCTAAGTGGTCGTAGGAAAAATATTTATCATTGGCCGAGAGGTATTTGTTCAAAAAATGTTGGCATATTTTAACTGATTTATTAAATAAAAAGTAACTTACTAATTACGGTCCATAAAGTATTGACTGTACATTTCATAAAATGTTGACTGTACATTATTTAAGTCGATATAAACTTTTTTCTTATAGTTATTGCCCAATACTTCAAAATTAAAGTTAGGTCATAAATACTTTCATTTACATCTAGCACATATTTTCTAATTTTATAAAATTGTATAAATAAATTCCATATAACTGATAATGGTATTTATTGGTGTATTTTCTTCTATTAAATTATAAATATTTTGATTAATTTTGCTAAATTGAGCCATTTAAAAATAAATAAATTGATAGTTTCATAAGTTACTTTTAAGAAATGTCTATTAATAAATTTGGTTTACATATGTGGTACACCAGATTATTGTTCGTATTAAAAACTGATTGATAATGAAGTGAGAAAAAAAGGAAAAAGTCATAAATTACTATCTCTACTGTGAACCTTTTTAATAAATAATTATTAAAATAGTTATTAGACGAAACGTAAAATTTTGAATTTTATCATTTAGCAGAATAAAAAAGAAACATACTACTTCATACCTAATGGTTGGTTTTGTGCAAACTTGACTTAAGTAATAATATCCCTAGGAAATTTATCAGTGTAAGTCAGAGCTGATTGGATATGTTGTTACAAGTGACTAAAAATGAACGATTTTATTGGTTTTAACTTATCAAAATAACTCATTTCCAAGCCAACCAATTTTTGTGCAACCACGTACGATCAACAGGTGTTATCCAACAAATTAACAGGTATTCGGGAAAAATGCATTCGCTCCAACGGGCCAAATGCTCACGAACAGTCCCGAACCAATGTCGACTACTACTCGAAATACATTCAAACCCAAACAAAATTACCAAAATTATCAACATTTCGACAACCACACAAAACACTTTTAGACCCAGACAAAACTATCACCAAAACTATTTCATACATATAACATAGATTTTGAAAATCTATTTGAGGAAACTCCTATTGATTAAATCGATTACGAATTTGAAAGTTATTTACTGAATTATTAAATAAATTTAAACTCAGAAAATATTCAAATTACTATAAATTCTGATCCTAATAATTTTGACTATCAACGTACTGAACATTTTCGGAAAACAGTCAGAGCACAACAAGGAATATAAACGAAATATTTTTTTTCTACACCGACATGGATATTATCTTATCTACGCACAGATTACAAAATGGAAAAGTATGCTATTGCCTTCAACTGAACGAATATATTTCATATCCATTCTAGGTAGTGAGAACACTGCAAAAAAAATGAAATCCGCCAATCACCGTTCATATTTTGATCAACCGACTGCTATTATTTTTAAAATTTTAAATAAGTAACAATTCTGTCAAACTAATTGTCAGTATATTTTTTAGTTATTAAGATTAAAAATACATTAAAATGGGTTATTTTTGTGTAAAATCAATAAATAAAAGAATTTCTTTTTATATTTCTTCTATAATTATAAATAATTTGTTAATTTAAATAAAACTATATAAAGTCAATTTAATTACGAATAATAAAGCAACAAAAATAAAAGAATAGGTGGTCCTATCGTTAGAGCTCTTGCCTTCCACGCGGAGGATTGCAGTTTGATTCTCGGATTGGGAAAAATGAAATTAACTTTTTTTTTTGTTTATTTTATTTAAAAAAGTATTAAAAGTCATAAATTATTTTAAAATTAGTTGTTTTGTCTTAATAACCTAAAATATTTTTTAATTTGTAAATTTTCGTTAGTGGGTCGTAGAAAAAATATACTGTACAACTCGAGTGGATTGTCCACATCGCACTCAGACGATTACGTCTTTTTTTTTTTTTTTTTTTTTTTTTTTCGGTTTATGGCCTAGGTGTATATACCTAATATGCCAGTCTCAAATTTGTGTTTAAATTCTCAATCATGTGTGTTCTGTGTAGGCTTTGTTACTGTTTCCCAGCGCCACTTTAGGAACAGCACTGTTAATTAGAACCCAACAGTGAATGGTCGAGTGGGGAATCCTACCAAGGCATCAGAATTAATTTTAAATAATTAAATTAAATGAAAAAATTCCGGCCAACGGTAATTTCGTCTTCGTGCGATATGGCCATCATATCCACTTTTGTTTCCCAAACTACTATTAATGCATATTCTGCGGATTTGCCGTATATGATTATACAAAATCCACCCTTAAAACTCAATATAGATACCGGTAGTATATCTAGTATGTTAGGAGTAAATATAATTGAGAAATATTTCTCAAAAAATAAATACAACGACCCAACCTTAATAATCACTGCTGTAGTTAAGAAACAAACTGAACATAAAGCTAAAATTCCTACCTTAGAATTTAATTCGAATATTATTTTAAATATCATAGTATTTAAATTCCATAATCATTTTGATGGACTAAAAGGACTAAACGAATTACGTAACCTAAAGTTTACAGTAGATATAGTAAAAAATTGATTAAATAATGAAAATACAAAAATAACCAATTTTATATAAAATAAATAGAAAACATTATGTCGATGCATATCAAATCATTGATATGCAAGTTCTAGTAGATTATTCTAATAGTGAGGTAATTGTACCCAAAATGAAATACGAAAATCTTGATTTCCGAGAAACACTGACTTTATCTTGTAACGGCTTCGCGAAAACAACACAGATAAAAGAATTACTATTACTATAACAGAGCCTATTAAAGTTCTTTCACTGACAGAGGGGTACCAAAATAATTTAGAACTTTTTCATATAGAAAATAGTTTACAATATTCTAACAATGATCAGTTGGATGAAAACATAGAAAACTTAATACGCACAGTTAATTTAAATTCTAAAGAAAAAACCGTTTTAATTAGTCTATGTAACGAATTTAACGAATTATTCGACAGGGAGAACCAAAAACTGAGTTTTACGAATCTAGTAAAACACGAAATAAATACTACAGACAAAAGTCCGGTCTATTTTAAGTCATATTGTTATCCATTCATATACAAGAACGCAGTACAAAAACAAATGTCCAAGACTCTTGAATAAAGGCCCAGTCAAAGTCCATGGAGAAGTCTAATACGTATCGTCGAAAAGCGTTCAGATGCTAGAGAAAAGTAAATGAAAAGACTATAGAGGATAGATTCCCTATTCTAAATATAACCGACATCTAAGATGAACTAACGTATGGTCCAAAAGTTTTGGGAAAATATTCACCTGGTTTGATTGAGTTACAAAATAAATTGACAATTTATCGTACAATCAAAGACTGTGAAGAAGGGATCACATATATAAACTTGACTTGCCAAAAAACGGTCGGCCGCGGGTTTTAAACCAATTAGGAGAGGGTAGACTCATTCAAGCAGTTCAACATAGAATTAAAATCTAACAGGAGATTTCGTATTGGATATACAATTGGTGAAAATGGTATTAAAGCAAATCCAGTAAAAATTGAAGCAATCAAAGATTTTCCGGAACCGAAGAGTATAACGGAATTAGGATCATTTATGGGTCTAGTTAATTAACTAGGTCACTTTTCACCCGAAATAAGTTCATGTGCAGTTTCTTTAAGGGATTTATTGAAAGTCAAAAATGAATTTCGATGGTCAACCGTCCATGATATGGCTTTTAACAATATAAGAAAAATTCTTTTCGAACCACCTATATTAGCACATTATGACCCATCATTACCAACAGAAATACAAACAGATGCTTCAAGACTACATAGTTTGGGCTACGTTTTGTTACAACAAAATGATGAAGTTTGGAAGTTGGTACACTGTGGGTCAAGATTTCTTAGTGATGCTGAATCAAGATATGCCATGGTAGAATTAGAATTATTAGCTGTTAGTTGGGCAGTAAATAAATACAAACTATATTTACTAGGCCTAGAGAATTTTGTTATAAAAACAGACCATAAGCCTTTGATTCCAATTTTAAATAATCAGACCCTTGATAGTATTCAAAATCCAAGAATTCAAAGACTAAAAGAAAAATTAGCGGGGTTTATTTTTCAAGCAGAATGGGTACCAAATTCAAGACATTTAATGCCAGATGCCTTATCACGAGCTCCAGTGACATATCCCAAGGAAGATGATATATTGTTGGACGAAATTTACAAAATATATGCCATTAATGAAGATTTAGCCGATATTAATAATCTTGAAAAATGTGATCCTATATTAAATGAAATTAAAGGGTTCGCAACAGGAGATCAAGACTATCAAAACTTAATGGAATTTATAGTTAAGGGTTTTCCAGATACCAGAAGTCACTTGCATGCAGCATTATTACCTTATTGGTCAGTTAGAGGTGAGTTAAGCGTCGAAGATGGTCTGATTTTAAAAGGTTGTCAAATACTTATACCTAAAGAAATGAGGAAGTTGGTTTTGAAAAGGCTTCACGATTCATACCAAGGAATCGAAAGAACTAAATATCGTGCACGTCAAGTGGTATTTTGGCCAGGGATATCAAATGACATTAGGAATATGGTAGAATCATGTGAGTTATGCCAGGTGTCTCGACCTTCTTTGCAGAAAGAAACAATGGTACATGATTCAGTGCCAAATCGACCATATATATCAGTATCTTGTGACCTTTTTACTTGTTTTGGGAAGTATTATTTAGATAGATTTTCTGGATGGCCAACTATTTGCCATTACAACAATAGGGTACCAACTAGTTTAAAAATTATAAATGATTTAAAAATTATATTTGCTAGTACAGGAACACCCATTCATATCCGAACAGATAATGGTCCTCAATTTAGCTCATTCGAGTTTAGACAGTTTTTAAAGAACTGGAAAATTATTTATTGTCCTTCTACATCTTATTACGCTCAAAGTAATGGGCATGCAGAAGCTGCAGTAAAGGCGATGAAAAATTTAATTAAAAAATGTACACAAAATGGTAATTTAAATGAAGTCACCTTTTATTGGGGATTGTTGGGGTGGTGAAATACACCTAAAGCAAACGGCCGTTCTCCTGCTCAAATGATTTTTGGTCATCCATTAAGATCTTTAGTACCTGCTCATACCAAATCATTTTCATTAGAGTGGCAGATAGATGCAGAGAAGTGTGAGAAGAGAGCCCTAGATCAAATTGAATACCAAAAGAACATATACAACAAACATGCAAAAGATCTACCAAAATTAAACACAGGTGACACTGTAAGAATACAGGACCCGATTAGCAAACTTTGGAACACTATTGGAGAAATTATTGAGGTAGGAAGATATAGAAACTTTACAATTAAATTAGCAGAGAAGTAAATAGGAATAGAACATTTTTAATTAAAATTAAAAAAAAGGGAGATGAAGGAGAAGAAATTTAGGAAGGGGAGATGATATATCCGGAATGTAACATTACCCTGTATTTGTAAATAGGTTGAATGAGAGACATATGTTGAGATTGTCATTGTCATAAGTGTTCTAATAAAAATAATAATTTTATTGATTCTGGATCATTTCAGAAACTAAATATAATTTATGATCACAAACCCCTCAAATATCTTTTTAATATGGAAGAACCAAATTTAAAATTTATAAGATTCATAGATCCAAAAAAACTTTTCTGTCTATATGTTCATACCCCAATCGCCATCGATCTAATGCCATTATTAATATAATAGTTAATAGTTATAATCTAGTTTTATCAAGAAAATTCGAAACAGATGTGTAAGAAGCGGACGAACGCCAAAATTTAAGTAAATGTCATTTTAACCAAGAGTGAAGATAAGTTCCTTACCAAGTAATGATAGACTAGACCCTAACTTGGTCTTTAAAGACTTTAACTTTATTTAAGAGCTGTATTGTAAAGCCGGCTTTAGTTATTAAGTTTAAAATGGGCTTAAATATAATTTTATTATTTGTAAATACATATCATAATATTGTAACTAATTGTTAATAAAGTACTATGAAATTAAGTTTGTTACCTGAATTAACAACTAAGTGATATTAAATAACTTGTTTATTCAAGAAGTATTGAAAGGTTTAATGAGGGAAGAGCAGGCATTAAGACTTACAAATATTAAGATATTAAGATAAGTAAGTCCGCCTGTACTAACATTACAGTTTATATGCAGTACATATTATTTTAAAGTAGGATAGCCGTGCTTCCACAGCTAACGTGTGGCAACTATAATATCCCCGTTATCGCTATGCTCTCTGACATTCAGTTCGGCTAATATCCCACCATATCTTTTACTTCTAGTTGACGACTGGCTGTTGCCCTGTTGCCATTTTATCAACATATATAGTGGTCGTGTGCCTAACACGAAAAAATAAGTACTGTATGTTGTCTCCTTTGCAATCAAAAAGTGTGTCCATATTATTATCCTACTATAATAATATCTTTATACAACGCTCTTATTATTTCGCATGGAATATAGAACGGTGCAGTTTATCAACTTTAAATTCGCGTATTTAAGGTCGGGTGACTACGTCATTTTCCCGAATATATCCGACAGTATACGAAGGATTGAATAATCCTATAAAAAGTGTAGAATCGTTGAGTAAGAACCTACCGAAGGGTTAACCAAATTTTCCTCCAGCTCCACTCTATCCCACATAATCATGCGCCTTCTCTCTCGATTTCTCAAGACAGACAGGCGTTTGGAATTGAAGTAATTGTATGTGAAATCCAAACAGAATCCGTTTATTTGTATTCGGGTTCTGCTGGGTAAGCAAATAAATAATTTGCCGCTAACAAAGGAGATAATTACTCTATAAGTTGAGACTGAACGTTTCTTGGGTTGGTTCTACTTGTTAGCGCTTTAACTAATCGTTAGATCGCTTGTACACTGCTTTATATCTTTGCTCTTTATATAGATAGTTTCGGTTGGTAATTTGTTTTTCAAGTATTTTACTCGGTTAGTATGGGATGGGATTGAATAATACAATTTTCGGAATTTATTTTGGTTTGTTTGAAAACTTTTAGTCTATGAGATTGTATGATTTTGATAAATAAAAGTTATAAATATTAATTATAGAATCTTTGTTCAGCTATATTGGATGTCCTGTAGTAAATTATACATATAATAATATTAATATATATTTTCTAACCTATCTCACCCAGGTACCTCCATAATTTATTAATTTCATTTTATTAAAGAAGAGTTACGTTCCTATTAAATTCAAATTCATACATTTTCGGTAAATCTTTTAGATAATTAAATCCTTTCTAAGATGCTAAATAAATAAAAGCATTATTTCTGTTCGCGGGGTCTCTAATATTACAAAAAATACAAAATGGTATTCCAAGAGAATTCGATCCAAAAACCTCCATAAACATATTTATTTTCACTTAACGCGCTTATCTTTCTAGTTTAAAACATTAAGACCAATTTTCGACAAGATTTCGATACAATGTACCACCCCTTTTTTTATCCACTCAAATTCGTTTCCATCGGAGCTACGTCACAAAAAGCCATTAAAACAGGTATAATTACCCGAACTCAAGAAGCTCGACATTCATTTGATTTATTATTCATTTATTTATTATTTTGTATCCAGTTATATTGCTAGTTCAGTATTTTGTATATTTCCTAAATCGGCGCTATACCTAACCAACTTCTATCCTACAATAACTGCTATACCTCCTGTTGCTAATAAGTTAACTGTTAATTTACAGATAACAAAAATTATGCAATTTTCTATAGGAGGTTTCAGGACGCCTAACTCTTATTTTTACTTTAGCAAGCAACTTATTCCTATAACTAATAAGTATAGTGTTTCCAGAGTCAATCCAATACAGGCGTTTGTACCGGGATTGCGTAATAATTCGCGTTACATGCCATGCGAATGCTACAAATTTTATACCCTCACATTGCAAATAAGCGTGAACCGTCTCGGTATAGCCTCTGATATGGCACACTTAAGTTTTAAACATCTACGCACCTACAGTTGATGTTAAGTCCATAAGTAAACGGCCAGAATTGCTTGCTCGCCTGGCTACTTTAGTTGTTTTATCTTCGATCAGTAGAGTGCACGGTTTGAAAAATTTTCCCAAAGCGTTTGTTATAAACTTGTTTTTATTTTTCGGTGTTTCTGTTAAATTTTGATTTGTGTTATACGAGATGCTTTCTGAAGACCTTTTGAGGTAGATGTAGATGCTAGAGTCATCATTTTATATGCCGGAAATGAAAATGGCTTTGTAGCAAATGCTTCGCTCCTTTCAGCAAAATATGTCAATAAAGCTTTTCTGGCTTATCATAAAGATATGAATGCAGCAGTTTTTAAGAACTGGTTTGCTAAACAACTTTTACCGAATGTTCCAACTAACTCAGTCATTGTAATGGACAATACGCCATATCATTCCCGGCAAATTCACAAGAAGCCAAGTAGTGACTCTAAGAAATCAGATATATCAAAGTATTCGAAAGATAATAACATTCATAGTCCTGCTTTCGTAAAAACAAAACCACAATTGTTATAAATTGTTAAAGTAAGAATATTTCCAATACAGTATTATATTGATAATTTTGCAAAAGATGATAGTCATACTGTCTTGAGGTTACCACCTTAATATTGTGTACTTAATCGAATTGAATTAGTTTGGTCTTCAGTTAAACAAAAACTGAGACGTAATAATTTTGCACCTTTCTTAACAAATGTTATTTGGAAAATATTAATGGCGTTTTTAAATATCCGTCTTTGACTGACGTTTGGAAAATTTGCATTAGTCACGTCCTAAAAAGAAAAAAGAATATCATATATATTTTACCTTCTATAGCTCCAGTAGTTATATATTTAAACCTCGATTCCTCGACAGATGGCTCAGATTTAGATTCGAATTAATTTTCCTATTTTTCATTATTGGTAATCCGAGAGTCATCAAATTAATTCATTGTTAACATTTTATTAGTTCGTATTCATTTATTTCTTTTAAAAAATTAATTTTTCAAAATTATTTTAGTTTTGTTTTATTTGCAAAGAATTTATTTTCCTTTATGGTTTTTGCTTTGAAATTTCATTTTCCGGTAAAAAACAAATGGGCTACAAAAAGGGATCAGTTTACGTCTGGTACCCAGTTTGAACCAAACGCCCTTACAGGCAGGTATATTTTACTCGTCTATTTACGTTTTATAATTTAATATTCAGTTGTAGCAAATTAACGAGCTATAATCACAGCTTATACAATACAGCTCCACAACTCCGTGTCGGCGTCTTTGATCTGGCGGTCGAGAACCAAGCAAGACGGAATGGTGCTATCTCTGTTAGATTCGAGGGAAAAGTCGGGCCCGGATTAAACAATTTTTTTATTATTGAAAAAATTTAAAACCTTGGCGTAATAAGGTTGGTTACATGCCATATTAAGTAAGTTTTGGGAAATTAAATTTTTAATTTGTTTTAAATCTGTCAAATATAATTAGAAACATTATTTAAATATAAATATTACGAAAAATAGCACATCTTTCGGATTAGAGGTAAAATAATTTGTATGTGGCTAGTAAAATCCTCGTTAACAAATGTTTTGAGCTAAAACAGTCACTTCACGACAAATTGTGGCTTGGATCCTTTTTACACCAAGGGCTTCAATTGTTAAAGAATTGTGTCACGCTCGTGGATGCAAATCAAGTGGTACCCCGTGTCTCTGGCAAGTGTTACTCTTCGCGCAAAGGGTTTATACCTAGATAAACGAATGCTTCGACTGAGGTCTGGGAACTCTATGGTATTTTGGAATTATAAAGAATTTGTGCTTTTATTTTAACAATATTGGTTATATTTAGATGTATTCTTATTAATTGAAATACAGATTTGTAGAAGTAATACTTTGACAGTTTTTATTAATATAATATATTCAATTTTTATCTGACCATACCGAAGTAGGGAATTTTGAAACTTTATAGTAATGTGAAATTTGAATTACAATATTACACGATATTACATAATTAGTACTTATTTTAGGTAGGTACTAAATTTGTACTTGGAGAAAGTAATATCGATTTTTACAAGAAAACTTGAAAAGTAAATTAATTTAGTTCCTATTTCTGATGTAAAACTTAAGTTTTGGTTTAAACCAAGGAAACAAATAAATTATAGTTTGTTCAACAAGGGTGGATATGATAGCAATATCACACAAAGACGAAGTTTGAGCACGACGTCGTATGCGGAGTACTCAATCGTCTGATTGTGATATGAACAATCCACTCGATATGGTTAGTATATTTTTTCTACGACCCACTAACGAAAATCTACAAATTTAAAAAATTATTTTAGGTTATTTAGACAAAATAACTAATTTTAAAATAATTAACGAAGTTGACTAATTTATAAAATAAAATTAACATGAAAAATTAATTAGTCCTCGGCCTAGATTCGATCCCGGGCTTTTCGCGTGGAAGGCAGATGCTCTCTCCTCATCTTCACCGAAACTTTCAGGACTTTAGTTTTAATACTCGTAATTAAATTAGTATCATGTAGTTTGATTAAAATTTATTTTTTTTCAAATGTGGATACAATAAAAACAAAAATGCTATTATTTATCGAGACTACACAAAAATTTTAATGTATATTTAATATCAATAACTAAAATATATATTGACAATTAGTTTAACAGAATTGTCACTTATTTAAAAAAAATTAAATAATAGGAGTTGGGTGACCAAAATATGAACTGTGATTTGTAGATTTAATTTTGTTAAAGTGTTTTCACTACCTAAAATGGATATCAAATATATTCGTAGTTGAACGCAATAACATACTTTTTCGTTTTGTAGTATGTGCATAGATTGGCTAATATCCATGCACAGATTACAAAACGAAAAAGTATGCTATTGCCTTCAATTGAATGAATATATTTCATATCCATTCTAGGTAGTGAGAACACTGCAAAAAAAAATAAATTCGCCAATCACCGTTCATATTTTGATTAACCGACTGCTATTATTTTTAAAATTTTAAATAAATGACAATTCTGTCAAAGTAATTGTCAGTATATTTTTTAGTTATTGAGAATAAACATACAATAAAATAAGTTATTCTTTTGGAAAACGTTAGCATGGATGACCAAAGGGTATTGGGTTAATTAATTCTAAAAGTGTGGTACAAATGTTATTTTTTGTAGCCAATTCTTCAAAATTATTTTGAAATATCTTTTCAATATTGAATATTAGTTCTACAAATTCATCATTTGACAGTTGCAGATTTCCAAATGTATCTGGATTGGCGTTATCATATGCCTTTAAAAAGCAATAAAAAGAAAAATTATCTAATTCAACGTGATCTTTGTTATATTTAAGACAGGTATCGCAGAGGAGTGGATCCGCAAGGCTTTTATTAAAAGGTAACCACACACATACCTGATAAAATTTTTCTGAATCAATTCGTCTTTACAATAATTTAGGGTGTTAATAATTTTATCATAAAATAAAATACAAGGTGTTTCATTTAAAAAACACATTTTAATTTGCCAGGCAAAAACGTGACACACTGTATATCCAAAGATATTTTTAAAATATGTAGGTATTTTTCAAATCCATATAACTTTTATTTAAAACTTTCTTGCGTGTCTACAACAAAATTATGAACAATAACGCACTAATGGGATACCCTGTATAAATTATATTTTTAACAATGAAAATTTCTTATAATGTGGTACTTATCGGTTTGGGTCCTTGGGAAATATAAAGAATGTTTTCTTGCAGGTATAACCCTTATTAAAACAGCTTTTGACTGCACAAACACAATGATGTCTTTTTTTTTCACTCATTCTACACATAGCTAAAGAGTCACCAAAATAATAACAGTACCTTTAACTCAAACAAAATCAACAAAATTATAGGCTCCACGAAATTATACAATCAACGAAATTATAGGCTCCACGAAATTATACAATCAACGAAATTATACGCACGACTCAACACCTTACCTAAGTACGCTTCTGAACACCAAAACCGTCTTTTCCCTTCGAAGGCGGAGCTTAAGCGATGCGCGACGAAATCGACGCAAACCGTTGCCGCCAAGAGAGTGTTTTAGCTGTATTGTTAAGCTGTGCTATAATAATGATCTTTTTAAGTTTCAAGTAGGACTACAATTAAGTGCATCTATCTAAATAACGTGTAAAACGCCGTCCAATTTATAATCATTCGATCGCCTTTTAACAAATACTTTCTCGTTTTTATAAAAATATAAAATTTTTAAAATGAGGTATTTACGGCTGTAACAGAACAAACGAAATTGTCGGTAAGAGTTCGGAACGAAGTTTATTGGAAGAACTATACATAATTATTAATTTAATTTACTTAATTTTAATAATAAAATTGGTACGCCCATGTACGCGGTCCCTTTGAAGTCGGTAGTAATCGGTTATTCTGCCGTGTTGGATTGTGTCTAGAAAGACTATATACATATCTAGAAGTAGTATTTACTTTATCTGGTCTCTTTAATAAAATGGCTAATTTTACTACCAACAAAGGTAAACAGGCTGTAGATTTTTTCCTTCCTATTATGTCAAAAGCTAAAATTAATACTTGGCACCCTAGACTCAAATTATTTGTGTCACTTGGTCTTAGTGTTATGTTTAATTGTATTTCTGTTTGAGGCCTAAGATACTTAGATGTTTTGGAAAGAGTTCAGTTAGTTTCCATCAGTACTCCTGATGCTATAATCCGTTTAAAGTTTGCATTTAAAATTTTTAAAATGTCCCTTAATTGGATACAAAAAATAATGACATAGATAATTATCGATATCCAATGCTTTGTTTTAAGCAACAATTGCGTTTGATCAACTTTACCGATATAAAGTGTAACTGGATAGTACAGTTAAAAAAGTTCTTTATTAATTATGATTGTGTTCATATATGGAGCAATTTAAACCATTCTTCTTTTAGTTCATATAGAAAATAATTGTTTTCCAAATATTTTACCCATTTACATGATTCTGATGTTAGTATAACGTTTCGCTATCCTTTAATGTATTTATATAATTATGTTTCTACCTCTTGTTAACCAAGTACGTACTTACTCTTTAAGGCAACAGTACCACCACTAATATTCGTAACATGAACTTATTTTGATATATGTCATTTATGTGTCATAAATTAAGAATCCTTTTGTTCAATAGATGGAGCAATATTCCATATTTAATAGTTCTTTTGTTCAACAGATGGCGTAATAATTTTATTAATTCTAAACGGTAACTGTTACAAAATAACAAATCTATCACCAATGGCCACTACAAGTAAACGAGTTCTTGACCTAGTCAAATATTTTCGATGTAGCAGGTACCTAAATAAAAGTTTTGAATTAGATTGGGGACATCAGTATATTTACTTGGTAGTTAATTCTTGTGTCCAGTTAACAAAGGATGAAGGTCTTCGTATCATTACGTAAGGACCAATTATACTATACGTTAAGAATGGAACATAAAACAACTGACGATTCTCTGATACAATTTTAGAAAAAAAGTTACTCTACATAAAAATTATGCATGTCTAAAACCTAAAATTCAATTATCTGATATCAAATTTTATCAGTCGTATACAGGGTTTGTTGAAGATAAAGGTATTTTATCTTGGGAAAAATTATATTTTTTAACAAACCTTGTAAAACCGACTGATAAAGTTTGATATCGGGTGGTTGCATTTTCTGTTAGACCATGCATAAATTTTTATCAATAACTTTTTTTCGTAAAATGAATAATAAAAAAGTTTTCTATATGCTGTCAACTTACATAGACATACTGACTGTATGCAATTTATGACATATTGCTGAGATAATATTTTTGTAAGAAAAAAGAAAATTTTACTTCATTTGTAGAGTCGTAATTTATTTTTTCATATTTTTGAAATATTAATAACTAAATACAAATTAAACAACAAATGAATAAAAAAGCATTTAAAATACGTTGACTGCCAAAGTAAATGTTGTGGTCGGGTCTGCTGAGCCGAAGTAGGTAGTTTTTCTAAAAATTTAAGTCTGTTTTTACGTTTTAAAAGTAAAGTAGTTTAAGTAAATACGTAGGTAAACTACAATATCTTCTAATAGAAGCGTGAATAAAATATATAAACGCGGCGCGGGATTAAATTATTACAAACATATGACGCGTGCATATATTGTAAATAATATATTCAGGTTGTCCCATTAGAGCGTAACTGTTCAATATTTCAATTTGTGTTATAGACACGTAAACAATTTCTTAATAAAAGTTATATGAATTTTAAAAACAGGTATTTTAAAGATATTTTTAGACATACAGGGTTTTGCGTTTTTGTCTGACAAATAAAAAGGTATATTTTTTAAATAGAAAACCCTGTATTTTACTTCAGTTTTAGAATGCTTTGGTATTACTGTATTTTACCCTAAAATTTTATCAACAAATATTGCAGGGTTGTCAATAAATTATTTTTTTTATGAAATTAGAGAATGATGCAGACCCCAAATTAAATTATCATAATTTAGGTAGGTTTACAATGATTTGAATTTTTCTTAAATATAGTAATAAATTACTAAGCTAACGAATAGTGTTAATAGAACTGGATTATTTTATACAGAGTGTTTTGAAATACAAGTCTTAAATATGGATTCCAAGTTAAATTTATTTAATTTTTTTCAAATGCCACACCCTATATAATATTTGAACATACAATTCCTTATAAATTTACATATTCAACAATATCAATATCTTGGTCAATAACACATATACAGGCTGTTCCATGAGTGCGTAATTGATCGATAGCAATTTTGTAATAGGAAATACGAAAAAAAAAAAAATAATATTAAAGTTGTATGACCATATTCACCAATTATTCATAAATATACAGGGTGATCCATAAACGATTATCTAATCAAACCTATACATTTTTAAAGCAAAACACCCTGCAGGTAGTTATATATATTTGATTATTTTCACATCGTCGAACAATAATTTCAATTTCATTCATTTGCTATGTTGTATATAGGGTATGTCAAAATGGTTACGATTTTCTTAATTTTATAAATGGAACACTCTGTATGCTATGCCACCAATTAATTAATACTGGCTATTCCATTGAAAAAAAAATTTAAACATTTGTAACCTCGTGTGTTGACACACCCTATATATAACATAGCAAATGAATGAAGTCAATTAAAATTATTTAACGACGTGAAAACAATCATATAAGTATAACTACCTGCAGGGTGTTTTGCTTTAAAAATGTATAGGTTTGGTCAACATCTCGTTTATGGACCACCCTGTATATATAGAAATAATTTTTAAATATAGTCATACATTTTTTTATTATTTTTTTTCTTATTTCTAATAATAAAACAGCTATCGATCAATTGCGCACTGATTGATGGGACACTCTGTATATATGTTATTCTCTAACATGTTGGTATCGTTGGATATAAAAATTTATAAGGAATTGTATGCTAAAATATTATACCGGGTGCTGCCTTTGAAAAAAATTGAGTAATTTGAACTTAAAAGTAACAATTTTTGATTTTAGGGGGAAACATTTTTTTGCCTGAATGGAAACCCTCTAGCGGGGGTGACACTTATTTTGAAGGTAAGATTATAACTCCTGAGTTTTAAATCGCTAGTGTCATCAATTAATTGTTATCGCAGATTTTCCAGGGATGTTGACTGGGTGGCATAAATTGTAGATTTCATGTAGCTCTATAAAAAATCTAACCGGGTTAGATCCGGAGACCGTGGGGACCACTTAATACCTCTTCTTATCCCGATCCATTGACCTGAAAACTTTTGATCCAAATACTAACGAACAGTCAGTGCAAAATGGGGTTGAGCACCGTCTTGCTGGAATATTAAGTTGTTTACTGATCGCCATTCTCAATCAACTCTAGTAATGCTGGTTAATTGTCATTTCAGGTAAAAAAAAGGGGATACGGATACCAAAAATTCCAGTTCAAACATTCAGTTTTTTCAGATGTTGGGTATGCACTTCATGAAATATTCTAGGATTTGAATCGGACAAATAACGACAGTTGTGACGATGTACCGTACCATTTAGGAAAAAAGTGTATTCGTCAGAAAAACACACGTTGAAAAGAAATTGCTGATCATTTATTGCTCGTTCAGTCATAATTTCACAAAATTGTAATCGTCTAACAAAATCGTCTTAGTTAAGTTCTTGTACCAGATGTATTTTTTACGGTTGATGCTTATGTTTTCTCAATATGTTCAGAATGCTCTTTCTCTTAATACCATTTGGCCCCTCTTTGCATTTAAGGTTTGGTGTGATTCTCATCTCCGCTAAAGTGGTGAAACTGGCAAAAAATTTTACTCGCGAGTACTACTAGAGAGCTGTTTCTGACTCTAAATGAGCGTTCTTTTTTAACGGTGCTTGATCTGGAGCAACTTCCAAATGTTTTCCCCTCAAGCATTTGCTTAATAGCATGTGTACAAAGCTCTTGTCTTGATAATTGTAGACCGTTATTAGTTGTTCTTTTTTGACGTCATAGGATGTTATACAACAAAAATAATAAACCCTTAAGTCCAAGTTAAAGTTCAACGCGTTGATCACAAAAATTACAGCTCTGAACAATAATATATTCGGAAATTGTTTTTAAAAATGGGTTCAGAGTACGGTAAAGAATAGTGGAAAGTCTATAGTTTGTTTTACTTTTAATGTATAATATTTTAATAAGTGATATTTGACAAATATTTAATGTTTATGGACTTTCCACCATTTTTTATAGTATTTAAAAGCTAAAACACAAAATACCATCTGTTATTTGTTAAGATTTAAAAATGTTCTGTCGATGAGGTGGCGCCAATTTGCAACCGTGTTAATTCGAAACATACGTTTCATTAAACTCATATTGTTACGTATTTGTTGAAGTTAAAAGATATAAGTTTAAAGTGACGTCTTGTATTACTTCGAATGACAAATCATTTTCTAACCTAAGAAAAAATTGAGTTGGGTCTTAAGAAGAAAGCTTTAATATTTTGCATTAGGATTATCGTAACGTGCAACGTCACAGCACACAACTCTAACAACCAATGAAAAACTGATGACTGATGCCGCATCGAGGCATCCTGTCGCTCTACCAACTTGTACCACGACAGCTTCTTCATTTCACTTATTGGCACTTTTTGTCCACGTTGCGCTATGGGTGCTCCGCACCCAGGTTTAAACTGCTCTGGGTGCTTGCGTGCCCAAAGCCCCGAGAATTCGGCGCCTATGTGACTTGCCGTCTATGAATACTTTATTTCCCATGATGGTGGCTTTCTTTTTCTCTTCTATTACGTTCTTCGTATATTGTACCGGGATTTTGATTTATGCTAGGTCGTTTGGAGTAAGATCTTTAGATTTATAAATAACAGTATTTTTAGGTTTTTTTTTAATTCCGGAGTATTTTTCGCTTTTTTAAGTATGAATAAAGTTTTAATAGAAGTGGCCTCGTCGCTTCTTGTTTTTACACAAATTACGTCAAATTTGTCTAGTGTTGTTACAATTTTTTTTAGTTTTATTTATTAGTTCTTGTATTCTTTCTTAGGTGTTATCTCGATTTTTGTAAAATAATAAGTTATGGCTCTTCAAATTTCTCTCTAATATCTCTAAGCGATTTTTTAATTGTATATTTGCCGTTTCTAACACTTCCAGTTTGTTATCTATTTCTTGAATTTTGTTTTTAATAGCAAAAGAGAATTGTTTACCTTGAAAATTGATGGTATCTATTTTGTTTGACAAGTGTTCCTGGACTATGTTGAATAAGTCATTTATTTTTTTCTGTTCACCCTTTTAAAGGATTTGGAAGTTTTCTCCGCTACTGGCTCTCATTTATACATATGAATAGGTAGGGTAGAACAAGGGAATGACGGTCAGTTAAGCCAGATCGCACATAAAACAAAAAATACAGCGTTGTGGTCAAATTTAAATAGTGTACAATCCACTAGACTGTGATATACCACTTAAATCAAAATAGTACATAACAAATGAGAAGTAAGATCTGAAACAATGTCATAACATTGACCACTATTCCCCCACTCTGCGGTTAATACCGGTCTACCAATTTTCAATGATTTTTAAATGGGGATGACATATTTTCAGAAAAAAGTGAAACAGTAGTTGCTAGAAAAGTATAGTAAGGTATAGTAAAAGTTTCACTTTCGTAGACAAACATCGCAACCGCTACATAACTCGTGAACCCGATGGCCGCACACTATACAGCGGTACCACAACTCACCATCTCTTCCAAATTCCTCGCAAATGAGACATATTTAATTGCTTTGTTCGCTCTTCATGTCATCCACTTCATCATCCTGATACAGAGTTTTTTCGTCTATATTTTCTTTATCTGATGAATCGCTTTGCAACAATTTTTTCAAATTTTTCTTGAACTCCTTCTTCTTTTTAAACGTCGCCTTTGGTTTCTTTCCTTTTTCTGTTTTTTCTTTTTCGTTTTTTGTTTTCTTTCTCTATCTTTTCTTTTTTCTTCTTCCCCTGTTCTTCAAGCAGCGTCTTTAAAGGACTCTCAGTTAATATCTTTGAATGTTGTTTAGCTCGAGTGACTGATCTTTTATTAGCAGGACGGGCAGAAGAGACTGGCAAAAGATTGTAAAACTTTAAAGCAGGTGTAGATTTCAGAATATTATCTGATGATTTAAAATCTTTGGATGTGGAAGGTTGCGCCTCAATAAGGTTACTTATAGGAACAGGGTGTGGTTTTGGAGAACTATATATTGTAGGACCAAGAGAATCCGAAGCAGTAGTTTTTTTTTTGGTCCCAAAATTGTCAGTTTTCTGTTGGATTGCCCTGCATCCAGACTTAATGTTGATGAGCCCTCATTGATGGAATCATCAATAGAATTATCGACATCATTAACCATCTCTATTTCTTCGGTATCGTTCCGGTTGTTAAGAGTATATGCTGCTAGGAAGTCTTCATCGGTGAATATATTGAGATTTACTGCATGTATTCCGGTTGCTTGAAAGCCGGAAATTCCGACAGCCATCGTGGCAATTCTTGAATAGGCTGTATTGAAAAGTTCTGCTAAATCGTAAGGTGTTATTTTTAATAATGCCTTTGAATTCATATAAAGGTCACATTCTCTGCGGAAAGCAGCTTTTAGTGGCCCATATAGAGTAACATCAAGGGGCTGCATTCTGTGTGATGCATGAGGTGGTAGAGACAACATGCAGATGCCACTTTCTCTACATAAGTTGTAAGTTTGCAATGTGATATGGCTACTATGATTATCTAATACTATTAAAGCAGGGTTCGTTTTGCTGCATTTCGAATATATTATGAAGTGTTCAATCCACTCGTAAAGTAACTGTTCATTTTACCAGCCATTGGGCGAACATTTATAAGCAGCACATGGAGACATCCTCTTCCGAGGAAAGAAAAAAAATGGAGGTATATAGCTTTCAGTTGCATTCATGCAGCAGATAACTGTAACGGTCTTGCCTCTTTCCCAGCTAGTTACAGAACCAATACGTTTTTTTGTTTGGTCGCGACAATGGTACCAGGATCTTGAACGGTCGGTATCCCAGTTTCGTCGACATTGTATATTTGGTTTGGCAGATATTGAGTTTTAGACATTACTCCTTTCAAATTTTTGTAGAATTTTGCTAATTCTTCTCGATTAAACGCGGTTATCCTATTAATGCTGGTTGCTTCCGACTTCCGAGAACTTATTGTAGGATTCCTCCTTAAAAACGCATAAAACCAGTCCTTTCCTGCCATTTTGTATAAATGGCTAAAATTATGCTTTATACAGGGTGGCCACTTTTTTAATGGGATTGTATTAGTAATTTCCAAACCATACTAGTTAGAAAGTCGGTTAAATGGAGAAAAAGTTGCGTATCTCAAAGCATAATCTAGCGGTGAAAATTAATCGAAAATATCAGGCACGGTTCTTGAGATATTTCGATAAAAGGAAATTCGATCATTTTGGTTTTTTGGTTATCGTTCATTTATTTTCAGAACTACTAAAAAATATTTTAAAGGTTTTTTATTTGATAGTAAATTTTCTTTGATTTGACGTTTTCATATTTTGCATCCAACGTTTCGTATTCTCCAGACCACCATCAACTTTTTTTTTTTAAATATGGGCCTGGGTATTTTATAACATTATTTGAAATAACTTTTTATCCTGCATCCAGCGGTGTATTACACAATGGTATTCACTGACAGTTTTTGGGTAATCCAAATTTTATTGGTACGGATTGAATTTATAATCAGCGTTAATTTTTTCAGTGTATAATACTTCGAAGATAAAGTGATTATAATTATTAAAAAATAAATGAGAATTAATAATTATTCAATTATTCGACTATTAAAAAGTATGTTTTGATAAGGTAAATGATTAAAAGATATTCTCGATTCTATTTTTGACAATACATACCTACCAAATTTGAAGGCAAAATATTATTTTATTACTGGCACAGCAATTGATATGATTTTAAACTAATATCATCTTACTTGTTATAAAATATAGTAGGCCGTGAAAAAATCCATATTACAAGAACTGTCACATTATTATTATGTTGTTCTTTATTGCTTTACGAAAATTTCTCATTGTTCAAAAGTTTTTTGTGTGTTTCTTGGTACCTAGTCTAACTTCAATATGGTAAGATACACTGCAGAAAAAAGACGAGATATGTACGAATTATACATCAAACTGAACAGAAATTCGTTCAGAGCAAAACAAAGGTACGAGGATTTATATCCCGACAGAATGCAACCAAATATAAAAATTTTTCGGCGTTTGTCTACAACTCTTCTCGAACATAATACATTCGATAAAGCTAGAGTTCCGTATGTTTGAAGAAAGGAGCCAGTCAACGATATTAATGTCTTAGCTCAAATTCGAATAAATCCAGGAGTTGGGTCGAGGACTGTTGCAGTTGAATGTAACTTATCAAAAAGTGCTGTTAATAAGATAATCAAGAGACACGGATACCATGATTACAAATACCAAGCTGTACAAAAACTATATCCTAATGATCCTGAAAGAAGATTGCATATTTTTTAATTGGTTTAAACAAAAGGTAAGAATTAATAACAACTTTGCACACAATATCATTTGGGGAGACGAAACAACATTTACAAATTCTGGTATGTTCAATCGAAGAAATAAACATTGTTATGCCACGGAAAATCCTCACCTAATCCAAGAAGTGAGACATCAATATCGTTTCTCTTTGAATATGTGGTGCGGTTTGTTAAATAATAAATTACTGGGACCATACTTTATTGACGGAAACCTTACTGCAGAAAATATATTTAGATATACTGCAGGATATGTTAGATGATCTTCCTTTAGAGTATCGTCTTAACGAAATCTGATTCCAACAAGATGGATGTGGTCCACACAATTCAAGAATGGTCACGGATTATTTGAATCAGACTTCTCCCAATTCATGGATTGGAACAAGAGGTCCAGTGGCGTGGCCTGCCAGATCGCCAGATCTGAATCCATTAGATTTTTATTTGTGGGAAAAATAAAGTGCAACAATTGAGATTCTCCGCGAAAAGATTGAAGATGCATTGGAAGATATCCAAGAAGAAGAAATAAGCAATAGGATAAGAAATATGAATATCAGAATTGCTAAAGGTATTGAAGAAGATGGCAGGCATTTTGAACAATTACTCAATTAATTTTATTGATATTTTCAAATAATTTGATTATGACTAACAAAAACTGAATTTATTTTTGTTATTATCATTAATTGCGTTTTAAAATTTCTACATTACTATTGTTGTTGATGAATTGTTTAATTTTCGAAAAATTACATAAATTTTGTAAGAATTGATTTTATTTTTTTATCGAGGAGCATGACATGTTGATTCAACTAAAGATGGCTGAAACCAAGCGTAAATTAAATAAAATTTGGATTACGGTCCATATTACCCAAAAACCGTCATTGAATGCCATTGTGTAATACACCGCTGGATGCAGGACAAAAAGTTATTTCAAATAATGTTATAAAATATCCAGGTCCATATTTAAAAAAAATAAGTTGAGGGTGGTCTGGAGAATACGAAACGTTGGATGCAAAATATGAAAACGTCAAATCAAAGAAAATTTACTATCAAATAAAAAACCTTTAAAATATTTTTTAGTAGTTCTAAAAATAAATGAACGATAACCAAAAAACCGAAAAGATCGAATTTCCTTTTATCGAAATATCTCAAGAGCCGGGCCTGCTATTTTCGATTAATTTTCACTGCTAGATTATGCTTCGAGATAGGCAACTTTTTCTCCATTTAACCGACTTTCTAACTAGTATGGTTTGGAAATTACTAATACAATCCCATTAAAAAAGTGGCCACCCTGTATTGTTACTGGTTACATATTAATAAGCAAATCGTCGGACCTTCTGGGGGCTAACACCATAAAATAGATCTGACAAATATTTTATACGGCTTCTTCCTCCAAAGATAACGTAGTTTGTCTTCCCATACGTGAAGCGGTTGTTTTATTTGTTGATTTTCTTTCCTGCAGTGTGCTAAACGGAATATGGAGTTTTTGCTCGCTAATCGAATTAACTGTCCTTCTTCGATAAATTGCAAGGAATTTCCTATTACGGTCCATTTTAGAAAAATCATGTATAAACAAAAATTATAGAGCTCGATATCGCAAACAACTTTAAGTTCAACAATTTTCATAAAAATTAGAATTTTGCACATTTTGTCAAATTTCTCGAATACGTACCATTTTAGAAAAATTTTGTATGAAACAAAAATTTTAGATAATATAAGAAGTAACTTTTATTTAGAGAATTTTCTTCCCCAAACGTAAATAACAAATTTATTCCATAAAATATAAAAATGACCACCCATAAAGAATCCCCCAGATGTTCCGACTCTGCCCGAAATCTAATCATTTAACGTCAGGCCGAAATAAAACTTAATTTTAAAATTTAATGTTTTTCTCTTTATCCGTTTTTGAGTTTTCTTCAAATTTCGAAATTTACACATTTTCTCAAATATCTGGAATACGGTCCATTTTAGAGGAATTATGTATAAAATAAAAATTATAGAGAATTATATTACAAAAAACTTTTATTTAAACAATTTTTATAAAAATATTTTTTTACATTTTGTCAAATTTCTCGAATACGGACCATTTACGGAAAATTTTGTATATAACAAAAACTATAGATAATAATATAGAAAGTAACTTTTATTTAAAAATTTTCTTTCCCAAACGTAAATAACAGATATATTCCATAAAATATAAAAATGACCACCTATAAAGTACCCCCCAGATGCTCCAACTGTGATCAAAATCTAATCATTTTACGTCAGGCCGAAATAAAATTCAAGTTAAAAATTTAATGTTTTTTTCTTTATCCGTTTTTGAGTTTTCGTCAAATTTCAAAATTTACACATTTTCTCAAATATCTGGAATACGGTCCATTTTAGAGAAATTATGTATAAAATACAAATTATAGAGAATTATGTTGCAAACAACTTATATTTAAACAATTTTTATAAAAAAAATATTTTTTTACATTTTGTCAAATTTCTCGAATAAGGAATAAGGAAAATTTTGTATAAAACAAAAATTATAGACAATAATAAAAGAAGTAACTTTTATTTAAAGAATTTTCTTCCCTAAACGTAAATAACAGATATACTCCATAAAATATAAAAATAACCACCCATAAAGTACCCCCCCAGATGTTCTGACTCTGTTCAAAATCTGATCAATTCATTGGATGCTGGAACAAAGCTTAAGTTTAAAATTGGGTGTTTTTCTGTGCATCGTTTCATGAGTTATGCGACACACAGACACCGACACACACAGACAGACATCATCGCGAAAATAGTCAAAACGGATTCAGGGGACCTCAAAACGTAAAAATCCATCGAATACTCGAGGTCGAAAAAATATCATGATTCCTATAATTTCCTTATATCTGTATACAGATATGAAAGTAAAAATTGAAAAACGATTTTTATTTTTAAATTTTTATATTCAAATCAAAAATTTTGCTTACTGCTTGTATGTACTTTATACTTTGTATTTGTTTGAATAAGTTCTCTATAAATCATTTAAAAAAAAATTCTACATAAATCGGTGTTTATTTACAAATATTTAATTTTCTTCCTTAACTAAAAAATAGTTAAACAAAAAATATTCCTGTTCTTTAACTGCTTTGTAGACTCATTTTAATACTTCCATTTTTTGTACAAATTATCTTTCCTTTGTAATGAATATCAAAGCAAGACAGGTCCAAACAATACTCAAAGGTATTTGGAATGAGATAGAGGCAGAGGATCAGGGACGTAATGTCCTCCGCCCTTCGTGTTTTCTTTGTCCTATCAAAGCATTTGACAGTGTTTAGCCGAACTTCGGCTTTGGCTTCGCTATCCATTTCTGCGGACTAATCACCATTCCGTTACCTAACAGCTGGACGTACAGGGTCTGACGATAGTATTACAGAGTGTGCTAAAACTTTAGTACGTGTCTTGGATATCTGCTTTAATGATGGAGCTCTAAATAACTTCCCTGATCGATGTTAAACGAACCATCCTATAACTTTCCAGTTAAAAATCTCAATTATTACGTAAGCAACTAGTAAGAAATGTCTAGAACAAAACTACGTCCTCTAAATCGAGCATCTTCCTTTTTATTAGCTTCGGACCCGACAAATCCTTGCCAACAAACAAAAAAGTAAAAAAAAAATCTTATTTCTCCCTCCTATTCACCCATCTATCAATGTCGGGCCTTCCCATACGCTTCTTAATACACAGAGGGCCAGTAGATCCTAAAAAATGGTCCGTTGCAAAAAGGAACTTACCACTACTTCCATCTTTTTGTTATTTTAGTCATTAATTTGGAATCTTATAATGTATTTTAAATATACTAGAGGATTAGGATCATCTGTCCTATTTATCAAATAAAATATTCAGACAAAAAAGTCAGCAATTTACATAATATACAGTATGTTAATATTGGATAATCGAGAAGGAACATATTAATAACATCGATGCATTTATCAAAAAAGAACCACTGATAAGATTAGAATAGGAAAACCAAAGTGGAACAAAAGTCATAAAACAATTATCAATGAAATAAATCGTGAATAATATTAAATTGCTCAGATATGGTTAAGTAGTGTATTTTCTTCATTTATTAATATAAATTATCAATCAATAACCAAAACTCAATACAATAATAAAAAGACAACTCAACTGCTTCTTTCTTTTTACAAGTTTAATCCTTCATAGAATATTAGAAAAGTATACGAAACAAAACGAAAATAATATTAGAAAAATAAAAAGACCACAGGAGGCATATATTACAAATACAAAGAGTAATAAGGAGTAGAAAAAAACTAAATAGTAGTAATGAGATGTAAGGAAATAAAAAGATATGTAATGATAGGTAATGAGATGTAAATAGATGTAAAAAAAAATAAAAAGTAAAAAAGGGAAATAAAGAGAAATAATGAGAATAAAAGAGAAATAGAGAGAAATAAAGAGAAATAAAGTGAACGAAAGAGAAATAAAGAATAATAAATAGAAATAAAAAAAAAATAAAGAGAAATAGAGAAAAATAAAAAGAAATAAAATGAATGAAAGAGAAATAAAGAGTAATAAATAGAAAAAAAGAGAAATAAAGAGAAAAAAAGAGAAAAAAAAAAAGAGAAATAAAGAGAAATAAAGAGAAATAAAGAGAAATAAAGAGAAATAAAGAGAAATAAAGAGAAATAAAGAGAAATAAAGAGAAATAAAGAGAAATAAAGAGAAATAAAGAGAAATAAAGAGAAATAAAGAGAAATAAAGAGAAATAAAGAGAAATAAAGAGAAATAAAGAGAAATAAAGAGAAATAAAGAGAAATAAAGAGAAATAAAGAGAAATAAAGAGAAATAAAGAGAAATAAAGAGAAATAAAGAGAAATAAAGAGAAATAAAGAGAAATAAAGAGAAATAAAGAGAAATAAAGAGAAATAAAGAGAAATAAAGAGAAATAAAGAGAAATAAAGAGAAATAAAGAGAAATAAAGAGAAATAAAGAGAAATAAAGAGAAATAAAGAGAAATAAAGAGAAATAAAGAGAAATAAAGAGAAATAAAGAGAAATAAAGAGAAATAAAGAGAAATAAAGAGAAATAAAGAGAAATAAAGAGAAATAAAGAGAAATAAAGAGAAATAAAGAGAAGTAAAGAGAAATAAAGAGAAATAAAGAGAAATAAAGATAAATAAAAAGAAATAAAGGGAAATAAAGAGAAATAAAGAGAAATAAAGAGAAATAAAGAGAAATAAAGAGAAATAAAGAGAAATAAAGAGAAATAAAGGGAAATAAAGAAAAATAAAGAGAAATAAAGAGAAATAAAGAGAAATAAAGAGAAATAAAGAGAAATAAAGAGAAATAAAGAGAAATAAAGAGAAATAAAGAGAAATAAAGAGAAATAAAGAGAAATAAAGAGAAATAAAGAGAAATAAAGAGAAATAAAGAGAAATAAAGAGAAATAAAAAAAAATAAAGAGAAATAAAGAGAAATAAAAAGAAATAAAGGGAAATAAAGAGAAATAAAGAGAAATAAAGAGAAATAAAGAGAAATAAAGAGAAATAAAGAGAAATAAAGAGAAATAAAGAGAAGTAAAGAGAAATAAAGCGAAATAAAAAAAAGAAAAATATTAAAGTGTAAAGTAAAAAATAAAGAAATTTTGATAAACAAAAATAGAAAAAAATAGAAAAAAAAACTACAGAATTTATTATAAATATAGATAGAAATAAAAATAAATGGGAATAAAATAGAAAAAAAAAAAAGAAAAAAACAGAGAAGTAAAAGAAAAGATAAGGAAAAAATGGATAAGGAGAAAAAGAAAAGTGGAAAAAATATCTTTCTCCCGAAAGAAATAGGATGTATGATCGTTGTTCATTTATTTTTAGTGGTTTTCTGATTTTGTCCTGTTTTGTGTCTTCGCAGCCCAATGTGTACTGGAAGGCTCATAACGTTTTGTCTTTTGGGTCTTTTGGCAAGGAGAGCAAGCCAGATTCTGTCGGAAACCAGGAATAAACGATGTGCCGCCTCATAAATTTGATAAAGAACGGAAATCTAATCACTAACGGAAAAGGAGCTAGGAGAGGTGTCGAATGATGCTTGACGATGCGACGTACTGACTGACTTGAGCCGCTCTGCTTTCTAGGCGTAATTGAAGGGTGCATTTTAGAGCGATGGGAATTTAGACTTAGAAATCTTAAAGGTTGTTTTAACTTTTTTTTTTCTATAAAGAATTGTAAAAGACGTGATGATTAAAATAAAAGACAGAATAAAGGGGACAAAATAATTGGGGATTATTTTTTTTAAATAGACATAAAATTTCTTAATAACAAAAATATAGAGATGTAAAAACATGACATACATATTTTAAATTATCTATTAAATCAACGCCTATTTCGCAAGGGAGGATAAATTATGAACCATTTCTGTATTCGAACGTCCCGTAGGAAATTTTCTAACAATAACCGACACGATACCTCATAAAGGGCGACCCACGACTAACAGGAAAGCTTTTAACGATAAGTAGGACACTCTAGGAAGTTAAAATCACCCCATATAAAATAGTTAAGCAGTGTGGAAACTAATTATGGAATTCAATTAATTTGGCTCTTATTTTAGATATTTATGGAGACAGGAAACATACAATAGATAAAAGTTAAAAACTTGTGTATCAAGAATTATTTGCCATTTTGAAGTAATACAAGGCAGCTCTTGGGTGCCGTTTTATTTAATATTTTTGTCAGTGATATTAAACTAAGCATATAAATAAAAAAATACTGTTGTTTTTAATAGAATCTTTTGTAAGTTAAAATAAAATCAAATTTAAAATAAGCCATCAAATAAAAAATTAAACCTAAAAAGTTTAAATTAAGCTACGTGTATCGGGAATTTGCCATCGTAGTGATTGAAGCTATAAAAACCCACTACTGCAGTGGAATTCTCATCCTTCGATACGTGTCGTATAGAGATGCCTATTTTCTTTCGACAGACCGCCATATGCGATATGTAATACTTCGTAGGAGAAAATATATGTAAAATTGCAAGAAAGTGTAACGGTATCAGCATTTACTATTGTATTAAATCATATTTATATGCAATATAAAGCAAAAGGTATAATTTTTTGTAACATCCTATACGTCTTTTAAAAATAAAATAATTACTTATCCTTACGATATCTATTTTAGTTTTGTATAGTCATTTATAATATAAACAAATAACTAAATTAACATTTTGGAGGCTACATATGAAAAGAAAATGTTTTACTTTGTTTTACCAGAAGGATTTTTACAACGAATTTATTATTGTTTTTAGAAACACCTAAAACGTCTTTGGTATGATTGGCCGATTATATTTTTATTAACTCAACAACACTACATATGTTATTTTAAAGATCTCATTATCGAGTCGGAGATAAAAGAATCTGAGATGATAGAGGAAAAGAAAACAGTAGAAAGGGACATAATTGCTGATCCAACAATAGAAGAGATAACAAAGGTAATTGGGAAAAATGCAAATAAATGGAAAATCAGCAGGAAAGATGTAGTTAATATTGAACTCATTAAATATGGAGGCAACGCATTAAAATAAAGACTATTATCTACATCTATAGAGTGGGTGACCAATAAATATATCAAAATTACACTTCTTAATACAGCTTACAAAATTCTTTCAGCAATAATACAAAGACAACTAGCGCAAAGATTAATAAAAGTGATAGGACAGTATCAATTATTTATAAAACCAATAATAGAAATAGCGTATGCACACAAAATAGAATCAAAAATTCTTTATATTAACTATAAACAAGCAGTTGACTCAATAGAAAACAAAACTGCAGCTGGCCCTACATAAATTGAAAATACCAATAAAGTTAAGGCAGCTAATAATAATGACGGTACAAAAAACAAAAATTAACATTAAATCACAAAAAGAAGCCACAAAAAAAATTTTTAATTAATAAAGGAGTAAAGCAGGGAGATTTAGCCACTCTGTTTAACCTCCCACTAAAACATGAAACTAAAATTTTGAGATTCGATAATAAAGCAGCATCAAAAAGTAATAAAATAGGAAAACATGAATTCGAAGAAAATACTTGAGAATCACAATAGCTAAAGCTGGAGGTAAGAAACTGAAAATATTAGAAAAAATATTTACTAAAACTAAAATCTTTCACGCAAAAAAATTACATAAAACTCACAAAAAACACAAAAATGAAAATATTCAACACGTTAATCAGACCAATATTACTGTACGCAGCAGAAACAATGAGTATGACGGTTTTCTGCATTTTGTTTAGAAAGGCCCCAGGAAAAAAGAGTCTATATCGTCTGGTTTGGCCATTTTTTGAAAAATACCTTCTGTTCCGGAAAATGCATTTTCCAATTGCATCATTATTTGCACCATTATAAGAACGACTGGAAACTCGGAAAAATCGCTCGGAAATCATTACTAGGGGGTTTTCGGAGCTGCCGAACTCGATTCTGGCATTAGAATTACCAAGGGATGCAGGGTAGTGGCTCTGTGGTTGTGCGCGGGGGGTGAATTCAGTTCTGGTATTGGAATTACCCATGGAAGGCTCAACTAGGGTAGCGCTCCAAACTCGTTACTCGGGGGTTTTTTGGGGATGCCAAATTCAATTCTAGCATTAGATTTCCCAAGAGGCACTTGGGGGTACTCTTGGAGTGATTTTCATGGACGCTACTATTTTCCTCTCAATCACCCCCAGACAACCCCACAGAGTCATCCCCGAGCGCCCTCGGAAAAGTCTTATTCCAGAATTGAATTCATCCCCAAAAACTCCATGAGTAACGATTTTGGAGTGATTTTCACTTAATTCACTTCCGCGCACCCTCTCAGAGCCACCCCCGTGCACCCTCGGGTAACTTTAATGCCTGAATCAAGTTCGGCAGCCCCAAAAACCACCGGGTAACGATTTCCAAGCGATTTTTCCGAGTTTCCAGTCGTTCCTATAATGGTGCAAGTAATGATGCAATTGGAAAATGCATTTTCCGGTCCAGAAGGCATTTTCCAAAAAATGGCTAAACCAGACGATATAGACTTTTTTTCTGGGACACAATGCAGAAAACTACATCTCAATATCTGCTGTCCCTAAAAATGTCTGCTATTCAAATCGATTTTGATCTAAATGCCCTGGAATACAAATAAGAAAATAAAACAAGACCTAATAAAAGACATAAAAATAAAAATAAAACAATCCAGAGTTAGATAGTTGGGACACGTTTGAAAAGCATGAAATGAAAAATTGGTGTATTCAATGTTACACTGGGACCCCTTGTGTGAGAAGGAGACGTGAAAGACCCAGATCAAGATGGCTGAAGGAAGTGAAAAAAGGTACATATGGAATGTAGTGATTACAACACCACTAAACCCAAATCAACATGCATATACCCCAGGCAGATCTACTGATTCAGCCCCTAATCTAGTTGCTGGCTGTATATAGAGATCACTGGACAATAAAGAATCCACATTGGGCATTTTCATAGAAATAGAAGGTACTTTTAATAATACGACCTTTCCCAAGATAATAAACTCGCTAAAAAACTGGAATGTTCTACAGAGGGTTAATAGGTGTATACGCAACATGCTTATAAGAGGCTTGGTTGCAAGAAGATGTACACAGGGAGAGTTGCTATCACCTCTACTATGAAACATGGTCCTCGCCACTTTTATTAGCCACCTCAACAATAAGAGTCACTACACAATAGCGTTTGCAGATGAACTGGTCAATTTGAGAACATACTCTGCGAAAGAATGCAAGTAGTTATTAAAATTATAAAACAGTGGTGCAAGGACCTTTCACTGTCTAATAATCCCAAGAAGTCAGAAATAATCGTTTTCACAAGGAAAGAAAACAAAATGTATTCAAAACCTCCAGAACTCCTAAACATAAAGCTAAAATTTGCAAAGAGGTGAAGTAACTAGGCCTCACCTTTGATAGCACGTTAACATGCAATTCACATTTAAAAAACAAAGTCAAAAGAATATACATTGCTCATGAACAATGCCGCCAAACAGTGGGGTGCACCTGAGGTTTCTCCCCCAGATTCGTCACATAAACCTACACAACCATCATAAGATCTATGCTAACATACGGTGCAATTGTGTGGGTACCGAAAATCCATAAATTGACAGCTATCCGCAAACTAGAACAATATTGAAAGATCAACAAGTTTCAACATAACAGGTGCCACAAAAACCTTACCGATCAGAGCCATGGAAGTCATTCTTAGTCTTACATCAAGAAGATTGACATGATTACAATGTAACGCATTGGTACGGTTGAAACAGAACCTGATAGGCCTAATAGGCCATATAAAGTTATAACAGCACAAATAGAAGAACCGAAAGTGGCAGGTACGATTTATATCTGCACCGACTGTTCGAAAACAAAACAGATGTAAAATATACTTCAGATCCTAAAACCCTTCTGTAGTTTAAACCGAGCTCAAGGGAATTCTTATAGCAGCAAAAAAATCACCAGAAAACTGTCACTAGGCTATACAGATAGCAGACAAGCACTGCGCACTCTGGACAGACCAAGAATTTATTCAGGGGTAGTACTAGAATGTCACGAAGCTTTGGTCAAAGTATCCATCAACAATGTGGTCAACTTAAGAAGGATCAAAGGTTACGCCAGATCAAAAGGTAACCGTCTTGCTGATTAACTTGCCAAAAAGGCAGTCGACCAAATTATTTTTGAATCTGGCCCTTCTATTGGACTGACAACATCGGTAGTGACAAACTTAATTAAAGAACATTTTCTTGTGAAATTCGGGGAAAAGAGATGAAACAAGAAGCTGCACACTTTCTAGGGAGCTTTTAAGTTATCCTGACAACACTACAGTGAACAAATACTTGACTAAAACTATACAGAATCTGTACCTGATCACAGGCATTCTGACTGGCTTTGCCAACTACAAAAGCATCTCCCTATTATAGGACTGTCAGAATCCGTACTCTGCAGGGAGTGCAAACAAGAAGATGAGACCATCAAGCATATCCTCTACAATTTTCCGACGACCACCTTTATTTAAAGAACACTGGCCGATATAAGAAAAGCACCTCTTGGCAACGTTGTCAACTACATTAAATCTGTAGGCTGGGTCACGAGCTAGGTACCTGTCTATCTACTTATGAGGATTCACAATGGGCCTAGTGAGGCCTAAGTGCCGTGAGTCACGAATTACAGATAGAGACTTTATAGTAACTAATAATAAAATAAAGTACCCTTAGGCATAACTATTTAATTTTAAATAATCTTTAATATTAAGCTATAAAAACGAATTGTGGTACAAATTTATCCTTTAGTAAAATAATTGTTGGATTTTATGCCTTTATAAAATCTGAATCAATACGTATTTAAACCTGTTCGTTTTGTTTTATTTTAAACCTCGCATTACTTAATTGAACTCAGATAGTAAAACCCGACAAAAAAAGATTGATACGTATTCCGATAAAAAACCTATAAATTTAATTGAGCTAATTGAATCAAAGCCAATTATCTCCAATATTTCCGCAAAAGCGACCACCATTCTGCCCGACAAAACAAAAACGCAAAAAACGAAAAACAAAATAACTCGGAACTAACTCAAAACCAGCCCCATTGTTAATTAAACCTCTTTGAAGAAGGAAAACAAAAACTTAGTGTGCTGTGCTATTCGAAAAGAAAGAAACAAGAGAAGGCTCAATCAGCTGAGTTGGCCGCATCGCTTTTGTTATTCTCCCATAGGATGACAAAGGGGGCATTGTCTGTGCTTGGAGAGAAAACAGTGGCAAATCTCAAAATCAACTATATATCACGCCTCATTGAGTCTATCCTGCCATTATTTGGATATTCTGGATTTGCGAAGATCCGGTGTCGAGATATTAGGGTCGCAGGATTTAAACTTTCCTGCAATAATATTTCGGTTTGTAAATTCATTTTCCAGAGTCGAATTTCGATTAAATTCCTGTAAAATATATAGTTTGTTTAAAGTTGAGATTTCAATCACAACAGGAGTCAGGCGTATAAATAAGTTATATAAATTTACCTAAAAAAAAATCGAATGGACTACAATGGTTTGAATGTTACTCGTGAGGATATAATTTAAGCTATGATATGATTTACTTTGAAATTACAATGAGTTTGAATCTAATTCCGTAGTTTAAATCCGTAGTGGATAATACACATATTATTCAACTCTTCACAAGTTTATTTTATTTAAATTTTATTTTTGTTTTCTCTATCCAATAAGTACAAAAAATAAGCTTGGGCAATTGTTTTGTTACGATCTGATTTCGCCCTAACATTTTTTTGATAACTGATTTTTGCAAGTGACTTTGTTTTTGGACATACTTTGTATATTTTGGCGGTATCTTTTTGTGTCTTATGAAGTTAAAATAATAATGTGATACATACCTTGTGTTTATGAGTGTTTTGTGTCATTTGAGACTAGAGTTTTCTCCTAGAGTGCCTATGGGGGGTTTTCTAGTTTCCAGCTTACGGCTGTCAAGAGGTTTCTTCGTGGCCTGTCGTGGTATCTGTTTTGTTTATTTTTGTTTATTTAAATATTGTGGTATTGTTCAAGATGACACTTGAAATAATAATTATGTCCTAGAGTGCCTGGGATAGTTCTTGCATTTCCAGTTTACGGCTGTCAGTGGAAATTCTACGGGTTTAACTATAGTGACATTTGTGGTTCACTAATTGAATTTGTTAATCGGAGCTTAATGTATTTGACAATGGGGTGTCTGTGATATTGGCGATTCTTTTAATGACTCGTTTTTTGCCAATATTGTAATCACTCTTACTCCATCAGCAGATAGAGTTTATTTTTATTTTTCCTTAGTTTGTTTTAATAAAGCGTATACCCCAAGTTTTACAGTATAATCTAATTGTGTAATTAATCCACGAAACTTTACATCTAAAATGACCCGACATTTTAGTTTAACCTAAATTTGTCTTCGTCAATAAGGCAAGCTTGTTACAGGATAAAATAAATTATAGGCTTTTAGGATTAATAGGATCTATTTAGGATTAATTTAATATAAATTGCATTTATAAAACCTAAAATAAATGCTACTTACAATAAAACTAGTGAATTATTTTATATTTTATTATTTGTTTATTTCCATTAAAATTTCCTTACTATTTCAAACTTGAGAATCCATGTAGATTTCAAATTGGGAATCCATGTAGAATTTATCTAGAAGGAAAGAGGACATAAGTATCTTAATAATATATAAGTTTTTACTATTTGTTACATTTCAAAACAACTTAAAGTCATTTCGAAAGGTAACCAAATTATTAAATTAGTTTTGTTTACATTTTCATAATATCTACATATCATAAGTCACAAAAGTCGATTTTAATGAATGACAATTCGAATGAATGGTTAGTAATATGAATTAAGTAATCATTCATTTATTTACCAGTTCTTAAAAATGTATTAGAACTAGACCTTTAATTAAAATGTTTTGTCTTTGTCTACCAACTAGATTAGACATAAGTTAGTCTCTTTTCAAGTATTAAAACTTATAATTTACCACACTATTTAATAATTTATCAAAAGGGAATATGACATTTTGTTCTGCTCATGAGAGCTTTCGTCAAGAACAAGTGTCCCAACATTTTTGTGGATTTTTCCAAAAGTTTTAAGATTCAAGAGATCCGAATTGTTCTATTGAATAGAAATTCGACAATCTAGGGTTGGATTTAGTCTCACGTGTTGAAACACCATCAGAAACTATTGATCAGGAGACCCTAAGAAAATTTATTAATCTTAGTGGCCACATCCGATCACAGGCTTTCTTTTATGTTTTCATGTTTCCTCTTATTTCTCAAAACATATCCATAATTATTGTACATAACTTCCGACGTTATATTCCTCTGTAAACGTCGTCTTCGAAGACATCTTCATCCAGACCATCCATGGGGAATCATTGACTGGTCCAATACGTCCCTAGTCGCATCCCCTTGCGATTGATCCAGAGACTAGCCACGGAGAATCATCGACTGGTCTCATACCTGAGGTATACCTAGTCTCATCCCCTAACCTGCTATACAAGGTAACCTTCTATGCTTTATTAATCGGGATTCCGGATTGCGTTATTGGACATTAAAACAACCTAAAACCGCATGATATATTTTAAGAAATATTAGGCTAATCAATTTTGTACATATATATTTAGTTGTACATTTTTATTAAGTTAATTAGTTCATAGTATAAACTTACCATATCTTAGCAAAATATTGAACTTGTCCGATTATTTCAAGCACTAAATACATTATGAAATATTTGATTACGAATCACGTTGTACGCCAAAAATATGCATAATTAAGGTCCATCTAAAATTAGTGAATCTAATATTATAACATATAGGGGTAATAATAATCTACAAATACCTCATGTTGCAATATTCCATATTGAGAATATTCAGCTTTTTTAAACATAATAATTTGTAAAATATTTGTGTCATTTAACATCGTGTAACATAACCTCACTATTTTCCACATGGCAAGACCAGGAAAAAAATTAAAAGAAGATAATCAGACTGTTCCGGTCCAAGAAATCAATCGATTAGTTTCTATTGTAATCATCCCCTTAAGCACCCAACCTCTGAGAAATATTCAATATCGCCTTATTATAAGGTCAGATACAGTTTAAATTCGTCACTTGATGTTGAAAACTATTATACGAGGTTGGTCACGAGTCAGAATTCAACATTGGGAAGAAATCTAATTTAGTTCCAGGAAATCCGGAAAATTCGTTTTGTTCCAATCTACGAGTGTAGCGATTATTTTCCTGGACCTTATATATATGGATGAAATATTTGTGGATATTGATTTGGTGAGCCAGAAACTTCATTTGGTTTGAGTAGGTTTTTCGTCTTCACCATTTATTGGGATATATTTTTCTTTCGTCATTTTGCCGACTGGTAAAGCCAGCAGAGGAAACAAGTCACCGGTTTCATTTGTGAAAAACCATTTTTTTTTAAAAGTAGGCTTCGTTTTCTTCAATTTTGGTAGCAGTAAACAGTTTTCTTTAGTTTTTATATCAGTGAGGTCTAGAAAAAAAAAAACAAGGTAATGAGTTCGGCCACATGTTGCTTGTTTTTTATGAAGGGAATTCAGTCAGTTAAGAGCCGGTTTTTTTCATTTGTATTTATTAGTTTTTTTTATGCGCCTCGAGTTTAATTCATATTTCAATTAGTTTTTTAGTCTGAAACAAAAATTAAATTTGTGAAATTCGATTTTTTAGTAACAAGATTATACTAATATTACTAATGATAATAATATTTAATAAACATTGGTATTATCTCATAAACTAGTAAAACCGACAGTAGATTTAGCTTAAATTTTTGTAAAATATATTCTAAGGTATAAGGAAGTTATTTTATGACAAACATATATATAAAGTATTATTGCAATAACAACTGTGATACAAAAATTAAGTTGTATCAGTCATTCCTACAAAACAAGTTTACCATAGTTTGTTATATATAGTTTCAAATTGCTGCACTGTACGACTTAAAATATTACATAACCTTACCAAATCATTTGTAATTTAGGTGTTTGAGAATTGAAATGATAACATTTGTGTCTACAGCTTTGCAGAGCAAACAATTTATAATATGGCTAGAATAAGCATCTTGTAGTATTGGGGCACGATTTTTCAAAACATAATTATCTTGCTGAATGATAGTTTTTTTTTTATTCTATAGACAAAACAGCAAAATGTTTTGCTAATATGTTCTACAATTCTTGAAAAGCAGTTACCACTTATTTCTTATATTTCTTAACTTACTTAAGTCTGGCATTTTAAAACCATACACTTACATACAAATGGTTTGGGAAATACCTAGTTAAACAAACAAGAAACAAACAAAAAATGTTAAAGGTACTACCAAATGTAGTGGTTTTAATTTTTTTTTTTTTTTCATAAATATTTTTAAAGGGATACTATTCTTATGTAAAATTATTGATTTAAAATATCTCTAGGTATAGGTATATAATAATAATAATAATTATTTATTATTTGCCATATAAAACAAAGATATACAAAGTAGTAACTCTAAAAATATTGCCTAGAGAGATAAAAACGTATGGTAAATAATAGGTTAAAGTTAGGTCATCGAACGATTCTGCCACAATAACCTTAAAAAAAAAAGGAAAAAGATATTTAAGTTTTACCACCCTTATAACAAATACGTAAATAACAAAAAAAAATATGTAGGTATATTCTAATTATTTTAAAAAGTACTAAATGAAGGAATCACAAATTCATAGTTCAAAATTGTAAAATTCACAATTGTAGTTTTCTGTTATGCAGAAATGTATTTCGACACTACATTACAGGTATTTTATAGTTTTCATCAGAAGCAAATTGCTATTGGCGCGGATTTATCCCACACTAATATTTATATAACTATTTTTTAAAGCGATATTATAAGCTAAAAAAAACAGTTGTATTTGTATAACCAAAGAGTTGTCAAGGTGTTGTAAAGCAACAATATAGAATCACCAAAAAACTATTTAATTTTATTAGCTAAAATATTGTAAGGATTTCTTGCTCCATGTTATAAAAATTAAACTACAATTTATCATTATTTATTTGGTATTCTGTCGCCTACTTTGATGTCTCTACTAGCTCTTCTGTCAACAAGTTCTGGTTGCATTGTATATAATAATTTTAAATTTTATTTTGCCTCTTTTCTTCCCAAAAGCTGTCATAATGAGAAATTATCTCCACTTTTATTTTTCGAGGAGTCCATACGCTCGAAATCAAAAATCCATTTATTTTATGTGCAGCTAGCCCTGAATTTAAAAATAACAAATGTGGTTCTCCTATTGGTATTGTAAGTTGCAGAAGGTCACATATTTCCAAGCGAATTCGAAATTTCGCCACGAGCGAAGAAGGAGCGAGTAGACGAACGACTGAGTGCGAGAATGGCCTTCTGCAACGCATTATAAAGAAAGTATGCAAAAAAAGAAAAAAAAAACAATAATTATTTATCGTTTTCTTTATACTCTTAAACAAAGTTATTACATATTTTTATAGCAGTACTAAAATGTGTACGTAAATTTGATGTATAAATAATGCTGGATATACACTAATAAGAGAGTTTTATAATCGTCACTTAAAATAGTTGTATAAAAGTTTTTCTAATTTTTTAAAGTTTTGTCATAGAATTTTTATAGGATTAAAATGTTGTATAAAATGGGACCCTTTTTGCTATTTTACTATTGTATAGGACTTATTAAACGTATTACAGAATTTGCATATACGATATACTGTGTAAGAGTTCTAACAACTATTATAGGACTTTTTTTTGCTTATTGTGTATTCTTTATATGTTATTTTTAACTAGAATTAGTTATTTACAAAAATCAGAATAAATAAAATTACAAAACACAATTACAGAAGATACCAACTAACTGCCAAAATTCGAAAACCTTGATCGAATTCCAATTCCAATTACAATAAAATTTATTAATTAAAGTCGCTCCAATCCTTTGACTTCCAAGCTTATATCTTGTTCAGATATATCAGGAAATGCATTGGATCTGAGCTAGCGGGGCATCCAGTTGGCAAACTGACATCTTAATATAGCGGAGCGTCGTCGTTGGATGGCATTTATGACTGCGTCTTTGCTTGAAATGTGGCGTCTGGCCCGCAGAGATTTCGAGGCCACTTTGCTCGGATTTGTTTTTTCGTTTCGCTGGGAATTATGGATATTATGGAAATTTTTTTAATGAAATTTGTTATTCAATTGCTCTATTAGTTTTATCGTTTAATTCTAAAATATTATTTTACTTCTTATATAAATAATTCAACAGTAGAGTAGTTAAAATGGTTAAATATAGAATCATCCATTGGCATTTATTTATAAAGCAAGGTAGCAAACTTGTTCGTACATCCTGTAACAAACTCCGGTAACATTTCATTGGCTCCGAAACACTGACCATGCAGAAATTTCACCCACTCAGCAGGAATTCACCCAACAGCGCCTGTTTTTTAATCCCTTAATTTAGGTTCGACCACACGCCCTCTCACCCACTTGTGAATAATTTAACACTGCATTCCTGGAATTCTGACCTGTACCAAAGTGGTTGTCACACCTGGCCCGCCTTTATACGGGATCAGTGGCAGTTCGACTGATAACTTTAAATAGGTTTCAAAAAATAAAATTTTATCAAAGAGTGATGAAACACAAAAATTTGCAACACTATAGAACAAGTATGGGTAATTATTAACAACCTTTACTTACTAAGGGCGTAATTTCGGGACTTAATTAGGTCGTAGGCCGTAGGTACGAAATAAGTAGGTAGTCGTGAATAAAAATGTGACAAAAATTCACACATTTTTTATTTATTAATTTTAATAGCATAATGATTATGCTTAATCAAACATATAAAAAGCAAGGTAATAAAAAAAAGATAGAGAAATCAAATGTAAATGTATGAGAGATTTGAGTTTGAGCTGAGAAACAAGATGATCAATATTGGGGTCATTATCACTAATACATAGGCGCAAAGTGTTTTCTAAATTTACATCTGTAAGCCAAGTTACGATACTAATTTTTTATTAATAATCATAATTAAAAAAAGCTGCTCACATTTATACGTGCTTCCAAATATGCAAATTATTTTTCGTGCGAAAACTCTCAGCTTTGGATAGATACTTTTCCTTAAAAACGTATGTCCTCTAAAATCTTTTTAGCATTTTACCTTTGCTTAGCCACCTTATTTTGCAATAATATGTCACATTATCATGTTCTGAAGATAGTTCATCTAAAAGAGGCGATGGTTAAGACAGCAGGATCTAATAAAATAAATAGTATTTACTACTACATCCATAACATTCTTCAATCGTATGTACTAAGAGCACAGTACGTCGCAATAAGCTCACTTTCCCAAACTGTTTCTTCTTTTCTGTGTACAAAAGTTTTGCAACGTCTACTAGACAATCTTTATCAAAGCGCATCAGGTGCATTCCCGAATATTTATCTGTTTGTTTCTTTCTAACAACTATTTTTGAAACAATCCGTGGCATTCTACTTTGTACGCTTAATAGTATTATTTATTGATTTAAGTCATTATGAGTTGAAGAATACAATGGCGTTTCACTGCTAACGTTTAATACAATTACAAATAAACTATGTCTTGTTACAGGATTATAGCGCTCTTAAAATAAACATACTATTTATAAGAATTTATGTACCAAGTAAAAATATATAATATACCGTTATTTTTACTTTATATTTAGGAAAAGAGAATTTTTATGTAGATAAACTTATTCTACTTGAACCTAGTTGTAATTTCTAAGTTGATCTCTTTTATAATTCATTTTTCTTAGTCCTTGCTTTTACTTTTACTGATTTTCTGATATTCATAATATATTATCCTGAGGCGATTCATCTAAATGTATGAATACAGTACAGAAGTATGACGTAAGCCTTCAAACTGTAAATATTTTTATTACCTAAGTTAGAAATTAATTTCATACTTATTATTTTAAAAATGGTTTTGTTTACATTATTAGATATATGACAAGAATGACGTCTGATATGTTTTAATCATTCTTGTGCAATAAAACTTTTATAAAATGATTCTTGGAGTATATTTGGTACAGAGTATGCAATGAGAACCTTCTATCTTTCTTTTTCCCTGTACACAAAGAGATATCTATCTCACTTCTTACCTAATTAATTCACTAATAGATAAATTTGAGAGGATCAATAAAAATAAGCTCTAAAACAGGAAGTACCTGAGTAAGGTTAAATCTGAAATTCTTCTTAAGGTGTTCCACATGGCAGATTTGTAATTTGTTACAGATCTTCTTATCGTAAGCTGTTATTTTTTTCTATTAAGAGTTGTTCTAGTTTAAAACTCTTCCAGTTATTTGGATTTTAAAAGGGATTATAACAATCGCTTACAATTAATTTATACTCAAGTATCCCCTGTTTAGAACAGGCACATTCACCCAAAGGCCCCATTACATCTCTGGTAAGCATTCTTACTTACTTTTTATTATATTTTCATAATAAAAATAAATATTCATGAAGACTTACTTAATGATAGGCCTTTTTACTCTCCCTGTTATATCAATACTACAGCTGGAAATTGGGAAAGGTAGTTAATATCTTTTGTATACCTTCGCTACATCTTCGGCATATCTTCGTTATATCTCCTGGATATATGGGGTTTGATATATTACAAATAAGACTTCCATCTTCATCCGATACGTACTTCAGATTTGCGAGACACATTTACCAGATAACGAAAAGCGAAGGATACATATTCTCTGTACTGCAACCCCGACTAACTCAAACTATTCAAGGGTGCATACTCTGACAAGGTAATAATCTCCAAGCTACATTCCCCTCAGGAAGTACCAAAGAAGTAGTCTACTGTAGATTCTACAAGGAATATCATAGTTTTAAAGTCGATGAAAACTTTTAAGATAGACAGTTTTTTTTTATTGGAATGAACTTGATGCAAGACTAAAAGGGCTTAATTTTGTCATAAGCATAATTTTTATATAATTAGAATGCATGGAAACAATAACAAGGCCTGTCTGTAGGTGTGTAAGAGTACTATAACTTCGGCACTATGGAGTAATAGACTACTAGTACAATCCATAACCTATATAGAACACGAGTTTAATGACCTTAGATGTTAAAGCCAAAGACACCAATGAAAAAAAATTTTTTGATAGCATGTTACCTTTTTATACACTTTTAGGGTTATTTGATAAATTTGAATTAAAACGTGAAAGACAAGAGACAGGTTAGGTACTAACTATACCTTGGACCATTTTTAAAATAGATCACCTATCTACAATTTAAATGTTAAAACTACCTTGTATTTCTTTAATACCCACCTCTGAAGTAAAACTTTTGTTTAAAAGTAGATAGTGATATATTTATAGATCATATAATCATGTTTCTTTTTCCCTATCACCCTTGACAATAAAATTATAACAGTAGACTGGGCAAAAAAACTGTTATAGTGTGCTAACTCTATAATTTTTTTTGTGCATTATTTGAATTTTCTAAATCTGTCGCGGGCCGGAGTAAAGCTGGTGGAGGGCCGGGTCCGGCACTGGGGCCGGAGGTTGCCCACATCTTCTATAAAAGTATAATGTGCAAGAATGAGGAATAATCTTACAATATGATAAAATATCTTAAAAAGAAGGAAGCACCAAGAGAAGAAAAGGAAAAAATAACTAAATAGAATACAATAATACTAACAAAAAAGTTTAAGAGAAATTACGTAATAATAATATAGAAACAAAAATTTTGAAATCGATATCATAATAACTTATTTAAAAAATAGTGCAACTAGTTTTTGACGAAGTTACTAAATTTTATTTTTAATTCATTTTAAAAATGTTAATTTTAGTTAATTTTCGTGCAGGTTGGATTCCCTAGTCATTGTCGGCTCGCAGTAGCTGAGCGAGCCCCCCGTAATTTAAAATGTTCTCATTTGTACTGTAAAATCATGTTTGTATTAAAAAGACCGAATTTTATACCAAATTATTAAAATTATTTGCGAAGGTGTGCGTGGGTCATTGTTTGTTGTTATTAGTAGTAAACAGTCCGAAAACTGGTGGTGGCTTCTCCCACTCCGAACTGGTAGACGTTTAGCACTTCAGCTGAAAAGGCATAAGTAAGAGTACAGCAAAATTAGGAAACTCCTTGACCACTGTAGTGTCTGGTAGTTGCTCCAAAGCTTTTAACCGACATATTGCTACAAAGTTAGTAAACCATTTGGTTTCTAGTATTTCCGATTATTAACCAAGGTAGACCTTTCAATTTAATTTGTCTTTTTCTTCTATACGAAATAACCGTTCTCGTCTCGCCCTCTAGTTGTGCATTTGTTTTTTTTTTCTTTCTAATTATTATTATTAGTTAAATTATCGTGATTTAGCGTTGTCAAATCTTTCTTGGTTGAGCTATTTGCAGATCTCTTGAATAGGCTCTGATCCAGAAAGCTTTACAACCACGCTTGGTATAACATTTAGTTTTTTTTTTAATATTAAATTGACGCAATTATTTTTTTCCTAATTATTGTTAATTAAATTATCGCGATCTAGCGTTGTTGGTTGGGCCATTTTCGGATCAACTGAATAGCCTCTGATCCAGGAAGCTTTACAACCGACCGTCCCGTATAGTATTCCTAGCTATCGAGAGTAATATTTTTGCAAAAGCCGGTCGAAAACCTCGAAATTTCACTAACGACGTGCAAGCTTTATTTTGTGTCAATTCTTAAACAAGCCGTCTCCGACCGGATACGTAGTGTAGTGCATTAATTCAATTCCTCGTAAAATTTTATTTCCCATATACCCGAGTGACGTAATTTTCAATATTAATTAAGAAAAAAAAACTTCTGTATCATTAGATCGACGTCTATCATTTTACATGTAGAAGGCTCCTAAAATTTCGTTTTGTCCATTCCGCATTAACTTTAGATCTTTATAATTCGCCGGCTACATTTGGTTGTTGAGAAGTTTATTTTCTGTATGCCGAGAGCGTCGTAAATTTCGGTACAGTTTAATTTTCTTTTTTTTTAATCGCCTGCTTATTTAATTCAACTTATTTGTTTTTGTAAATTAATTTTCCTTTTAGTAATTTTATTTTCCGTATACAGGGTGGAGCATAATTGCTTCCTGTATTTTGAACCGTTTATTTAATTCAACTTATTTCTTTTTGAAAATTAATTTTAATTTATATAAACATAAGGGATGTATCATTCCTAATAAAAATGTCTAAACTGCTTTTTCAATGGTTTATTTCACGATCAAGTATTCTCAATTATAATATTGCTGTGGTATTGCCACTGTCTATAAGCGTACTACCCACTGCGCTGGTCTGTCTTCTCCTGCTCGTCCATCCTGACACGCATGTGTATGGACTTCAAGAATGTATGGTGGGGAGTATAGAGAAATACCGCTAACACGGCCATCCTGCAATTGGTGCGTTCTCGCGCCACATATATCTGGAATTACAAAATACGAAAACAGAACTACTGTTACGACTTATGAACATTATCACTAATGTTCTTTTTAGACGCTAAATGATTAATTACTCTTTTAATTAATGTTGGTGAAACTGCTACGATTACAGTAAACATAGTGGGATCGTCACTAGTTATTCTTTTAATCAACGTTGGTGGAATGGCCACCATTACCATAAACATTAGTGGAATTGCCACTTAATACTATTTCAATAAATGTTCGTAGCATTGTCACCATTACAATACACATTAGTGGGATTGCCGCTAATTATTCTTTCTATTAATGTTGGTAGGATTGCCACCATTGCAGTAAACATAGTGGGATTGCCACTGACTACCTTTTTAATTAATCTTGGTGCTATTGCTACTAACTACCTTTTCAATTAACCTTGGTGAGATTGCCACCATTACAGTAAACATAATGGCATTACCACTAACTATCATTTCAATTAACCTTGGTGGAATTGCCACTAACCACCTTTTCAATTAACCTTTGCGGGATTGCCACTAACTACCTTTATTTTTATTTATTGTTGGTGAGATTGCCACCCTAACATTAAACGCTAGTGTTATAAAACTAAACTCTGGTATTACTTTATTATCATAATTTATTCAGGAACATTTGGTAGAATTGCCACCCTAACACCAAACGCTAGTGTTATAAAACTAAACTCTAGTGTTACTTTATTATCATAATTTATTCGGGAACATTTGGTAGAATTGCCACCCTAACACTACACACTAGTGTTACAACACTAAACCCTAGTGTTAATTTATTATCATGATTTATTCTGGAACATCTGGTGGGATTGCCACCCTAACACTAAACACTAGTGCTACAACACTAAACCCTAGTGTTAATTTATTATCATGATTTATTCTGGAACATCTGGTGGGATTTATACCCTACCACTAAACACTAGTGCTACAACACTAAATCCTAGTGTTAATTTATTATCATGATTTATTCAGAAACACCTGGGTTTAGTGTTGTAGCATTAGTGTTTAGTGTTAGGGTGGCAATCCCACCAGATGTTCCAGAATAAACATAAGGGATGTATCATCCCTAATAAAAATGTCTAAACTGCTTTTTCAATAGTTTATTTCACGATCAAGTATTCTCAATTACAATGTTGCTGTGGTATTGCCACTGTCTATTAGCGTACTACCCACTGCGCTGGTCTGTCTTCTCCCGCTCGTCCATCCTGACACGCATGTGTATGGACTTCAAGAATGTATGGTGGGGAGTATAGAGAAATACCGCTAACATTTATGTAAAAAATTATATCCTGTATACAGAGTCGAGTATAGTTACTTTCCGAATTTTGGATCGTTTAATTAATTCAACTTGTTTGTTTTTGAAAATAATTTTGATTTATGCAAAAAAATATTTTCTGTATACAGGGTGGAGCTTAATTGTTTCTGGTATTTATGAACCGTTAATTATTTCAATTAATTTTTTTTTGGGAATTAATTATACCGTTGGTGCACAATTTTAATTTAGGTAAAAATTTATTTTCTGTATACAGAGGGAACAGAATTGTTTCTTAAATTTTAAACCATTTACTCATTTCAACTTATTTTATTTTTGAAAATTAATTTTAATTCATGTAGAAAAATTTATTTTCTGGGGGGAATCATAAATTACCGTTTGATTTTTTGCTTGTTTTATTTTCTTGTATAACTCAACCGATCTTTCTGACCGGTGTTCTTGTGTTAAGGATTTTTTGTCTGTATATCGGAGAAGTCAATACCCGGCCGAGATGTTATTTATTTTTTTAGAAATATATATTTTGTTATTTATCCCTGTGTATCTTTTATTACCGGCTCTGGACAATTTTCATTTAGGGTACCGTATGGTATAAGGAAGCTACATAAGTGCTTTAATCCTAATTTAGTGGCTACCTTTAGCAGTGACCGCCTGAAAGTTTTTTTTTACTCCACTGAGTTTACTTTGAGTACACTCTGATGTGCTACAGGGTCGTAGAGCAAACTGTGTTTCCAAAACTGGCACCCGAGTATCCCCCATTCTGAACTCACCATCATAGCGCTATACAGACTTCCTGATTCTTTGTAAGTCGAATCGGAAGCATGTTACAAGTTATGGCCTATATGGCCATCATAAGGCATGTAATACAAGATAAATATGTTAAACAATTCCATAGAGTGCGAGCATAAAGTGTTACCTGCTGACTTTACGGTAAAATATTCAAGAAAGAACTCGGTAGGTCGAGTTTTGTTTCTGATTAAACACATTGAGTCCAAGAAGGAGTTTGGACTTGGCTATATAAAATTGGCTTAACTTTGTCCAGAGTCGAACAGTTTGAGAAAAATATTAAACTTTAGGGCATTTTTTGTTTAAAAACATAATCAGTACATATTACGAAAAATGGCTTATGTCTATAGCCTGAATAAAAAGGAGTAGGTACAGTAACAGTGGAGTTAACGTCACATTCCATAGAAGTACTTTGTAAAATAACTGTCTATATTATAAATAAGATCACTGCATATAAAATGGTACATGGTAGAATAAATTTAAATTAAAAAAGTACACCTTATGCTTCTGATAAAATTTTTGCACTTCAACATTGAACGAATTAAATTTATCAAATAAATTAAGACATTATATGTTGTTAATGGGATTAAACTTTTTAAATATCTCTATATCAAAAAAAAAAAACACCACAGAGCCTAAAATGAATGATTAAAAAAAAAGTTAAAGAATCATCTTTGAAAGTCACTGTCTTCACTATGACTGCTGCAATCATTATGATTGTATTTTCTGAGGTATACTATAATAGGGTCTATTAAGTTTTGCATCTATATGTATCCACTCTCCAAACTGAATTTTTCACCTTTTTAACATAACCTTTTAATTGTGACCAGATCAGTTCAATGGAATTAACTCTGCGTGGTAAGGAGGGAATCTAAAAATTTAAATTATTTTTCTGGTACCATCTCGTCTATAACATATTTTTTGAATTTATTTCTCTGTTCTATTACAAGTAATTTTGCCTTCAATAATTTAGGAGGACTTATAATATTTTTAGAATGAAGCAATTTTAAAATGTTTTCTTGTTGTAGGTAGTGACTCCTTCAATCAACTGTGCTAAGATGCATTATCCAAAACAATAACGTAGTTGACTGGCATTTTTTTTTATTATGTTCTGAAACTAATTTTCAAACATAGAGCCATCCATTATTTCATGTTTTCTTTGACTCAAACATTAATATCTGGCAAAAATCTATCGGTGCTTCTAATCTGGGTAATTAATAAACGATTTCTTTTTTCATTTAGATTCTTTAATCCATAAGAGACCCTTTTCATAAAGGCTTGTTTTTTAGTTTTTTGGGAGGCATCTTGCCAAATTTGTAATACCTGTTTATGCTTATTCCTTGCGTCTGATATTTTTCTTAAATAATCATGTATCCACGCAATGATTTCTTCTTTCTCTGTTATTGGAAGAGTTGGGCTATTTTCTATTTCTGAGTGTAATTTTTTGAGTGTAAGAATTTTATTTTGAAAGAAAAAAGAATGTACCATTTACCTTATTACATTCTATACCCAAGTTTCAATAAAGATCTTATATCTTCCTGGGGGTATTTTCGAATGTGAGACTTCACCAGTAACTGTATATTTTTCAATAATTTTTTGTAGTAAGTTCATTATTAGTTATGAATTTTCTGAATATTCTTTTCTTTTTATTTATTTTTAACAGCTTACTTTGGGCACGAGTGGGGTGTCTTTTACGATTTATTTTTATTTTATTTATATAATTAATTTATACGTTTGCTAGGTCGGTTTTATTTGGATTTTTTTTTAATATGGTTCTGGTGTGAATACCAGTTTTTTTTTTCGCTTACGAGCCCTCATGGAGGTCCGGAATAAGAAAAGCTATTTGGTTTTCTATGTAGAATTATTTTTTAGTACTTATTACCATGCACTTTTTCGTTGGAATAATAGGGATGACGGGTGACTTACACTTGACAGTTTGATTGACATTTAACGCTGTCGCTTGTCATAATCTTTATTTTTATTTTGTTTTTGATAGTATTTGTTGTTTTGGTGTGGCATGTCATGTTAGTGAGCTTTTATTTTTTGTTATATTGTTATTGTTATTATTTTTAATATTTATATTACTTATTATTATGTATTATTTTTTTTTATAGTAGGTTAAAATACATTTGGTTAAGGTATTGAATGTCACATCGATCATTGATTGTTTTAGGGTTTTTTTATGTGTACCATTTCTAGGAATTTGCGTTTTTCAAATTTTGTGCCTAGTATAGTATTGTTACGTTTTTATAAAGAAATTCATGTCCTGTCTCAAGTTTATATTAACCTAAAGCTGTTAATGCGTTTTTTGATTTTTTTTGGGTTCGTACCCTGTTTTATAAGTATTGCATTAACTGTCTTGTTACTGCATGGAATTTCATAGAATGTGTTTTTTCATTATGCGGGATTTTATTTTCTAGTTTTTTAAAGTTATGTGATATTGTTGTTGCGTTTTTATGTCCAATTTCTATATTAAATGGTTTTAGTATATGTTGGAGTTTTTCAGATAATCCATTGACATAAGGTACTGAAATGTATTTAGCATTTGCTTTTTCTTTAATATATTTTTGACTGTTATATTTTTCTTTAATAATGTTATACAATGTCTTCTTAAATATTGCCGCTTCCCAAAAAACAGAACCCAACTGAATATTCTGATCTGAGGCCAATTAGTATACTTTGTACTCTGTCAAAGGCTTTTGAGAAAATTTTAGACGAACAAATTCGCTTTCATATTTCACAATTTGATCTTCTACCTAAACATCAATCGGGCTTCCGTCCAAAATACAGTTGCACTACAGCGTTACTTAAAGTATTAGACGATATTTACTCGTATATAGATGCTAAAAAATTATGTATACTAATTCTCTTAGATTACTCAAAAGCTTTTGACAAAATAAATCACTCTTTACTGTTAGCTTTATGTCATTTTATGGGATTTAACACAGCCTCAGTAAATTTATTGAGCTCTTACCTAAATGGAAGATATCAAAGAGTTCAAATAGAAGAAAAAAACATCCAATTTAATACATATTACACGTGGAGTATCGCAGGGATCTATTTTAGGTCCTCTCTTATTTTCAATTTATACCTCTCAATTTTTTTAATATCTGAAACACATGAATTCTCATTTCTACGCTGATGACACTCAACTCTACCTTGACTTTAAAGAATCCGAATCGAATGGCGTTATCACAAAAATCAACGAAGATCTGCAAACTATCTCGGAGATATCTAACAAATTTTGCTTAACAATTAACGCTACAAAATCCAAAGCTATGCTTTTCGGCCGTAAACAAGTTAAAAATAGAATTAAAAATATTCTAAGGGTAAGTATTAACAATTAATTTTTAACATTCTCAGTTTGTGAGAAAAATCTGGGCATATACATTGATGAAGATTTATCCTTTGCGCAACATATCTCTTCTATAATAAAAAAATCTTTCTGTAATCTAAAGTTAATTTATTCTAATCGGGAATTTCTCAACAGAAATACCAAAAAGTTGCTTTGCGAAAGCTTAGTGCTGTCTCAGTTTAATTACGGTGACATTGTATATGGGTCTGCACTTACACAATTTCATAAAAACCGTTTACAACGAACTCAAAATGCGTGTGTTAGATTTATTTGCGGGGTTCGTCGTCGTACCCGTACATCTCAACATCTGGCTAGTTTGGGATGGCTTAATCTAAATAATAGGAGATTGTTACATGCCTATGTCCTGATCCATAAATTATTGTTATCAAAAAAACCTGATTATTTGTATGAAAAATAAAAAGGAGATCTGAAGTCCATAATGTTAATGTAAGATTTAAAAATTTCCTAACACTTCCGAAACACACTACAACCTTATTCCGATCTTGCTTTTCGTATTTCACAGCCAAATTATTTAACCTTGCCCCTAAAATATTTAATATCACATCACTCTCAAGTTTTAGAAAAGTAGTCAAAAACCTTTTATTTAACGGAGATATCACTTACAATTTTTAATTTATATTGTTAATTAAATTGAGTTTAACAATAATATTTCATGTTATTTCTATTTTTTACTCGTCACTATTGATTAATAACTACAATAACAACACAGATCTAGGATTTATAAAATTTGACCTTTGTTTTTATTATTTCTAAGTTTCCATATTAATTGTTTGTTTGCTTTCTTATTGAAAGCTAGAATTTCACTTTTTTTCATAGAAAATCTGTATGCATTACTTAATTATTTATATTTTTCTGGGTTGCGTGGAAGAGCGCTGCTTATTTGCTGGCTCAATCTTTGAGCTCGCCAGTAAGTGCGAACGTCGCCTTTTGTCTTTCAGCATTTTTTTATGTATATTTATATAATTTTGTATAATAATTTGTATGTATTGAAAGCAATAAAGTCATTATTATTATTATTATTATATTATTAAATACATTAAATACGATATTTTTTTCTTCTCAAGATAATGCTTTATGTGCACTAGGTCGTTTACGCGTACTTGTGCAATATTTTCTAATACACTCGACATTCTTATGTTACTGTAAAATTATAATACATACTAATACAAAATCTCGAATTAATTAAAATACATATGATATGGCTATGAATAAATAAAGTCTGAATTTTCTGTAAAAAGAAAGGTTTATTTTACAGTAAAAACCATGGAAACATAATTAAATCTAAACAAAAATTTTTATTGGGCCGATCAGATGAATTAAAACTTTCATTTTAACTGCAAATAAGCATTGAAGAATGAGGTATGAATAAAATGTCTACCTCTGTAACCTGTACTACGTTCTGAAAATTAAATTACTTCACTCCCTTCTTCTCTAGGCTATATATTGGCGATTTATGGATAACTGACTAATTTTACAAGTAAGTCTAATCTCAGACATTGGCCATTTTTACACGCACGTGTAAAAGGAGGCAGTTAATTATTGATACCATCAGAGTTTGCAAATTATATTGTCCCTTTATTCGTACTTGAACACTGAAAGAGCCCAAGTAACACCCATGGTACCAGATCCTTTCGGTTTATTGTTTTCATGGTACAGCTGAGATTGCCGCTGTATCGCGGTAAATAATGCAACTGAAATACCTTTATTTTATTAAAAATATTCATTACTACGCTGTAGCTAGGACTGCCGCTGAACAGCCGTAAGTAATGAACTAAATTACCGCTGTTTTATTGAAAATATTCTTTACTACGTTGTAGCAAAGGTTGCTTCTAAACCATAATGGCCAATCCAAATGAAATAACGTATATTATCAAAGTACAGCATTTAGTGCATTTTATTAAAATAATACTATTAACATATTGTAATGCACTTATATGTAAATCTAAACATGCTGGGATCTTAGGTAGACATGTGACAGTATTTCAGGCAGAAATAGCAGTAATACATCACTGCGTAAAAGAAATATTAGGGCATAAGATAAATGGAAAAACCATTGTCAAATACATAGACATTCCAGTGACGTTAAAAGCACTTAGTTCCATGCTTAAACACTTAAAGCTTGTAAGGGGTTGTTTGGAAGCCTTAACAGAGCTGGGTAGTCAAAAAAGGCTAACCATACCCTGAGTACCAGACTACAAAGGACATAAGAAAATGCTGGTTTACCAGCTCAAAAAGGAGTATCAAAGGCTCTTATCGGCCCTAAACCCTTCTGTGGTATCACAAAGATAGCTATCAGAACATGCGCGAAGTAGATGATATTATAAAATCTTAAAAATAGTCAAAAAATTCACCAGAAAAAAACAGGCCAAATAGTTTTTAAAAAGGCCATGACCAAAACTCACCGAACATCTACCAAGCCATTATAAAAAAAAGTACTAGTAGGGCTATTATTAGAATAGTAAGGCTTAAAAAATTTATGTAGAAGATAGATATATAGAATTGCATCCATGTAACAACTTTAGTATATAAACTCCCAGATATTTCCTCTGTTTATACTGCTATATGCAATTGAAAGATCTTTAAATTGGTAGAAAACAAGATTTTGAAGTTAGTCATATTAACAGACTCCAAATTATCCATACAAAGCTTTTTAGAACCAACTCTTAAAAATTTTAACCAATTATTCGTATGTAGTATTAAAAAAAATATATTTGTAACATTCATGAATTTCATGGCAGAGCAATTATATTTGGACTAAAGGACACGCAGTTATAGAATATAATGAAAAAGTTGATAATTTAACTAAAAAGCAATAATTTCAAACGAAACTGAAGAAGTGGATTCTTTACTGACTACTTCGCGCACATAAGAGCCAAAAGTAGGAAAGAATGAGAATATAGCTGGAAAACATCATATGTACACAAATCAACAAATCATTAAACAATAATATATAAAAAATTACCTAAATACAATCCACATATTCAAGATTATTCAGTTCTGCTTACTCGACTCAGACCTAACTTTCCTTCCGTTCTAGCAAAAATTGGTTTGTAAAATATTTTTTTTGTACTTCTGATGAGGTTTCTGTTTGCGATCTGAATCATAGTTTTTTGAACTGTAGAAATCACACCCAAACTACAAACAATTTCATCAAAATCTTATATAGACAAGGCTTAACCCTTCCAGCAAGTATTTTTTACCTACATAAAAAATAAATAAACGATGCCCTTATAAATTTTCTTAAAGAGGCAAAATACGCTTTCAATTAAAAACTTTACACATACACACACACACACACACACACACACACACACACACACACACACACACACACACACACACACACACACACACACACACACACACACACACACACACACACACACACACACACACACACACACACACACACACACACACACACACACACACACACACACACACACACACACACACACACACACACACACACACACACACACACACACACACACACACACACACACACACACACACACACACACACACACACACACACACACACACACACACACACACACACACACACACACACACACACACACACACACACACACACACACACACACACACACACACACACACACACACACACACACACACACACACACACACACACACACACACACACACACACACACACACACACACACACACACACACACACACACACACACACACACACACACACACACACACACACACACACACACACACACACACACACACACACACGCAAACACACACACACGCAAACACACACACACACACACACACACACGCAAACACACACACGCAAACACACACACGCAAACACACACAAACACACACTCGCACACGTACACACGCACACACAAGCTTTCACGTGCACACGCACCCACGCACAAGCACCCGCACACACGCACGCACAAACATACACGCGAACGCCCGTATATCCTCTCTTACAGATCTGATAATAGTCAGTGACCGAAACTAGTCGCCTTATAACCTCTTTTTAATAAAAAAATTGTTGTGGTTAGGACTTTTTCTTCCTTTACGGATATACCACATTTGAGACATGGATAACCTTCTTACTCCATATGTAGAAAAAAATCGTTAGCTGATATTATTATGAAGGCGAGGAAACTGCAGTACACGTATTGTGCTACTGTAAAGGTCTACCAAGACTGAGATTTCTTACATTTTGAGAAGAAAAACCAAAGGCAACTGGCTACGCATGAGCACTACTTCCCAGTCTATTGAGTCTAATACAGAGGGCGAAACTAGAAAAGATACATTAAACAACGGTTAAAGGATATTCAAAATAGATCTGAAAAGATCGTGATGGTTTGATTCTCAACTTCTACCAATCATTATTGGGCTTTATTTAATAGTGTTGTTCCTAAAGTGTCACTGGAAAACAGTAACAAGACCCGTCTGTAGGTATGCAGGAGTACTAGAGTACACCACTCCTACAATATGGAGTATTAAAATACTAGCACTTCATAATATACGCAGAACACGAGGCCAATGGCCTAAGTTGTTGAAGACGAAGACATCAATAAAATAAAAAAAAAAAATCTTGGTTACACATTGATTTAAAACAGTTTCTTTTTACATTTGGTAGTTAATCTTAACGTAAACTCAATAACTGATTAAAAACAAATTACAGCAGAGAAATAAATACTCGCGAAACGGTTGCATACGTTAGCTAAAATACAGTAGAGTTTGCTTTTTATCAGGCAAAAATTAGTCTCTTTCAGCACAATGTGCGGCTGTACCGCAGTAAGGAATGAAATATAAAAATGAGCGTTACGACTATTATATTGTTTACCGCGGTACAGCAACTACCTCAGCTGTACCGTGATAAACAATGTATTAACGCTACCCACTACTACCCTAGGGCTCTTTCAGACAACGGTTTTGTTCGTACGGAGAAAATTCGTACGAGTATTTTCCGTCTCTTGGTAGAATTCACATTCGACGGTTTTCTTTTCCGTGAACCGTCTTTAGCTATTGTATTTTAGGTCAGTTGGTTATCGACATAAATCGAACGCGCACCATTGCCATGTGGCTTTTGTGCCATCATATACAGAAGTATCGGAAACGACATAATCGTATATACTAGGTGCACTCAGTTAATCAAAAAAGAGATGAAGTGGGCCATTCATCTGATTAATGAAAGATTTACGTACATACGAAAATACAATTTTTAATTACAGTCGGATGTCCATTGTATCCTCTGATGAGCTTCCGACTAACCGACTAAAAACAATATTAAGCAGCATAATACTAAAATGAGAAACTGCATTGAACCTATGGAAATAATAGTTGTGACACTCCAGTAAAAGAGTTCTGTTTGTTTCGTTACTAGTTTATTAACTACAAAATCAAAAAAATAAAAACAAATTCAATATGTCAAACTACAAGTTTATAATATTGCCATTCATGGTCATATTGACGCGTAAACCAAAACACTAACAGCCGTATGCATAGTCGATCTCCAGCGACTCGCCAGAGATTCATTTCGGCGTATCGCCAGCGATTCGCTGGCGATCCGCCGGCGAAAGCTCAAAAAGCTGGCGACTCGCCGGAGATTGTCACCGGAATGTCATTTCACGCAAGTTTTTATTTTCTTTTATAGGGATTATCACCGGTATCTCTCGCATTTTATTCATGATTCATTTTTTTTAAATAATGAACGAATATCAAATTTCCCTATAAAAGAACATAAAAACTTGCGTGAAATGACATTCCAGTGACAATCTCCGGCGAGTCGCCAGCTTTTTGGGCTTTCGCCGGCGGATCGCCAGCGAATCGCTGGCGATACGCCGAAATGAATCTCTGGCGAGTCGCTGGCGATCGACTATGCATACGGCTGTAATATTTATGATAAACAAAAACCAAAAGGCACGCAATAACGGACGGCAGACGACTAAAAATCGTCATATATGAAAGCCTGCATAAAGTTACATAGATCACTGATAGACGGCGACGGTACGGTACCGTAGAATTCATTCGTTGACACAGCTGTTTTCAAATTGACCGTACGGAAAAAATCCGTCTCCGTCCAGTATGAAATCTGCAGTTAATTTTGTAAATTTACTATCAACTACGCACGGAAAAAATCCGTACGAATTTTTTCCGTATGGACAAAATCGTTGTGTCTAAAAGAGCCTTACTTTACAGTCACATATATAGAGGCCGGAACTATCCGAAACACTATCCGGTTATTCCCAATTTTAGTGGCGGCTACGTAGCTGTCACATAGCAGGAACGTGGCCGCCTATGGTAGCGGTCCACTTTGTCGTGTTTTTTTTTTTAGTCGTCCATATGTTCACGCGACTGCACATGTTGCTTGAGAGTGTATTTGTTTGTCGGTTTTTTTTTAACCAAAATTATAGGGAAATTAGACAAGTAACGCTTATAGGGGTCTATTCTGTAACAATTCCTTTATATTTAACGGCCTTTAAAAATATTTTCTTCTATACTTCTGTCATTATTTAAACGGATCTTTAAAATACATTAGAGGACTATCTTAAAGAAATCTGTTTAAATAATGACGGAAGTAAATTAACGAATACAAACATATTTTTAAAGGTCGCCAATATTTTTAAAGGCCGTTAAATATAAAGGAATTGTTACAGAATAGACCCCATTGTCTAAAATTATTTATTATATTATTATTAACGGATAAATTTTTAAGTAACGTTTATATTTTAGGAACAAACGATTGTAATTTTCCATATTTACACACCACATTACTATTAATAATTTGTTTTTCATTGACTTTAGTTATATATAATCTAAAGTCATCTGCTTAAATAGGGCAAAATGAAATATAAAAGTTATGGAAATAAAATTATTTGATTATGTTTACAAAACAAAGTTATTACGAGGTGTTTAGAATATATATTGACTCATTGTATAGTGTAAAACCGTAGTCCTGGGACTAAAGCCTTGTTAAGCGACGCGTTGTTTGTGATACAAACCAGTGTTATCAAATACAAACGTTCAGAGTGAGATCGACCAACGATGTGATACTCCAAAATATCAACCCCATCGCTCGAAGCCACGCTCACCGTTCCTACTGTGAACAAGGCTTAAAAGTACACACAGACATCATTATAATAATTACTTCAACGGGTTAACGAACAGTCTGTAATACGATATATTTTCATTGTAGGTACAACTCACCGAATTACCGGGGCAGGTTTTTCCTTATTCGACGAGTTTGGACTATCGATGGAGCATCCATATACCAAAAAGGCTGATATTTCCGAGCAATTACTACTAGAGATAATCTTCCCCTCTTCTCCGCGCTAAATTTTATAATCAACATCTACTCCCCTCGAGGGAGAAAATCCCTCTCCTGTAATTGGCTTATTCAATCAGCGTTGACAAGTGTGACAGCGCCAGTTTTGACACATGTCAATTTTTGTTTTGTATTTTACGAAGAATATAAATATTTAAGTGTTGTAAATATATATCTAATAATATTTATTATCTCTAATAATATGGTGAAAAAATGCTTTATGTGTAAATTACCTGTTGAAAAGGCTTCTTCAAGGTTATATCATAACTAAGTACACACACAACCTAATTATTAGTGAAGGTTAGTTAATTACTTATAATTTGCAATTAAACTTTCTTCTGCCGAAAACATCGGGAAAATGGAAAAACAGTTTCTAATTATCTGTTGAAGAAAGACAAGATTTGAGGACACGTGATTAATTCCGATAAAACTTGTAAAATGGTATTTTTTGGTTTAAATTTGTAAAATTTCATTGGCAAATAATAATATAAAAGGGATCCAGTTCATATTCATACTTTGTAAATATTTGCAACATGACCTTCAAAGTTCAAAAATCAAAAAGTGAAAGTGAATCTTTTAGATAATTAAATTCTCACCACTGGATATAGAGTATGTGTGTGGTAGAATCACTGTTTATTGTAGAAAATAATAATTTGTCTAACGTTTGTGCATAATTTCTAAAAATAAATGTGTTGATTGCTATTTATCTTTTATAAATGATATGTTGGCATGAATTTATTTCATTATGGTACCGTCAAACGAGGTGAATCGGGACGATTTTTAGATATTATTATTAATATTTTCTTCTAAAACTATCGAAGAAAATTAAAATTTAGGGGAAAGTGATCGTAGTCAATACGGCTGCTGAAATATGTATTGGATAATTATCTCATTTGAATAAATTAATTAAAAAAATATATAATATGGTGTGTCCCGATTGACCCCGTTTTGGGGCGAATCGGGACACGCTATTTCAAGCCATGCAATGTGCATGTCGCCTCGAGTATGGGGTTATTCGGGACAAAAATAAATTAAAATTTTATTTTTTATTTATTTTTTAATATAAAAGGTAAAAAAAAACAACAATGAAATTTGGAAATAGCCTTTATTTTATAGTTTTAAATTTCATAGGATTTTAGCTTCATTTGCAAAGGAAATTCGTAGCCTCCTCGTCGCAATTTAGTTGGTTTAGGCAGTTTTTTCACAATTTGTTCCAAGCTAATCATGCATATGTCATCCACTGTGGGAAATATATAGCAATTTTTTATCTTTCTTTTAGGCCTAAGAAATTTAACTTTAAAAGTTTCATCAAAGATTCCCTTAATTTTCCCGATGAAATATTTGTTCACTTTGTTTGTTTTAAATTCAACCTCTACAAAGTTGTCAGTTGCGATGTTTTCCATCTAGGCTGCACATCTTCAAAGCACTCTTCCTGTTCCATTATTTCTAATTCTGGTTCTGACTCAAGTTCTGACTTAAGTTCTGACTCAAGTTTCGAAGTTTCATTCTCTTGAGGCACTACAGTATTGCTTGTTGACGGTTGCGGTTCTAGAAAATCTGTTGTTGAAACGCTTTTGCCTGGCTCCACTTGAATTTTCTTGTTCCTTGCTACTGTTGGTTTGCAAGCATTCCTGCTTTCGTTAAGCAATTCTACAACAGACTCCGTCCAGGCATTAGGATCGTCCTCTTCGAGATTTCCTTCTTGTGGCAATCGTTTTAAAACCTGAGTCCTATCAAGTGGAATAATTCCCGTCCTACGAAATCCGCTTTTAATATTCTGACTTAGAGTCCCTCCTAATTTGTCTATAGCACGTTTTAGTAAACTCGGAAAATACTCCTTCGGCAAAGAACCCTTGTATTCTTTTTTCCAATCGTGTAGAGTTGACCTCCAAACCTTTTTCATTGGGCCAAAAACAGAGACGTCAAGTGGCTGTGTTAAATGGGTTGAATTCGGCGGCAAAAAACAACACCTAATATCATTTTCTTCGCACAATTCAATAACTCTGAGCGACAGATGACTACATAAGTTATCGCCAATGATTACCCTTGGTGCCGAATGTCTTTTCAAGAACGGTAGAGCAATAGAAATAAACCATTCTTCAAATAATGGCTGGTCGAACCAGCCACTTTTATTTCGTCCATAGCGCGCACCTTTTGGTCCATTTGTCAACCAGGCATCGTAAAGATGCTCGCTCCTATAGACTAGAAATGGGGGTAATAGCTGGCCATCACCACTTACGGCAAACATTACTGATGTCGATGTTTTTGTTGAATCGATTATGCGTTTTGGATGTCTTTTTTTTCTTTTTACGATGACTTTTTTCCGTCCGGGATCATCTACAAAGCAAGTTTCATCATAGTTGATGATGGATTCAGTTTCAACGTTTTGTAAGTTTTCGTGGAGGTGGTCAAAATATTTATTTATTATTTCCCGAGACACTGCTGCCCGAGTTCGTTTAATATTTTCACACAGTCTTTCAGTGAGTGATTCTTTATGACGCAAACAAAACAAATTCGCCCAATCAACACCGGGCATATTATTATTAAATGTTGCCACTCTTATTCCTTTTCTATCAAGATATGCCTTAACGATGTATCGAATATCAATTTTATCCAACGTCAATACTATCAAATGCACTAGCCTACTTTCCTCGCCTTCTGACAAAATAGTTTGCCCACCATGTTTCTTTGGCTTCTGTTTAGCATGTCGTTGTAGCGTCGATCTTGGTATATTATATAACTCTTCTGCTTCTCTAAGGGTTATTTGGCCTCTTCTAAATTGCCTTAAAGCCGTTTCAAGCTGCTCTTTACTATAATTTTGGTAAAATCTAGTCCCAGGCGTTCTTTTGTATTTTCGGACCATCATCGTCTCGATTCACCCCTAGAAGTGATTTGTTTTTTTCATTAATTAATAATAAAAAAACTTTACAAAATAATTTATTCAAAGACTTAACATCTAGAAAATACCCACAGGTATACTATATTAACAATGCAATACTCAAATCCTACAATAAATACGTTTTTCAAACGAAGTTTTCAGCCGGTTTTAAAAACGTAAAATTATACTGCAATATTTTGACACCTGTACCAATGAAGCGTTGCGAATTAACTGACAGCGACATACGAAGGTCAAACGATTGTGGTTTCTGCAATAGGCTTTTCATATTACCCGTCCTAAAAATATTGGCTACAAGCATAAAAATCACGTGTTTGTAAATAAACGTCATACTGTCCCGATTGACCCCTTGGTCCTGATTCACCCCGTTTGACGGTAGTTGGCAATCTCGAAAATCAGTAAAAACACCAGACAGTACAAATTAATATTGCAAGGAGTAACGAATATTTATTAAACCCAATTTAGAAATATTACCTGGGATAATTTAACTTTGGCCCAAAATAAATCTGTATATTAAAAGTCTTATTGCTAAATTAAAAGTTATTCATAATACAAAAAAATTAATAATAAATACAAATATTTAATTTTATTGCCTTTCGTTAGCCAATAATCCAATTTAACCTCTATATAACCATAACAATATATTAGTTTATATTAGTCCAAACCTAAAGAAGTATAACCTCAAATAATAATGAAACTATATTTACTTTACAAGCGAGGGGACCAAAAGTGATGATACATTACGAATAGGCCACTCTCTAATAACACACTAGCATATTAAAAAAAAAACTACCAACCCAGATTAAACCTGTCAAATTCCAGGTGCAAAACATCTAGTGAGAGAATGTGCAAATTTCAGTGCAAGAAGAAGGCTATACGAAGTAGATAGTATCCGTAAGGTAGGGAGGTTGGGTTGCTTCGTAGCAATTAGGCTTAATTTGTCACATTGTGCATCTTTTGGAGACACATAACACCAGCCTCTCAACTTGTCAAAACCTGCTGGTTATCTAAAGGGATAGCCAGACACATTCCTGCAGGCAATAATTAAACTTTTGCTTTGTCTTTTTAAATAAAGATAATGCAATTAATTTGTTGGTTGAAATTTAAGCAGAATTTTACCGACCCATAAATGTAATATTTATAACGGTATCTGAGCTAGGCTGGAGGGTTGTAAGATCCCTTATTACTAAGCGTATTACTACTGGTAACATTAAAGGTAACATGTTTGTCACCCAACGTGTTTTTATATCATATAACATATCACATGTTGTGAAGCCATTCTATCCGCCGCTCCACAGGGCTAGATGTAGATGTTATCTTATGTTGTGTATCCTTCTGTTGCTTATGCAGGAAAAAAATATCTCGATGCCTATAACGACCCTTCCAATCCTATCTTCTCAGGTAAGTGTGGGATTTGGAGTGGCTTTAAGTAGGGTAAATCTCCCTCTTCTGTTTGATATGCTCCTAGGTATAGTGCCCTTGGATTCTGAAGTGCTACAGATTCACTCAGAATTTAAATGAAAGTTTTATCCTCCTCCTTACATAATCTGCACTTACTATCTACTACTACTACTACTACTACAACTCTTAGTTTACTGAGGTGTTCTTTGAGTCGGCAATGCCTGAATGTTAAAATACTTAGCCTGTTTTTGTTCAGGCAGATACAGGCTTCCGATCGTTCCTGGTTATATTTACAGAAGTATTCTAGTCTGTCTTAGCCCCAAGAGAGTGTTTCAATTATCGGTACTTCTACTGCCCAATTCTTTTTTAATCTCTTCTAATATTGTTTTGCTACTGATACCGCAGAACGGCTCAGGTCTCACAAAGAGTGTTTGAGCCTCTTTCCTTTTAGAGACCATTTGCAATTTTAGTACCCTTTACCCCGTTAAATCCCGGGACCCAAGTGAGAATAACTGTATTTTTCTCACCTAGCTCATTCAGTTCTTATAGGCATCTCCAAACCATTTTCGAGCTGATTACGTAAGAGCTTAGCGCTTTTAAGGCTGCTTGGATATAGGACATGATAAAAATCTCTTGTCTACGATAGTTTTTATCGATGTTAAACCGAATATACTTTGCAATAGCGTGAATTTCCGCTAGAAAGATGCCTGGGCATTTTCCCAAACTTCCAGAGTGTTTGGTTGTAGGCCCATACATTCGTATTCCAGTTCCTTCTATGATTTTGAATTCATCCGTATACAAATGAATAGCAGTCTTTCGGTTACAAGCGTCATAATTTCGTTGCTTAATTCTTTCTTGCATCCGAGCTCTGTGGTTTTGCAGTTTTCTACCAAACTCTAGTTCTTCTTTATTTTATCCTGGGACATATCCCAAATATCTTTGGTTCTGAAACTCCATTACGGCCGTAGGATAGGTTCTCATTGCACCGGTGATGCAAACACATGCAAATCTTTGCACTTTTGAGATATTACCCCTTGTAGTAGCTAAACTAGTTCTATTACTCCGTAAGTAATAATTGGTCTTACTATTGCAGTATACATCCGTCGCAGTGTGTTCGGGTAACATCCCCATCGTTTACCTGCAATGTTTCTGTATACCATTAGGGCTCTTGTGACCTTATTTACTACTTACTTCTTAAGTAAGTTCCAGAGAAGTTTATTTGCCAGGGTTAGGCCTAGATATTTGACTTCATTTTTCCATGTTATATGTATCCCGTCTAATTTGGCGGTTTTGAGATTGAGTTTTCTTCTCCTTAAAAAGTCTACTAGTGTAGTTTCGGTGGGGTTTATAATAAGTCCTCAAGGCACCACCTTTTGGTGTGTAATAGTCCTCTTTGGAATATATCAAACAGGATATTTCCAAATTTGCCTCTAGCAAACATGACTACGTCGTCGGCATAACCTTTGACAGGGTATGCCGAGGTCAGTCGATCTGCATGGAAGTTCGCTTACTGTTACGCTCCATATTAGTGGGGATAGAACTCGTCCATAAGGATGAGTTCTTTGTTTCTGCAGTTCTCGTAGATAGCAGATAAGCCATACATCTGGATATAGATAGCAATAAAATATTGTGATGTTTGTTTATTTTAAACAACAGTTTATTTATTAATAATTTATTTAATCTTATTAATTTTATTACACTAGTATTCTAATTTATATATATTTCGAATGTCTTTAAACTGTTGACTATTTATCTTCACTGTCCATATAATAACTAACTCTCGCTTGGTCCTCCACCAATATTTATATACAAATTTAAAAAATTGGCGAATGTGCTAGAAAGTTCACCTATTTTCAACAATACACTAGAAACATTATCCCTTTCTTTCTTGAATAGTCATCGAAAGCTCCTCCGCCATAGTCGTCACATGCGTTTGGTCTTAAGGGGTTTAATTATGTATGATAATCGGACAAGTTGAGCCTCAAAGGCCAAATAAGACAGAGAGGGACTTGGAGTATTGGAGCATGACTGAATAATTAAATGGCTCACATTATTATTTTTAATTCAAAATGGCGACAAAATTATACAATTTTTTAAAGCTATTAACTGTTTTAAATTTTATTTTAATCGTACAAAATGGTTTCGTGAGAAGATTATTTTAAGTTGTAAATATTAATGTTTGTTTCCGCTAAAAATCTTAGAGGTTAGTGCGACAAAAAAATAAACAAATAGCTTCTTTAGAACAGACTAGAACAATTTATTTCATATAGAATGAATCATTTGACAAACAAGGTGTACCAGAGATAGCATCATGGATTATTAATTGTTAATGGAATATGTAACTGAGGAAATTGAGTAAATTAATATTTATATTGATTGCTGCTGCAAAGGACAAAAGCAGAATATTCATCTAAAAGTAATCAGAAGTTATAAAGTAAATTGATGAATTTTATTTGGGTTAAACTTCATGTATTTTGTTATATACCATTGTCAAACCCATGTTTTACATTACTGATAATGATCACATGTCATGTACCAAAACCAAAATAAATTATTGTTTTATTGATTTTGAAATTTATATTCCTACTGTATAATCGACCACATTTGAGTAAGTGGATAATTTTTTGCTCTTAATTGAGAATATTCTTTCAAAAGTTATGGAGAATATTTATGTTCTAATATTTAATACTAAAAGTCAAATTGTTTATAAGAATAGGAGGACGACAAGGCGAGCATCATCCAAAAGAGGAAATTTTTTATATACAAAAAACTGAATATTATGATAATTAAATAAGATAATGTATTAATAGTATGTATTAAGATAATGTATTCGGATTATGCATTAGGATAATACATTAAGATAATGTATAAAGATAATATATTAAGATAATGCATTAAGATAACGAATTAGGACAATGTATTAAGATATTCATTAATATAATATATTAAGATAGTTTGTCATCATAATATAATAAAATAATCTATTAAGATAATGTATTTACATTTATTGACTAAACTGAAACTACAAATTTTAAAAGTAGATATATTAATTAATTTCTTAGTTAGGGAAAACATACGAATAAATCACTATCAGTAGACATTTAAATTTATTAAAAATGTTCTACGCTATCATAATATAGCTTTATTTTAAGCAACCTGCTGATACGGCTCTTTAAATTTTTGTGAAAGTTGTACTAATTACCTAAACATTTGTTATTTTTATAACGCTTGCCCCTGATTTTTCTTTTTTGTGCGTCTTGCGTATGATGTGCCGCTGCCACTGCATTCGAGCCTCGCACCCCCCAGACCCTCCTCACGTAAATAGAACAATGCGTTTATTATTCCGGACCAACGCGAGTATTTAAACCAGAATGGAGTAGCACAATAAAGCCTCATTGAACGCGTGATAAACATTGCAATCAAGTCGGCTCGGTATGCCTTTATTAACGACGTCGACGCCACATCTCAGGAGAGACGAGGACAGAGAGACATTTTCGCAATATCTTCCTGACCATACTCTCTAAATGGAAATTAATTGTTTATCTAAATCGACCGTTAATAGCCCACGAATTAATTTGTTGCGTTGATAAACTCGTATTAGAATAATATTAGGACCGAATGCGATGAATTAAATTGAATCTCGACATCTCTGAAATAAAATAGAGAAAAGCATAAAAAGGCATTGTTGCTACATAGGCAAAGGGAGAACTATATCTCATTGTTTTTATAAAATTGGCAAATAGTAATAAAAAAAGACTGATACCCAATAATTAAAAACAAGCTCATTCTGAAGAAACTCCATCCTTGACCTTTAACACCCCGCTATTTTAAATCCTAATCCCCTGTCTGCCATAAACCAATTTCAAGCGGTCACTGTCTCTTCTCTCCAATCTTTCCCCTCCTCCCTACCTGCCCCCTTCGATCTTATGCAAAACCCATCAGGGCAATGCATTTCGAAAACAATGGCAATACAAACGACTTGGCAGCGACGCGTTTCGAACCGAATGGCCCTTAAGGGTACTATTAAGTCCACTTCCGGCTTCTCAAGCGACCTCTGGGAGAGGCAGACTTATCTTTCCTCCAAAATTGAGAAGGGAAATTAACTCATGTGTTACGCTAAACAATCTCGAAGGGTTGGCGGACGAAGCGAGCACTGTGAGGAAAATAGGAATAAAGAGTGACGATTAAAGTTCTCTATAAATGAAATATTAGTTTGTGCAACAATAGAACAACAATGGACGATCCAGATAAGCTTATATCCATGTCGGTGTAGAAAAATGTAATTTATGTGTCATCTAAACTTACAAATATAGTGAAGCGGATAGGAAAGTGGAATGCGCCAAGGTAAGCGGGCGATTCTTTTATCGTACTATATTTTAAATTGATGCGTATATACTAAAGCTAGTAGCGAGGGGTTGCCGCTTAGTCATATAAAGCGAAGAGTCTTGATTTACATGCAAGCTAAAAGCATTCAGTCAGTTTATGCTCAGTCTGAAATTCGACTTGTTTGGACGTGGTACCACATACATGGAAAAAGACCAATTCAATAATTTAGTCTTTAATAGAAGAACTATATTATGGAACTAGTCACATTCTGATTACAGAAACTAATATGTATAAAGAATATTGCGCCATTATATTGAGACGAAGATAATGGGCTTAGTATGCATCAATGTATTTATCATATATACCGATGCTGTAGAGAGGTATTTGAAAATTTGAGAGAGAGCCTGATACGGCGTCTGTCCTAACTGGCACATTAGATTTCTGTCTAGGAATCTCGACAGTCAATGTTGTCAAGGTCTAGCGGTAAGGGCATTTGTCTGGAGAACAAATATGTCTGGGTTTGAATCACGGCGACAACAAGCTTTTTTTCGAATCTCCAAGTAGTTGTTTTCACATTTTGGGTTCGAAGATGGTTTTATTAATACGTAAGGGGATTTTTGATTTGTTTTCTAAATTTACAATTATTCTCCAAACTTATTTCAGATATTTGCTGACTTCTAGAATTTTTATGTGCCATCTACGATATACTTAATTTATAATTTTTATATAATTTCATATGGAGACCCTATGTTTTTAAAATATTCAGAAAGACTTGTAATATAAAAAAAAGGATAAAAAATAGACTTAATAGGTGTGTCTTAGTAAATAGTCATTGAATTAAATATTTTTGTATATTTTGTTTCGTTGTTCAAGTTAACTTATTATTTAAAATAAACAGGAACTGTAAATAAATATAGCAGTTATTTTTAATCGCTCCAATTTCTATTTGCCGATGTTCATTTATTATTTTTTTTGTTAGATGGTCGTCCATTATTTCTAGAATACCTACTAGTAAAACAAAAAGTGGATAAATTATACATGGGTAATCAAAAAATGTATCAGATCATTTGTCAGATTCAGGAAACAGTTGTGATATTCATTACTTCTTCTTTTATTTACTGGATTTACATTAAATTGCCGTTCGCTTACAAGTAGTAGGCGTAGTACTATATTATCAAATGAAACTTCGTCTTGATTGGTTTAAAACATCTTAACAACTAAACTCTATGGAATTTTATACATATATACGTAGATCGGTTTCCTCTTTACATCGTTGCACCACTATATTCATTTATCTCGTGCGACACCGCTACCATTGCCGCGTGCCACTACCCTAACCGCTTAACTATATTTCTATCTTAAAGTTTTTCGACCAATTGCGGTCATCTAAATTTTATTTTTAATAAGTAATAATACAATAGCATTGTATAATTGCTATAGTAATTATAATATAATAGTAATTATACTCGCCCAGTTGACCCCTTTAGTGAATTATAACCCTAGAAGCAGAGCTTGTACGGGATATTATTATTTTCCGTGACGCTTAGGGACGACTTACAGATGACTGATGGTGCCATTTTACTTACAGGTAAGAAAATCCCGGAGAACTTTATCCAAAATCTTGTAGTACATGTGTTATTATGATTAGTTCTTTTCATATAATCTTATTAGAAAAATTTAAACAAAATTCGGTATTAACAGTGCCATCGGGTTCTTATTAAATTTAATATTTAACGGTTAGAACGTTTTTTTTTGTAAATTTTGAAATTTAATTAGATAGGGCTTATTCGTGTTAAAATATATTAATTTATAAACCAATCTTTTAAGCAGTTTAACATTGGTCTCGCAACTCTTACTGTGATCTATCTGTTATTATCTCTGAGTTGTCAACATATTTTGCAAAGAAATATCAACGTCATTTACGTAAAATGCAAAAAACACAGCAGCCAACACAGATCCTTGCGGGACGTCAATACGAACCTCCATAAATTGGTAACTCACATATCCTTGGTTTTAATTTATAAAACTTATTATATAACACAATTTTTTAAAAAATATTTTGTTCAACTGAACGATGTAGGTACCTATTTTGCACTGCTATGTTTTTAAATTTTAAAATCAACTAATTATAAACAACCAAATCATTTGCTTAAATCATGAATAAATATTTCAACAGGGCATTTGCCTCAGTCGAGGCTATACTCCAGGTAGGCATAGCAGTTATTGTTGGCTATTATTTTATATATTTTAAAATATTTTAAGAATCTTTATAAAAAGCTTAGATGAAAGAGACTGGAGATGTAACATTGCACATAGCGCATGTTGTCTTTTCCCACCTTAAGTAACCCACCAATTAAAAATCATTATTTCCACGCCGCCACCCGAATGTTCCGACATATCTATTTTACGCTCTTCTCCGCCAAAGTTAATCATCATGGACCGCCGTTTTTTGAATGATTTGTTGGTGTTATTGGCAATTTAAAGTATTTTCGTTATTAAATTTGAAGTTGAAAATGCCATGATGTATCGTAAAAAAATGTATATACAAATAATATAAGTGCCAATGTTATGAAAAATAATAAATATATTCGTTTTCAACCGTAAATATTTATTATCGTTTTGACATAAAGGCGCCATGATCCTTTGAGCTAAATACTAACTGCTTTAAGGGGTTTCAATAAACATTAAGCATCAAATATTTCAGAAAACAGATTTCATAGTATTTACAAAAATTTTCTAAAACGCAAAATTTTTAACATTTAATGTAAATAAGAAGAAAAAGAAAAGGTAATGTTGCTAACGAAATTTTGTTTTTAAAAAGTAGTTTTAAAAGAATATTTACTTGATATATAAATAAAAAATAAAGAAGCATAGTTGCTAGCGAGATCTTATTATTATGAGGTATTTTTATAAGAATATTAGATAAAATACAGGATGACCTACTTAAAACTTCAAAGTTCATCTTATTTGCGGTCAAATCGGATGTGACATTTGGATCTTAAGTCTTAAAACAAATTAAAACGCACAATATTGTCACGCTAAACAAATATCACCCTATACATAAAATATACATTTTCTATTTTAATATACATTCGTTAAATTAAATAATTCTGCATAATATTTTATATAATATTTTGATAAACATTAGATTTAATTCATAACTACATTCTCGAAAATGTAAATATAACATTAAATTAGACACGTACTGACCTTAATCGATTAATATAAAAATCGGCTAGGTCAACAATAATGGCACTTTTGGTCGGAGTCTCATCCGAGACTCTTAGTTTGAGTCTCATCATCGTCTTGCATCCAATTAGAAGAAGTGACGTGACGTGCCTTCGTCGCCTTTAGATGTTTAACCCTTGGTAAGGCCCGTTGTATTATTGTAACATTTTTGGATCGTTTATTTATATTTAATAAATTGTTAATTGTTGTTCTGCTCTTTTATTTTCCCGAGTCAGGTAGCACATAGAGTTACTAGATAAAGTAGCTCGTGACAATATGATCTAGTATAAGCAAAAAATACTAAAGTTACGGAAATAGTAACATTGTTGATAAAATGTTACACTAGAAACCCCTAAACAATTCGAAAAAAAATGTGTTTACCAAAAATCTAAATTCTTGCAATATTTGCTATTTATTATACATTGGAATGCGGTTTTAAGGATAACGGGATTAAAAATATGCGAGTCTCAAAATTTGCTGAAATAAAAGCAAGCGACCGATAGGGATTACAAAAATAAAAAATCGATTATCCGTTATAATTAATCGATTATTTTCGATTAATCGAGTATTTTCAGTAAATTATTTTCGTTTTTTCAAAGTTATTGGAATAATAGATTTTAAAGGAAATACAAAAAGAAAATAGATTTATTAAAAAATCGATTTATCCTTTAATCGCCTTTTTTAATTATTCGATTATTTTCGAGTTTTTAAAGATCTAATAATCAATTTTAAAGGAAATACCAAAAAAATAGATTATTTGAAAATAATCGATAATTTGGTTAGTTTTTTTTTGGAAAATCGATTTCTCGTAGAATCGGCTTCTAATTAATCGATTATTTTCAATTAATCGATTATTTTTGATAAATTGATTATTTTCGAATTATCGATTATTTTCGAATAATCGATTATTTATGATATTCAAAGATAATTCATTTTAAAGGAAATACAAAAAAATAGATGATTTGAAAATAATCAATTATTTAAAATATTCAATAATTCGGTTTTTTTTTTTTAAAAAACGATTTAAAGGTTAATCAGCTATTAATTAAATACATTATTTAAGATTAATCGATTATTTTCGATTTTTTAAAGATTATCGAATAATCTATTTCAACAAAAATACAAAAAAAAGAGATTCGATAATTTATTATTTATAGGTTAATCGGTTTTTAATTGATCGATTATTTTCAATTTTTCAAAGATAATTGAATAATCGATTTTAAACGAAATACAAAAAAAATAGATGGTGTTGAAAATAATCGATTGATCAAAAATTATAGATTGATCGAAAATATTTGATTATTTTCTATGATTTATGTAGATTTATGTGACATCCTCTATATTAATTATTATCCCCAAAGAAAAAAGCTTTAAAATACCTTTTTCTGAGGTTACTATACAATAGTAGTTTGTGCAACAAGAGTAGTGCGATGTAGATAATCCACTCTAGTTGTACAGAATATTTTTTCTACGACCCACTAACGAAAATTTACAAGTAAATAATTTTAAAATAATTTATGACTTTTAATTATTTTTAAAATAAAATAAGCAGAAAAAAAAGTTTATTTTATGTTTCCCCATCCTAAAATCAAACTCAAGTCTTCTTTGTACATGGCAAAATTTACTTCATATAGTTTTATTTAAATTAACAAATTATTTATAATTATAGACGAAATATAAACTAAAATGCAATTATTTATCGACTCTACAGAAGAATAAACCATTTTACTGAATGTTTAATTTCAATAACTAAAAAATATACTGACAATTAGTTTAACATAATTGTCACTTATTTAAAATTTTATAAATAATAGCAGTCGGTTGATCAAAACATGAACGGTGATTGATGGATTTAATTTTTTTTTCAGTGTTCCCACTACCTAGAATGGTTATGAAATATATTAAAGGCAATAACATACATTTTCGTTTTGTAATCTGTGCGTAGATAAGCTAATATTTATGTGGGTTTAGAAAAAACAACATATTTTCTCCATTTGACTAACTTTTAATATTATGTAATAGCTGTAGACAAAATATAATGTTCAACTCTCAAGATTTGATTTGCAGTATTCGCCTGCATACATGCTGCTATTATAATACTTGTAGACAATGAGTACCATTCCTTGCTCGATAAACAATATTTTATTTCAACATTTTTTATTATTTTATAAAAAATAAAATCTAATGAAATATTCTATAAAAGAACTATTGTATTTTCTTTACATAAAATGTTGTTGCATCTGTTTAATATTAGAAAATCACGTTAATTTTATTTCATAATACAACATTCCATTAAACACCTTATTAGTAAATCAAATAGTTCATTATGATGGTAATAAATAAATGCCGTCCCTGTCACAGAGTTCGTATCTCCTCCCAGTTCCCCTACTTCGTTAACCTTTCCTTGGAAATTGGCAACATTCGCGCAGGTTAAACACCGTAGTATGTTACATCTCTGAACTCTTTTATCTAAGATAAAAAGCAATACTCAAAATTTTTATAAAACACAAAGTTTACTGTTACTGATCTATAGTTTTCTAAATTATTCTGCCTGTGACTCGTTTTATGTGTTCGTATAATTTTGCCTATTTTTAGTTTACTGGGGAATAGACCCTAACAAAAAAAGGGATTTATCAAATTATTGTAGAATCATCTGTGAGCTTTCACGTACCAAAACAAAATATGAAATTCGAGAGACGCTAAAATGGTGGTACCCACCTTATCGAGACTGAGGCTCACAAAGGTAAACTCGTAGCGTAAAAAAACGACAAATGATTTAACTTGGAATGAAAGACCGAAAGATGATAGTAGTATTAGGAGGTTGAATTTTTTTGGTTTGTGAAGCATTGGCATTACTTAGGTTAAACTATGTGATGATTTTCCCAAGCCTTGATTATTAAAACCATTCTATATCGCCTTGTGATTAGGGTTTACAAACTTGTTCAAGCAATTTTTCCAATAATAATTGGCCCCTTTACCTCTTAAGCCTACTCATGTAAAATATTTGGGCTCCTTACTTCGCCTATTTATATAATAGTAATAAAGGACAAAAGGATGAGTATTGCAACTATGTTAAAAGAAATAAATTTGCTTTCAGTTCAGAATTATGTTCAGTACATGACTGATATTTATTTATAAAAAAAATGACAGTAACATTGCATCAGATGTATTAGAAAAAAATCAATATAATTCGCAATATCACAACTATAATACAAGCCAATCTGACTTTCATGTACGGCAAGTCATCACTAAAAGTTCCCAAAATACAATTTTTATTAAAGGTTTGCAAAAATTTAATACGACTGCCTACAGAAATTAAAAAAAAAAACAATAAATGTATTCAAAAGTAACCTCAAACAATACTTGATAAATAAACAGAACGGATATACCTACTTTCTTGTGATAATACTCTTTAAACCTGCCCTTTTTAAGTATCTCCCTTATTTTATTGTTATTTTACCCCTCGTTTTACCCCTGTTTGTTATAAATTATTTCTGTTTTGAGATCAGGTATCATATTTTAAAAAATTACTTGATGTTATATTAATACAACTACCATGTTTAAATTATTAATAGTTTTGTGACTATAGGTTATGTTATAGCAACTTATAGTCACAAAACTATTTTTGTGTTAAAGTAGATCCATAGAGATCAATATAATTTACAAAGGCCTTTTTTCAACATACAAATAACTAATTACTTTATAGTTAAAAGGAAAAACACAACAAAATACCTCTGTATCATAATGGATCAAAATTTGAAATGGGTTGATCACATTACGTCACTAACAACCAAAGTTAGAAGATTCATTTTTAAATTTTATGAATTGAGGAAATTTATGACTAATTATTATTTACAATTCGCTGGATGAATCTATTTTGCGAGATGGTATAATGTGGACTATATGATATTGCACTTCAACTCCTCAATGTATTCCAAAATCGTATAATTAAAACCAGCATTATATAAAAGAGTATAATAAAAAAGTCCTTTGTATAAGAACATTATATTATTTGTCTTGGTACCTTTATTTATGGAAAGTCAGAATTGAGATACACTACAAATTATTTGCAATAAATATCAAAAGAAGCATACAATATTTTTAAATAATTTGACATTTAAGAGTCATTCACACATCACAGTTGTCATCTTGATACTTGACAGACACAGCCAAGCATTGTTTTGATTTTTGCCAAATAAAATGGCTAGTTAATTATTCTATCGGGTTGCAACAGAGAGCCAGTAAATTTAATGAAGGTGTTTTTGTGGCTAGGGGCGAAATAGTAGTAAGTTTAAGTTAGCACCACCATAAAAAAAGTTATTTTTAAAAAACTAGTTATATATTTTTCATAAATTGGCAGGCTTGGCGACTAATTTCGAATAAAAATAGCCTCCAAAATGGCTATGTTTGCATTATGAAGGTCGCAACCCGCCTTAGAAATTTCATCTTTACAATTAACAGCTGTTGTCTGACAGGTCGTTGGATAATGTTTGCAATGTATGGAATTTAAAGAATGCTAGGAATGTCAGGCGTTAGAAATAATTGCAATTCCTAAAATTAGTCATAAGAAATGCGCAGGTGGATTTTAAGAAAATTGATATTAAAGTAGCTAGAATGAACCGAAAATTCTGAAAATCAATCAAGTAATTACTCAAGAAAATCAAAACCGCAAGTCAATCAGAACTTTCGTTCCAGAGTTATCGTGCCAGCATACATACATACAGACGACCAGACGAATTTTTTTTGCATTTTCGGACTCAGAATGATCGGAAACATATGAAAAAAAGTTTAAAAAAGTGGAAGTTTAAAAAAGTGGGGGTTAGAAAATTTTTTCGTCTGCACGAATGCGATACTGAGGCCCCATAGGAAGGGCACAGTAATAGGGTCGGTATAGTTTTTATAAAATTTAAAAATCTAAAAAAATGAGATCTAAATTGTTTCTTCTCGTCTTCTTTTACTGACTGCATAACTTTTATGCTCCTTTTTATCTAATGTGTTTCCACTCTTTTACTTTCTTATTTTGTTCCGGCTGCTCCTTTTTTTCTCCAAAATTTAATTCAGACATTTAAGAATAAAAATTCTTTGACCTTGTTTCTTTTTAAATTATTTCAAAATAATTTATTTAACCTTATCACCCATCTCATTTTTGCCCATTTTTAAATAATTGAAATTATATTTTTCTTTCATTTTTGAAATTACCGTTTTTAAATTATTTCGAGACAATTCTATTACTTTTTTTGACATTCTGTCAACAACCGAACAGACTTTTCCCCTTCCCACTTCTGATTTTAAGCTTACTTTTATATTTCAAACACCTATCCACCTGAGCTTTGCTTTGCCTTGCAATAATTTTCTATATTATGTTATGTGTAATACAACAGAAATAGTCTCAATACCGATAACGACCCTTTCAATCTTATCGTCTCAAGGAAGTTTAGGATTTGGTGTGGTTTCAAGTTAATCGCACTCTTCTATTGGATATGCTCCTTAGATAGTGCCCTTGGATTCTGGAGTGCTACACATTTAATCAGAATGTAAATGGAGGTTTCGTCTTTCTTCTCACAGAATCTGTACTCAGCATCTACTTCTATTACTTCATATTTGCATTAAAAATGACTATATGGAAAAAACTATATAATAGTTATACATACCAAACTTATTCTCTTTAATAAAATATTAAAAAACTTTTAAAAAATGTGATTATAAATTATAAAAATCATTCATTTATTCACCTGCACGGCACTTCCTTTATCTGCGTCTGCAATTATTGTATACATTAATACGCTCATTCATTCAAAAATATCGTAATAACATGAATTAAACTTTGGTCCACTTTTGTTGTTTTCGTGACCCCCCGTGAATGTAAAGAGCGGTTTTTCGCGAGCAGGGAAAGAGCGGCGTATTGATAGTCGTCGTTTGTTTTTTTATGTGCGGTGTGTCAAGGTTGGCCGTGATTGATTTTTAGGGGGATTATTAGATTGGGGTTGTACGCAGAGGTCATTTTAATATTGGCTGGGTAAGCCGTGGTAGTGGAGAGTTATCTTTAGAACAAACAAAAAAAAACAATAAAAGATGCTTATAACAGACTTTAGAGAATTTCGTTCCGTTTTAAATATTCTCTCAAGAAAGAAATAATTATGACATTTAAGAACACTTGATGAAAATTAGATAAGTTAGGTTAAATAATAAAGATTGTTTTTCGGTTTCCATCTACTTCTTTTTTTTGCATATTTTGGTATTTTCTCATTTACTAATTTTTTTCTATGTTCTTATTCACTTACAGTTTATTCGTTTTATAACGTGTTTATTTTTATTGCTAATCTAAGCACTATATTATTTTATGTTTCTTTTTCTATTTATTCATGTTTCTTCTTGCATTTTCATTCTTTTTTCTCATTATTCCTGTTCCTATTTTATTTTCAAATTTTTTGTTATCTATGAATTTTTGCTTTTCCCAATTTATTGTTTCTTTCTTCGGTTTTTCTTTACTCATTATCGTTTTTTATATCTCTTTTGTTTCCCTTTATTCCTTTTCCATATTTTTAGGTGTTATGCTTTTTCTGTATTTGTAATTTTTACTACCCACATTTGTCTTGCTTGGATTTTAATTTTTTCCGTGATTTATTTTTTTTTATAATTTTTCATGTTTCTTCCCGCTTTTATGTTCACATTTTTGATTGATTTTCCCTTTGTCTCAATTATTACGTTTTTGCTACCATAATTTCTAAATTTGAGTTTTGATTTTTATTCCTGTTTACTAAAAAGTCACTTTTAATAGTCAAATAATTGTCAACTTCAATTCAAACAAAATCCGGCGCGCCTCAGGGTTCGGTCCTGTGGCTACTTTTGTTTTTACTACATACATCAGACTTATATTTTATGCTCATGACGATAACTGTGTTGTTAAATTTTTTTCTGATGACATGAATTAGACTTTCAAGCAAATAATTGTGAAAATGCACTTAACTTAATAAATCAAGACCTTATTAAAATTAATTCTTATTCTTTAAAACATTTCTTACATATATTAATGCATGTATGTCTAAACCGTTAATATTTTGCAATATTGAAGATAGGAATTTTATTAAATGTAAAGTAATTTTTAGTATATCAGATGAAATATTTCTACAGGAATAAGAAGCAAAAAATAAGGGACTTTGAAATTCGATAAATATGTAAACTATATGTAAAAAAATTACAAGTAATTTTAAAATGACACTTTAGTTACTTTCTTTATGATTCATCTTCTATAAAAAATGTAACGTCGTACTGTATAGTCAATATAAAAATAACAATATATTTCATTATTCAATCTGTAGTTTGCATTACCGAATTTAATGTTCTCACATAAAATAAAAGACATGTTTTAATTACATTAATATTAAACTAAAATCAAAGTCAGCCCTGATAAATGCTGTTTAACGTTCTTCCAAATAACAACAAAAAAAGCTTGGCAATAAAAACACCTGCCAGCAGTTAAGAAACTAGGCGAATTATAGCTTTTTCACTTTGTGAAAAATTCCAATTAAATTAGCATAAGCTCCGACAACTAGCTCCCACTCACAGACCTATTTCACTCGCACCTTCATATGCCCGAATAAAATGAATTGTTAAAAATAAATTCATTTAATAATTGTAACACATCACTCTATTTATTTCTACACAAGCCGTGGTCAAAACATTCCATTTTCTCTAAACCAATCACAAGATACTGTCAAAAAATACCATTTTTCTCTAAATCAATCACATATAGTGTAACGTACACACCCTTAACATGACGAGACGATACATTTTTTAAACAGAAAGAAAAACTCGAGCTTTCAAACAAGCAACAACTAAATCAATCTTAAAAACTAATATAAAAATGTTTTAAATCAGCATGTTCAAACTGAGTTATATGTAAACTCGAATTTAATGTTGTTATAAAAAACAAAGTTTATGAAGTTGAAGTAAACCAGTTGGCAGAAACAATCATTTTAAATTCTATTTTTCACGGAAATATATCTATTGCTTCAGATACAGCACAGTTACCATATCCTAGGAGAATTCATTTATCGAACATCAATGCATAACGTAAACATAAAAAAGAATCAAACATTAGCTATGCATCGCCATTCAACAGCTATATTTTCACGCATTACTAAAGAATGTATTTCTCTACTTTCAATAAAAAAAAAATAATATTAATAAAAAGACAGTTGCTCTTTTCTCAATCATAAAATAATTTTGTAAGTACTTATATATTTTTTTGTAATTTAATTCCAGCTTTCTTTTTTTTTGTTTTCTGTTTTTTTGTGCTTTTTTCTTGTTTTTCTCATTTTTCTTTAGAGTTTTAGTTTATTATTTTTTTTTTATTTCTTTTATATTTATGCTTTTACTGTCATTCCCTAATTTCACCAGTTGATTCCTGCATGTGAAATTTTGGTTTCTCCTATGTTACAAAAAAAGGAAAAAATAATTTTTCTGATCAAAGTTTGCTTTGGTAGAAAGTATTTTTTGTTTTATAAGTTCATTTTTAATTACGATTACCAACGTTTTTGTCAGTCTTTTTAATTTAAGAATTACAAATTGCTTTATTAAGCCCAATTTTATGGGATCCGAACAGTTTTTCGAATGATAGTTATTCGAACGACAGTTCTTGGAACGACATTTATTCGAATGGACAGTTATTCGAAAAGACAATTCTTCGAATTGATAATTTTTCGAATGTACGATTCTTCGAATAGACAATTTTTCGAAATAAGTTGGTTTTATTTTATATAATTAAATTTTAATTAGTATTATAGTCCCATTGAATTTTGAGAACAGGTAATCTTCTAAGTAAGGTTTTATTTTATGTAATTTAATTTTAATAAGTATTATAATCCTATTGAATTTTGAGAACAGGTAATCTTCTAAGTAAGGTTTTATTTTATGTACTTTAATTTTAATTAGTATTATAATACATAATAAATTTAGTTTTGAGAAATTGTAATCTTTTAAATAAGGGTTTTATGGTTCAGATTAAATGCCATCCCTCTAATAAATAAGCAGGTAATTATTATTCCCACCATTTTAAACTCTTACATTAAATGGTATAAAAGATGAAAACATTTTGACATTGTATTCAGTCTGATTTTAGTGTTTATAAAGATGCATCTCGAATTGCTTTTTAGTGAAAAAGGAAAAAAAAAGTTATTTTTGAACGGATTTTTATTCGTTAAAGACAAAGCCGTTGATGAAAAAACATATTGGAAGTGCGAGTTCTTTTTGTCTAAGAAATGTAAATTGCGAGCAATTACAAGCCATGATGATGTTTGCAAAGAGACTTCTCACAACCACCCCGCGGATGCAGCAAAAGTAGATGTCATACGTTTTAAGAATAAACTGAAGGACAATGCTCGGACAACAAGAAACACTCCACAAAGTAAATAGTTTAAAGCGAACAATACGCAGGGAAAGAGTGAAAGAAAACATGGAACTCACACAGCCTAAAAGTCTAGAGGAGTTGTATCTACCTGATTTTTTTAAAACCACCACAAAAGGCGAACCATTTCTACTTTTCGATTCTGGAAACATTAAACAAAGAATTCAGATTTTCAGCACGAAAGACAACCTGGATTATCTACAAAAAGCTGAATACATATACATGGATGGAACTTTTAAGACTGCACCTATGCTTTTTTACCAGCTCTACACCATACATACATTTATAAACGAGGAATCCGTACCACTGGTATATGCACTTCTACCTGATAAATCAAAAGACACTTACATAAAGTTTATTTCGGCCCTTAAAGATCTAGCACCAGCTCTCAGACCGCAACCGATTCTAATAGATTTTGAAGCAGCGATGATAGGAGCGATACATCAAGAATTTCCGAATGCAACTGTACAAGAATGTTTCTTCCACTTTTCACAGGCAATTTACAGAAAAGTTCAAACAGCTGGCTTTAAACAGCGATATGACACCGACAAAAACTTTGTACCTCACATGAAGATTTTAGCTGCATTAGCTTTCGTACCTACAAAATACATACAGCCATTATTTAATGCATTAAGCGATGATTTTCCAGAAGAAGCTACCGAGGTTCTGGACTACTTTGAGGAAACATGGATTGGGATGATTCGTCGCGGTCGTCGAAGGTCACCGTTGTTTGATTGTGAAATGTGGAACTGTGTTAATAATGTTTTAAACAGTCAACCCAAGACTAACAACCACATTGAAGGTTGGCATCTTGCCTTCGAAAGCCAACTTTCGGCTAGCCATCTCACAATATGGAAGTTTATTACCGCGATTCAACGCAAACAATCCTTAACTGAAATGAGAATTTCTCAATTTTACTGTGGAACTCCCGCTTTGCCGAAGAAAACGAAGTACTTACAATTAAATATTAGATTACAAAATATTATCACTCAGTTTTCTCCTAAAGACCCTATAGAATACTTAAATCGTATAGCTTGTAATTTGTCTTACAAATAAGTTCCTCGTTTCTTTTGTTATATAGTGTATTATAAATAAGCCATGTATTAAAAAGAATTAATTGGAATAAAATGATTATTTTTATACAAAACGCTTTTTATTTTTGACGTTTTGGTGTCGCACCTGTGTCAGGTCATCAAAAAATTAAATAAAAAAAAATAAATTATCTAAATTGAATTTCAGGTGTGACACCGAATGTTTTTTGTTTAAATTACCTATACTTTATCATTCCTCAATAATGTATTTTCGAAAAATGGTCTATTCGAAAAACTGGCCGTTCGAAGAACCATCCGTTCGAATAACTGTCCATTCGAAAAAATGTTTTTCGAAAAACTGTCGTTCGAAAAATTGTCATTCGAAAAACAGTCCTAGATCCCAATTTTATATACCGGGTGTTCAAATTAAAGCGTTACAGTTAAACACCGAAAATATGCATTTTAGAAAAAAGTTTTAGACAAAAGTTTTATAGTTTTTTGGGGGAAACATTTTGGCTAAATTTATTTTTTTATTGCTGACCATAATATGGCCATATCGAGGTGGACTTTGTTTTTTTAAATAGGAAATCCATTTTTTTTATATATTCTTAAAGTACATAAAAAAATAAGAAACTTTTGATGAAAATATTTTTTTTATTGGACTTTTACTTTTTCAGTAACAGCTACTTGAAAATTTTGCTAGGCGAAAAAAAAGTTGGCCATATTATGGTTAGCTATAAAAAACGATTTTAGCCAAAAATTTTTTCCCACAAAACTATAAAACTTTCGTCTGAAACGTTTTTTTATAAAAGGCGGTATATAGCTGTAACACTTTAATTTGAACACCCGGTATAACGGTGGCATAAATATAGTCTTGGGCCCTATAATTGATTCTGACTATGTTTTCTTATCTAAAATTTTAGTTTTTTATCTTCTAAAGTAATTTTGCGATTAGCACAGGCAAACTGATGTACTCATTTTTTTTTTGATTCTGTATTCGCAATGCTTTAAAGTAAAATTTTTGCTTTTTATTACTTTAACAAATTTACCGCAAATAAAACAAAATGAGTAAACATCCTGTAAAATGAGTAAACATCCTGTTTACACTGTCATGGTGTCATTTTCTAATTTATAGTATCACACAAGGGCAGTTGCTACAGCTGTGATAGACAAGTAAATACTCACTACTGTGTCCTTCACAAATAATATGCAATTTGCTACCATCTGTTGCTCATTAAATCAATTAAAATTTTTAAAACTTACTTATTGACGTAAATCAGATAAAAGCAAACTTAAAAAGCTTAAAATGGCAATTTCAGAGTTTTTTCAAGTCTAGAATCAGAATTAAAGAATTAGAACAGAAACCAAAAGATAAATAATTTTGTTTCTTCTCTATGCCTGTCTTTTTTCAATCTTCAACTACAAGCGACTTCCCTACTATTTTTGTTAACGTATTTATATTTTTTTTATCCTTTGGGGCATTCATCTGCTCCGCCTGGGGCAGTAGCGTATCTTGACACAGGGGGGTCTTGATGCAAAATATTTTTCGGAGCCCCCTGGATCAAAACAAAAATGCAGCTAAATAATACAGGGTGTATCATAAGGAATAGGACAAAAGACAACTAAATATTTTCCAATTAAAAATTACACAGTTAAATGAAACATGCTTCAATAAAATATTACTGGTTTCCAAAACACAGGGTGTTAAAATTAAAAAATTAAAAATAATTGATAGCTATAATTTTTTTACTTCTAAGTACAATTTTACTAAATTTGGTAAACATTGTTGGTGTCATAAGATACACGTATTAGCAAGATAATAATAAAATATATTTTACCAGTGGCGTACAACACGGATAAGGAACACTTTTTCCCTTCTAAATTTTAAGCCATTGTCCAAAAATTATTTGGACTATACTTTTACATTTTTTATTATTTTTAAAATAAATCATGTTCTTTTGTTGGGAACTCATAGAAGGTTTGTTCCAACACAATAGTAAATCGGTTTACGTACCGTCGGGATTCTGCGCAGTCTAAATTTGTTGTTCCAACAAACTTCGGACTCAAAACTGTACAAAAAACTAGTGTTCCAACAAACTCAAACCTAATCACAAACCAGTTTCTGTACTGTCAAATCAGTTCCTGGGACTGAATATAAACGAATTGTCAAGACATGCGCAAAGTGAGCTCGTAAATAAACCACGACCAACTCTGGAAATTTATTGATTATATTTGTTTTGATACCATCAATAGTAGTCTTGATCCAAGGATTATATTACTATTATCGATTGTAATTTAGTTTTCATTTATTATCATTATTTAGTCTACTATTATTTTATACGTGTATCTCTTGACTTATTAATAATGAGTTTTGGAGTGAAGTAGATGAAAAGGACTATTATTCTGACTTAAATATAGTACACAACTAAAATAAATAAAGTTTAATGTACTAACCAATCGAATAATCAAAATGTATAAATCTTTTAATGAGTTTTATAATTTTTTTATTTCCCAAATTCAAAATTTAACATTCGTTAAATTTGCTTTGACTTTGACGTTATGAAGAGAGTGTGTCTGACAACACAAAAATGTGTTCCAACACATCCAAGTACCGAATCGCATCCCAATCCTCGACAGGTCGTGGACAGGTCGTCGACTATCAGTCGTTGACAACAAGTTGTGGACTAGTTTATGTATGGTCCCAAGATTGTTGTTGGAACAAACCTAGAGTAATTGGTTTTCGAGATATTTACACTCAAATGTGGATATTCTTCATTTTTAAGTTATTTTTTAATTTTGTAATTTTGATTTATTTTATAAAATTGCTCTCAGCAACGTGCTTGGTGTCATAATATAAAAAATGCAGGTGTCGTACTTCAGGGGTAAGTATCACCTATATTCCTTCTAAATTTTCCGCCACTCTCTAAAAACTCTAAATTTTTTTTTTTCGAATACCTGTTACAAGATTCTACTAGAAATGCGGTTTATTCTGTAACGTTTTAGTTAATTTTAGCCGTCGGTTAAAAGTTATTTATAACTATGAAATTTAAATTTCAACCAAAATCTCGGTTTGATATTCTGTCAATTTAATTTTTTGTTCCTAGCTATTTTACATCTAATCCCAGTTAAAATAGACATATTGTGATGTTTGTTTATTTTCAAACAACAGTTTATTTAATAATAATTTATTTAAACACTTATTTATTTTAAACAATACTATTTTAATTTATATATACTTCGAATGTCTTTAAACTGATCACTATTTATATTTACCAATGTCTATCTACTAATTACTACTTATCTTCACTGTCCATATATCAACTGATGATGATGGCTCATCCACCATTATTTATATACAAATTTCTAAAATTTGGTGGCGTCGAGAAGCTTCTCCACCAAACTTGAACGTCCACATTACCGACATATTTAAAACGTCCTAAAAACATCCCAACAGAGACGTTTTAAACATGTCCTAAGCAGGGCGTCTTAAAACCGTCCGTTTTACGTACCAGGACGTTTGTACGAAAGTAAGACATGAACTGGACGTCTTTAAGATGTAGTGTGCTATCTAGATATTATTAAATTAAGCTAGTAAGAAAAATTATACATAAATAAAGATTAATTTATTACTTACCCTTAAATAATACTAATTTGGTGTAATAACAAGAAGTTTTAGCAAAACAACTCTTTTTTTATATCTTTTGTTGTTGTTTAAGAACTTTGATATGTCTTGTTTTTCTTTATTCTTTTCTACCTGTTGTAAAAGTTATTTTCTAAGTCGTTTTATGCTATGGCTTTCTAGGATAGATTCCTTATTTGAAGGGCCTGTCTCAGCTTCCAAATGCAAATCTCTTCTTTTTAAGTACTACAAATAATCAATTATTACGGTAATGTTTTGAAATAAACACAAAAGGGTTGCTAAATTCTTAAAAGTTCATAACATAATTGTAATGAAGTCAATTTTCCTCAATCAATTTATTTTCATTTTTCATTTTTAATAAATATTAAACACGGATGTAATGAAGTCAATTTTCCTCAATCAATTTATTTTAATTTTTCGTTTTTAATAAATATTAAACGTGATTGAACTGTCGATCCTCAGTTAATTTTCAGATGCGCGAACGCCACTCGAAATCTGTTGTTTGAACGATACCCGAGATGCTATTAAAATGATCAGTTCGATATAATTTTTGGTTGCCACCAGTTGACTCTAATAAGCCGCATTAGAAATCAAATCACCGTCGATATTTTTTCCTTTTTCCGAGTATTTACAAATCCGTTAGGTAAAAAAACCTTGTTCCGCTTTTTACGTTGGATATTGACTCGGTATATAATTTTAAAAAAACCGAATTAGCTTGTAGGAATAGGAATATTTTTATAGATAGTGTTTAGTTAAAAGATTTAATTTGATTTCTTTAATAAATAATAGAATTTGTTTCTTGGCAAATGATACCGTTTCTTTATTTTTATTTTATAGATAGTGTTTAGTTAAAAGAATTAATTTGATTTAAATATTAATATTAGAATTTGTTTCTTGGTAAATAAAATACCGTTTCTTTTAAAAGGGATAGAATTTGAATTAAATAATAAATGATAGGATATAATTCTGTAATATTGTAAAACCGGGGATTTTAGAATTTTGATTGTTAGTCGGTATTAAGAAACTATTTTTTTTCCTTTGATATGTTAAATCGGTATTTAAATTTGATTTGATTAATAAATATTTTTGTCTAGTAAGTACCGCGTTGTAATAAGTTGGAAATATTTGTAAACGGAGTTTTCGAGGAGACGTTTTCCCTTTTTTTTAATAGTTTGTTTATTCTTTTACCGTATATTTGAATAATCATAAATAGCATCCTGTCCTGTTTGAACGGGCTTGTGATGACGATCAGTTCACTCTTGGAGTAGGTACTATCCGCGTTAGTAATTTTCTTCCCTCTGATAATAGTTTGTTTTTCTCTTTTACCGACAATTTAAATAACTTTAAATATTATCCTGTCCCTGTCTGAACGGGCTCGTGATGACGATCAGTTCATTCTTGGACTAGGTGCTATCCGCGTTAGTTTTCTTTTCCGCTTTATATGCTTTATTTTTTTTTCGTGCAAACTGCAAGTTGTAGAAATTAAAAATAGCTTCATTACCCTGTCTGAGCGGGCTCGTGATGACGATCAGCTTATTCTGGGATAATAGGCTACCCCGGGTATGAATTTATTTTTGTTTTTCTTTCCGTGTATTTACTATAAGTAATTCTTTTGCGTCCCTGTCTCCTCGCACTCTCTTCGACCGTTTAGCTAATTTTTCATCACCTAAATAACAAAATACCTACATTTTAGTTTAATTCCCGATACCGCGGTTAAACAGTTATTTACCGAGTAAATAGCCAAGTTAAGAATTTTTTTTCTCTGCGACCGAAACGTACATTTTATTTTAATTTAATTTTGACGTCTGATTGAGACTAGTGGCAAATAAATACCGTCCGTTTTGTTTCTTTTTTTTATATTTAGAGTTATATTGACTATCACTACAACTGGGGTGGGCGTTGAAATATTTAATTTTTTTTTGTTGTAAATAGTTAATCACAATATATGTGTCAATGTGAACCTGCCGTATTACTGGTTAATAATTCCCTACTTTATTTCCTTCTTATATTTCAGCTAGTGATAAATTCTGTACGAGCCCAAGTAACGATTAAAGCCCGTTACTTGTGGCCTACTATTACCTGTTTCTAAGTGACCTTTGATCCCTGGAATTTTTAATCTCTATCTGTAGCTACCCGAGTACTTTCGACACCGTTTCAAAAGTTTGTGAAGTAAACCATCATCAAAAATCTGGCGCTCCAGAACCGCCCGTAACCAGCGTCATTCGTAAGGAACCGTTTTCTCTGTGGCGAGAAAAGCCTTCACATAATAATGAAAAGTAATTAAAAAAATATATGTTTAATTATGTTTATTGGTATACGCACCTTCTTCGGTTGTATGTATTCAGAGAATTCTGGAAATATAGTGGAAACTGCTCCATTTAGTAAACGTCTTTTACAGTCCGTCCCATAGTAAAAAAATTTCTTTCAAAATGTTTTGAACACTATCATTTGGCGTAGGCATCCAATTTGCAATTTTCGTTGCCTGAATCCAAAGATTTTTTTGATTGATCCACAGGAAATCCAAAATAAAACTACAAATAAACATTGCTGCAATTAAATAAGAAGCAAGTAGATTAGGATTTAATAAAAATTAATATTTAGAATTGTACGACACGCCACTGGAAAAAATTACATGTTTGTCCATTTTAATATCATTAATTGCTTAAATATTAATGAAAATCATAAAATAAACAAACTTTGTGGGTAAAATTTATTACTCTGGAGTAACACGTACAATATGTAAATACTAAGTTGTGTAACACCAAATAAAATGAAAAATATAAGAAAATATATAAAGTGAAAACAATTGATGTTCATGATTTACCTGTAAAACGTAATATCTGCTTATTTCTTGCCGCTATAACTTTAACACTGATATGCCACAAAATAAACCATTGTAATAAACTAATTATTAAATGTCGTTAAATTCAAAATTCAGAAATAAACAAGAACAAAAACTTTGATGTCACCGAAATGATTAGCACCAAAATAATGAGGGCCAATAAATAATCGGCACAGAATACTACGTGTGCTCGATATACTTGTTACGCGTCCTCTCTTTATTATCTAGTCTAAGTTATAACCAAATAGTACAGAATACAAAATTAAAAATGACATTTGGTTATTTTTATAACCTAACGTTAATTTAAACCAATTTTTTTAAGAATATAAGGGGTATATTCTTTAAAAATTCTTTAAAAACAGCTAAAACTCAATCACGGGTTATATTATTAGTCTTAATTTTAATTTTGAACACCTTTAGATAGTTTTATAAAAGCACTGATTCTGCCATATTGCGGTGTCAATAAATGTGGAAATCTCTGATTAATACATTTGGTGACAATTTGTTTGGCATAAAAGTTATACTGTAGCGGATAAATAATGCATTTACTGTTTAATGGAAGGCGCTAGTTGACTTTGTCCCATTATAGGTATATCATGTCCAACTACATACTACTTTCCTCTATTAATTTTTAAAGGAACAAAATTCAGTAAAAATCAAAATAGTGTTTTACAATCTCCATTGAGAACGTTTGTAATTTGTGCTATAATTTTTAGACATGTAAAAAACATGTTTTTTTAAAATTATTACAAATTTGAAAACATTAAAATAAATATATAACTATGAGAGAGCCCCTGCGGTGCCCAAATACAGAGAAAAAAATTATCATCTACATTCAAGAAAAGCTTTACACTTGGAAGATTACATTTGTTTGAAATAAAGCAGAGTTTGCTTCAAATAATATTTCTCGATACAATAAGAAAATAAATGTTGAGTGAAGTATAGGCATAATCTTGTATTTTAAAAGTTATTATAATTAATCTGAGAATAAATTATTTCATTCGAGTATAGAATTGTGAATTAATCCAAGAAAGCTCTTAAGTTTATTATAAGTATGATATGCTCTTAAAACCGACTATTACGTAACTTGATTCAATGTTATAAAAGGATTCGATTCAAATCATTTAAATTTCAGAACAAGACTTAAACAATTCGAATCAGAAACCTATGTACTGTACAAAAGATTAGCGACTACAACGTCACTGCACGGTGTTGCCAGCTGAAACTTATTTTAAAATGCAACCTCTGCACTGTTAAGGCACAGTTTAAAAGAATCAGTTAGCTCACTTGGATCAGTTGAATGTTCCAAAATAATATCCACTCCAGGGATACAAATTCAGGATGCGCAGAAGACTGCTGTTTGAATATCGGCGGTTGTCATATATTGTATTGGTTATGATTTGATTCTGTATACGCGAGAGATACAAATCCGAGTTGCGCAGTGTATAAACTGGAACACTGAGATCAAAAGTGCCGACGCAGAGTGAGCAAACTGATTCTTTAGCTATAAAATGTGGTTACGGTAGATATATGACTGGCACATGTTGAGATGTGATACTGATTATTCGGAAGTCAGAGACAACGCATTTATAGAGAATCTGGCAAATTGGCATTAGCACGTATTCATCCTATTGTCCATAGTCTACATGTTTGCATCGTATCGTTAAGGTTGCGTTTTACTTTTTGTTAGAAATTCTTTGTTGTTTAATTATTAAGTGTATGAATAAATTAAATTGAAATGGAACATTAGTTAAATGAATGGGGCCTCAGCGAGTTGATACCAATATTTAAATGTAAGTATATTTAGTTCACTTCTTGTTAGGTATTATTATATATAAGTAAATTTATAATCATAAGAAACGAAAACTAGAATAGAAGTAAAAAATTTATGATGCTGGATGACGACATTTTGGAAAGACAAGAGGTCGTATCTACGAAAATTCTGATTTAAAATTTTTTATAAATTTAATGAGCTTATATTTTATTATAACACAAAATAATAAAGCCCTATTTGCATTAGAAAATATTTACTATAATTATAAGAAAAGGTTGGTAAAATATGCAAAACTTATTTGCGAAGTCTAAAAGGACGTACTTATCTACATACCCACATTTACTAAAAATATTCATTTTGCAGGTACAACTTTTTATCTTATTAGGACAAACTTTTATGTTCCATTTAGATTTAGAAGTTATAAAATTATTTTTTTTTTAATTATAGGTGGAACACCTTAAAAGACAGAGGAATTTGGTATATTAACTAAAAACAATTTTGAAAAATGTTTTTTCGGTGGATAGGTGTCAGTGAGAACTCTATTAAAAAGCAAGAACAGCCTGATCTTCTTTCAAGATTATTAATTTCTTCAATGAAACTATCCTATAATTCAACCAAAATCAATATATTTATGTCAAAGATTTTATTATTATTGTAACAAATTTAGTTGTATTGGATTTAAGAAAATGGTATTATTGAATATAAACAAAGTATATTTAAAAAAAGTGTAAGACTTCTTATTTCAAGATTTCAAGATTATTAATTTTTTCAATGAAACTATCCTATAATTTAACCAAAATCAATACATATATGTCAAAGATCATACTATTATTGTAACAAATTTAGTTGTATTGGATTTAAGACTAAGGTATTATTGAATATAAATTAAGTATATTTAAAACAAGTGTAAGACTATTTCATTTAAAATGTACATAATACTGCAATTGAGCAATAGATACTCTTCATTTAAATAGAGGTATTTTGGTTAGGGCAAGTTGATTCTAATCTTGAAACAAGGCTTATTAGCTATTGTTGAACAAGTATTACTAGAATTTCAAATCGAGGCGAGTTTTACTTGCGGATATGCAAACACAACAAAGCATTGAAATAAGACCATACATCTTGAATATAGTACACCTTTTTTTTGTGTATCTTCGGGGCCTCGGTGCTTCGCATGGGACTGCCCTATGATAGCTACGCCACTGCCCTAAGGGTTTATTTCAGGCTCCTGCTAATAGGAATTGTGTTCCAGGCTATCTTCTCTCCTGGAGTTTGCATAACGGAACTGCATTCTTATGAGCTTATTGTACCATCATTTGGATATCATACTTCTTTCCATTCATTTAACTGATGCAATCTACCCATTTATTCCACCGTTCAGTCTACATAGGTTCCAAGCTGCCATGACCTCGTCCGATCCTGCTTAGTATGTCGTCGTTGTTACTATAATAGGTGGTAGGTCAGTAAAAAATGTTTTGGAGAAAAAAAAAACACAATTCTTCCTTTTTTTATTACGGTATCGCAAACGATTTTTAAGAGTGCATTAGAAGCGGTTATTTTACTTTGAAATAAATCTTAAAATAAAAAGTGTATTTTTTGACAAAGGACCAAATTTTACGTTTTTATTTAATTTCCCATCTTATTTACCCTTAAATGTTTTAACTAATTTGGCCTTTAAATTGCCAAATCGTCTTTGAGAAAATACTATTGGTCGTTGACATTACCATCTATACGAGTATGTGTTTAGTTACTAATATCAATTTTACGCGATGCTTTTTTATAATTCATAATCGAAAGTATTGCAATAAATCCAACTCAACAGACGTGGTTCTCAATTTTGCCATTTACAACCGAAAAAATCAACATTTGCCTTTCCCCCTTGGGCAGTAATTCATTCCCGAAGATATATACCCACCGAAATCAGCAAAGATACGGGAACATAACGCAAGTCTCCCAACAGCAGCATACCCCCAAGAGTTGGTAATATGATTTAGATGTAAGGTGTACCGGATGTTGGCAAAGATCGTGACCAGAACTTTGACTGCATAATATACTTATAATAAAATTTAACATTTCGTGTTCTCTCTCTCTCTCTCTCTCTCTCCCAGTCTGTTCGCGTCGCGTTCCCACTGAAAATGGAATCGCGGAAAGTTGTGGAAAAGGGGAGAAATGAATTGCTAAGAATGAAACGTATAGCCGCGCAGGGTTGTTTTCAGATAGTATTACAAAATAGGCATTATTACGGTATTAACATTAATAGTTTTTTTTTGTTTTATTCCAGATTCATTCTTTATCCTTTACTAAAGTGAATAATTTAGTTCTTGAAGCGGGCCTGCGTAATCTATTTTGATCCGTGACAATATATTCCTAAAGGACGATGTATCCATCGGATTTCTACATGAATCTGCGTCAAATACTTTTACATCCGAGATGTGCAGGTATACAGTATGGTTCAATTGAAAGGAATAAATTCATTATAATGGAAGTAGTTGGTTTTTTGAAAAAATGCTCGGACAGGTCAATTTTGTTTACTCAAAGCGCAATTTTTTAAATAGAATTTTCCCCCACTTCACATTTTTGGGCAGTGACGTCATTGACAATTTTTTTAAATAGTAACCCCAATTTCTTTTTCTTGATTTTGATATATCTTGCAATTTCCTACTCGGAAACATAATATTTGAAATATCTTACTTAACATTTTTTTTTGAATAAAAGACATTTAAAGATCAGACACATAAATTTTATTTTATTTTGAGAACACAATAAATGAATAAAAGATAATTATTTGTAATTAAGTGCTTAATCTAACAAAATAATTAATAATAATAATAATAAAAAAGAATTTGTGAAATTGTCATTAAATTCTTTTTATTATTATTATTATTATTATTATTTTTTTTTTTTAGATGAAGCACTTAATTACAAATAATCTTTTATTCATTTATTGTGTTTCAAAATAAAATAAAATTTATGTATCTGATCTTTAAATGACTTTTATTCAAAAAAAATTGTTATGTCAGATTTTTTCAAATATTATGTTTCCGAGTAGGAAATTGCAACATTATCAAAATCAAGAAAAAAAATTGGGGTTACTATTTAAAAAAAATGTCAATGACGTCACTGCCCAAAAATGGGAAGTAGGAGAAAATTAAATTCTGTTTAAAAAATTGCGCTTTTAGTAAACAAAATTGACCTGTCCGAGCATTTTTTCGAAAAACTACCTACTTCCATTATAATGAATTTATTCCTTTCATTTGAACCATACTGTATATTGGATACAGACAAAATTAGTATAATCAGCTTCACAAATCTTCTTTAATACATTCGGTATATTTAGATATTGGTGGGGACTCCAAACAGGTTTGCCTCTGACAAAACAATCAAATAATAAAACAAGGAATAAAATACAATTTCCAACATTAATTTCGTAAACTGAAGTAATCGTTCTATAAATGTGTTTATAAAATTATTATAATAACTCTACGACGCACACTGGGGCAACAAGCCATCAAAGTTGGCAATAAATCACAGACTCTCTTTATGAATTTGTTAGTTAAATATTACTTTGTAAAGTGTTTGTTTGCTAAAAAAAAATAGAAAGTTATTAAGAATATAATATAATAAAAATGTATATTCTATTAAGCCCTCTATGTATTTGCTTTTGTAATACTAACATATAATAAATGTCATGGACCTAATGAGGCCTAAGTGCCGTGGGGGTTATCCACCCTCTTCACGTTAAAGATACAGATAATAAAAATGTAATATTATAATAATTTCATTTAGAAAAACTATGATAATTGTAATCAAATTCCATCCTCTTTAGAATGTGATAAGACATTTTCTTTATCGTCTCTACGGTCATCATCAGTGTCATGAATATACCATGGCTATGAAGCTGGACGAGTCCAGATTTAAACAAATCTACTGCCTTTTTAGGAAAGTGCTGCAGGTTCTTTCTTTTTTAATTTTCGTCTGCTCGTGATTACAAGTTCGAAACTAAGTAAAAACGAATTAAAGACGTCCTCATTAGTTTTCTCTGTTAATTGGTCTGTAGGCAACAAAACAAAAGATATTATTTCAGGCCATGTATAAAGTATTTGTGCAATGTCGGAGGCATATTGACCGTGAGTACTTTTCAAAAAATTATCTAGCGGTGTTGTGAGCAAATTCTATTAATTTCATTCTTTTTAGAACTTCTCATGATATTAAGAAGTGTCTTTATCGATAAAAACATAGTGTTTAACCTCGTTCCTGAAATAAAATAAAAAATAAATTTTTATGTGCGAAACACTGTTATGTTTTATTTTTACCGGGTGGGCTATACAAAACTGTATTTTGTTATTTTAATTTTTTAAATAATAAACCGATTTTACTGTTCCTAGGCTCCATGGTATAGATAATTAACTATGCTCCCAGATCTACCAAAAATAAACTAGGTCTAAATCGACTCATATTTCAATTATGTTCGCCATCCTGGAATTTAAAATTTCCGCCATTATAATTTAATGGTCAGAAAGTATATTAACATACCTACCAAATCAGACCCATTGAGTCCAAATCGGTCAAAAATAAAAATAGCAGCTTTGCAAAGCATAATTATGTGTTATTATAAGCTTCTATGAAAACATAAAAACCAGAAAACTTTGATTGTCTATATCTTACGATTAAATGGACCAATCGTGCTCGGAGAGGTATTAAAATAAAGAAAATGGGTTAGATATTTAAATTTTGTTATTAGATTTTATATTTAATTTATAATTATTACTCAAAACGAGCTTAAAATGGGTTACTTTTAGGCTCGTTTTGTTTTTTTTTCTTCTTAAATTTTACATTTCTGGCATTTTGTTATATCTGTCTGGAAGCATATTTAGTTGCCTATAAAATGAGCCTAAGGACAATAAAATTGATTTATTAATAAACGAAATATATTAAAAAAGACAGAATTCGTTTTTGACGATCGTCCCGCCATATATTTTTATACTTTGAAAAAACCCAAATAGTAAAGAAGAGTGCAAATAAGTGCACAGAAACTACACGATTTCGAAAAGAACAAACAACATTCATTATGAAAAGTCGAAATTTAAAGCTTGGACTGCTTTGGAACATAACAAATAGCCTTCATGTATTTAGGAATATTTTAAAATTTTAACGTTTAACCTTCATTTTACTTAAGCCCAATATTATAAGATTACGTTTATTTTTCTACAACTTTTAAATTATTAAAATAATAATACATAGATGAACTTAAAAGGTCGATGGCGGAAATTCGAAAATAAAAAATCAAAATACAGCCTAAACACAGCACAAAAACAAGTTAAAAACTACGAAATAACAATGACTATTTTTTTCGTATAACTTTTAACCAATTAGAACGTTCAATTTGCTTAAGTTACCTCGTATAATTTCGATAATACCTGATTATACATAGAGTAGCTCCACCAATCAAAAATATTTACAATAATTTCATTTCCGTAGTAACCACATCGACAACAATACACTAACAGGACCGTCAAATTTTGACGTTTATCAATAATTATTTTAAAATGAGTCGATTCGGAAATGTATCATTAAATGCTATAGACGAAAGTATACAAAATACTGAGCCTCATAATACAGTGAAAACAAAAAAGTACGTATGGAAACAATTTCTTACGTTTTGTAGTGAAAGAAACTATGTACTAAATAAATCAATTTCCACCGAAATGATAGCATCCATTTTGAAAGATTGGGCTTTTAATATGCGAAAAGGTAATGGAGAAAATTATAAAGAAAATGTGGTTAAAACGATGTGGAACGTTACGGCAAAACAAGTACAAGAAAAATATATGAAGGAGTTTAATAGAGTAATTGATCCATTCTCTAGTTCCATATTTTTAGCCGCACGAAACACAAGAAATTCAAAAAGAAGGGAACTTCAAATGTTACCGGACAAAAGAAAGGTTAGTGCATCAGCATTTAAAGATACCGAGTACATAGCAATGATAGAAGCATGGGATGAAAATACACCGGAAGGATTACAAATAAAATTTTTCCTAATTGCTTCTGTAGAACTTGCGTGGAGAGGAAATGAAGGAGCGTCATGCTTGACTCATTATTTTTAAAAGGAAACTGGAAATGATGATAATTCAACTGGTAGAATACAATATAATCCTATTTTTACCAAAACCACACAGGAAGGAGCAAAACCGTGTGCTAATAATAAATGGCTTGAACCCAACGATAATGAAGTAAGTCGTTGTCCAGTAAGACTTCTAAATAAACTAATGATAAAAAGAAGCGAAAACATCAGATAGGTAATTTTTGACAGTAAATCCTAACTGGAGAAAACAAAAAACCCTTGGCTGGTACAAAAATATGCCAATTGGAGTGCATGAAATTAGTAAATGGACCAAAAAGTCTGCAAAATTGGCAAATTTAAATATGACAAACAAAACATTTTCAAATCATTCTCACCGAGCCACTGCTATTTCACAATTGGCAAAAGCAGGTGTATCGGAACAAGAACTTATTAAAATAACAGGACATGGTAATAGCAATTCTATCAAACCCTACCTATAGTTAGATGAACAACATCACCAAAACATAATAAATAAGATGAGATCCAATTTTGAAAACGCTACAGGTTCAAGTAATAACACCTTCAGTATTTCCAGCACTTCAATGAGCAGCGGCCACATTTCCAGCGCAGAGAATTAAAAAAAACGTAGTATATAATAATTGTAATTTTCATTGTACCAATATGTATTAAAATTAATAAATTGTTGATATTTACTTAATTTACTCAAAAAATAATCGTATCAAATACAATACGTACTTCAAAATAAATACGGTTATACATCTCAAACTTCCTGCATAATTACAAATCGTATCAGTTTGACAGAATAATCCTCCCGCTTCGCGGTCGGATTATTTAAACTGTCAAACTGACACTCTTTATAATTATGCAACAAGTTATCGATGTATAACCTGATTATTTTGAAGTACTTATAGTATTACTACTGAATATATACTCGCCTCAGATAAGTAACTTCGACTGAGGGTGGTGATGAAACGCGTGAGACAGAAGATCGCACTTGTTCGTTTTATTATGTAGTGGACAGTAATACATCAGAAAAAAATATGAGGTAGAGTGTGTACGCTATTTAATTTTTTTATTTATTGCCAAATTTGAAGGCTTCTTGCCCCAGTGTGCGACGTTTCTGGCGGATTGGATAATATTCTTTATTTTAATACTTTTATTGTTATTTTTTTATTTTATTAGAAAATTATCTATCACTTTATCGCTGAAAAAATCAATAATTAGTAACAAATACCACATTATTATATATTGTACAAGTTTGTGAAATATTGTTTTTTTTTTTAATTTTACCACATAAACTGACATTTTTTTGTTATCGCAGCAAGTGTTAAAATTATCAACTTCAGGTAATAATTTACAAAAAGTCGAACTGGTTACAAAATAACTATTTATGCAACCAGTTACGAAATACCTTATTTTATAAAACGAGTTAATATTTGCGGTACAAGCAGAGCGAGGTTTCGCAACATAAACGAGTTACATAAAACGGCATTTCCTAACGTGTTACATGCATCTTTTTTTCTAACTTTAACTAGATTATTTATAAAATTTGGTGTTGGTAAAAAATTACTGACATCTAGGCAATGAATATTACTTTCCTGTATTGTTAGTTGCCTATCAACGCTTGAAAGGCAAAATGAGATGAGCGACAAAATATAAACTTCTCAGGAGAACTATTTTTATGTGAAAAATTGAAAAAAAAAGTCATTAAAAATTATGTATCGGTTAGATGTTTGGTATTTTTCTAACTTACTGCTATATGATCTTAAATCCAAATAATGATGTTAATATTACCTTTTGTTAATTTTATTGTCGCTCAGACATTTTTAAAAAATATTATGGTAAAATTATCTATTTGCAAAATTAGAATTTAAATCATGCTTTGTGCCGTGATCTTTGTTTTCTAGATCAAGACAAGAGGCTTCACCTGATCTATCCCAATTCCAAAATTTACAAAAATTGGCGTAATCAACAAAATGTCTTTTTTTCCAACCGCTAAGTAATTCAACTTTAACCAGCTCCTTATCATATAATTCGCGCAGAAAACAGCAATACAAAAATGCATAAGAAACTTATAAGCTAACATAATTTAACACTATTTTTTTGAAACATTTCTTTATTCTTATATACTGTACGAAAAATCAAAAAAATGTTTAAATTCAACTAAAACCCAGAAATAATAAAATAATTTAAAAAAGTAAAAAATCAAGATAGAATACAGATCCACAAAATAATAGTATAAAATTTAAACATATAATGTCAGGAAAATATTGTTCTTATAATTTATTCTGAATCGGTTTCTGGCAATGTGTCATTTATATTAGTACCTATAGATATGTTCAAATTTTTTTATGTCTATTAGTCCATGGAATTGGTACTTTTTGCCTTACATCAAGTGAGGTAGTTCTGATTTTTTGATAGGTTTGTATTGATGAGATGGTAATGACAAATACAAATTCTCCACCTCGAAAGCCCTTCGGATCATTGTTAAATACTAAAAAATTCTTTAAGTTTTTAGATTTTTTTCAGTTTTTGTCAATTTTTAGCACCAAATACCTGTGTTACGGCAAAAGTTACTATTCACACTTTTTTAGTAGACTAAATTTGCAATGAAATAAGAATAATTTGATTTTGGTAGTCCAAATAGATACAGCTGTTTAAAAGTTTGCAAAATTTAAAAAAAAGGGATATATTACTTTTTTTTACCCCTAAGGAGTGGGTTTGATTCTAATTTGTTATACGTAATAATCCTTAACTAAACTAGTTTATATATTTTTATGCCCAGCTAAATAAAAAGAAAAGTATTTGTCACTATTGTGACCCGGAGAGTTAGGGGGGGTGTTAGAAGATTGTAAGTATAACAGGAGAAAGACACTTTTTAAACATTTACTGATTAATCATCATCATATGAATGCAGCAATACATTTACTTATTATAGTGTATAGAATCAATAAAATTATAAAAATAATAGCCGAATGGTACCAATCGTTCACATAAAAGGAAAAGGTAATGCCAAAATAATTATGAAATATTATTAAGATTTTATAGTTATGTTCTATAAGTAGGTGGTTCCTGGTTGTCCATTCAACATATAAAGGAAAGTTCTTACTTTGTGCATCCGGTGATTCAGTGGAAAAGCAATTATGGTAGGTGTAAGCATGTCAATGTCCTATAAGCAGTGACCTGTGAAAGCCGTTAAACTACTAAACTACTATGATATTTTAAGTAATGTGATGTTATTATTTTATAAATGTTTATAGTGTTTTAAGCTCTACGATTTGGGAAGTCGGTCAGGTTATTAAACAAGTCATATGACTTTGAAAGAGAATATTGGACGCCACTATATTTAAAACTTTCTAAACTTGACAATCGATGAGTGATGCAAATATAGAAAACCACTGATCTTTATGATATTATAATTAAATAAGGTAGCGACAAATTCTAATTCACAGAGACTTAACTATTTCGAAGATCATCGTATTTAGCTTTTGATATAGGCTAAAGAGATTTATAACATGTAGTAAGTGAGTTAAATCACGTCAAGTGGACCCCCCATTTTCTACTTGATCATCGAATTCAGGTATCAGTATTTTTTCATAAAGTTTTCACTATAAACAATTAATACCCAAAACAGTTTTTAATAATTTTCATTTTAACAACAATTTTTGTATTAATGAAAATTTTTATGGATTTTAGTTAAAAAATCGATAATTAAAAAAATATAATAAATATTCTAATGAAACTTTCAAGATTTATAGGTCAATACTTGTACTTTGATAAAATGTACAACAGTTTAAATTATTTATTTATTTATTTTCATATTGCTAATTAACTTTTAAGTTAACAAATGAAAATTTTAATGACTTCTCCCTCAAAAAACGAAAAAAAATTTTTTTTCGGTATTATGCATTAAACATTCAAGTAGCAGAATCCGCAAAAAAATTTGACTGCTCGCAATTAGATTAAACAAAAAAAAATTATTAATGAGGGGCGCCGAGCGCTGTCGGTACAGCGCGCTACCACGCGTCATTGACTTACCTATAAATCGACTTAGTAACGTTATTTAATAAATGATTTTATTGAAACAAATTACAAACAAAAAAATTTTTTATATATATACACATGAATAACAAAAGAATATCACAAGCCATTAGAGTTCACTTGTTAAATCCGTTTATTAACACATCAGTGAATAAATTTTAAAGATAAGAATTTTTATTTAATAAATTTGTGCTTAACAGTTTCCATTGATCTAAATCTAGTTAGTTTGTTTTAAATTTGTTTCAAATTGTACTTGTGTTTTGAATTTTATTGACGTTTATTATTTTGTTTATCTATCATGAGCCGCGTGAATAAGTGCTGTAATCCGTTTAATAAAAAAAAACCATAAAAAAATTATCATTAATTAATTGAAAAACACGCGCTTATGCTTTTAAAGATTTTATTGGGAATTATATGTGTAATTCATGTGAACGAGCAATTTATTTGGGTCGAAAACCTGAAATTCGATATCGGTCAACAAATGTTCTGATTCCAACGAGCCTGAATCGTCAAACACTTTTATTGAAGATGATGAAAAAAAAAAGACCCTTCTTTTGCATGCAACTTGGTAGATAACAAATTAAAAATTGATAAGGTTAATAAATTATTATTGGAAATTGGCGAACATCCAATAAAAGTCATGCGAATGTCAAAAGCCACAGAATGTGCAAAAGTTTTAAAAAGTGCTGTGAGTAAAATAACAGTAATGTAAATAGTGTAAATAATCCAAATGACACATTGCTTAATAATTTTAAATCTGCTTTTAATGATACAACAAGTACGACTGATAAAATTCAAATTTTGACATCGCTTCCTTCAGATTGGTCAATAAAAATGATAAGAATAGAATTATTTAAAGTTTCCAAACGAATGGTGAAAACCGCAAAAAAAATCAGGGAAGAAAGAGGATTCGCATCACAGCCTAAAATTAAGGAAGGGAAAACTCTGAAAAATGAAACACTCCAGCACATTCAAGATTTCTATTTATCCGATGATGTCAGCCGCGTGATGCCTGGGATGAAAGAATATGTATCGGTGATGGAATATGGAAAAAAAGTCCAAAAACAAAAACGGTTATTACTATATAATATTCATCAGTTACATAAAAAATTTACTGAAGCTTTCCCTGACGAAAAGATTGGACTAACAAAATTTCAAAAACTCCGTCCTCGTGAATGCATATCGGCTGTCAAAAGTGGGACTCATAACGTATGTGTGTGTAAAATTCATCAAAATATCAAACTACAGTTAAATGGATTTAAAAATTAATTAAAAAAAAAGGAACGATTTTTTCAGAAAGTTCAAATGATTTAATTAAAAGCTCTGTTTGCCAAGAATCTACCTCATTATGTTATTTTTCAAAGTGTACTAAGTGCCCAGGAACTGATAATTTAATAAATAAATTAGAACTATTGCTTGGTGATAATGAAATCAATGAAATTACATACAGCCAATGGAAAAGTACCGACAGGTAAGGAAAATTTTGCCTAAATCACGATTGTATCTTAAAATTTTTAGAGTTACTTACTTCAATATGTACTGGAAATCCGTAAATAAATAAATAAATAAATAAATAAATAAATAAATAAAAAAACTTTATTTACTTGACTTTGTAATAAATACCAATTCTATTTGTTTCGTATAGTTACAGTTTTCTTATACCAACATATTAATAATGAAATTATTAGATTTGTCCATTTAAATTGTAAATTCTTTTTTTATCTCTTTTTTATAAATATTTTGATTTAATAAGTTTGCTTGAAATTTACAGGACTGAAATCGTTGAAGAAAAAAAGAAAAAAAGAATATTTTTTTAATGATTTAAGACAAAAATGGCCTGAGTTATTGAGACATGATTTTCTTGCAAGATCTCAAGCATCATATTTTACAGAAAAAAAGGAATCTGTTGAAGATGGAGAATTTATCGTCTGTCTTGATTTTGCAGAAAATTATAGTTTATTTGTACAAGATGCAATCCAATCTCATCATTTGGAATAACAACCAGGCTACAATTCATTCTTACGTAGTGTATTATAGAGACAATGGAGAAGTAAAACATGAAAACTATGTCATCATTTCAGAAAAAGTTGGTCACGACGCGAGTTCAGTTCATCTTTTTAATTCTAAATTAATTCAGTTCTTAAAAAATAAGTTTGGAGCAGATAAGATTACAAAAATTTTCTATCTTTCGGATGGAGCTGCTTCTCAGTACAAAAATAAGTATAATTTTGCCAATTTAATAAATCACAAAAATGATTTTAACGTTGATGCGGAATGAAACTTCTTTGCTACATCTCACGGAAAAGGAGCATGTGATGGTTTAGCAGGAAGTGTAAAAAGGCAAGCTTATCGTGCTAGTCTTTAACGGGATAGTGATAAACATATTACAAATGCGCTTGCATTGTTTGAATGGGCTAAAAATTTATTTAAAAAAATTAATTTTGGTTTCTGCTTCCAAGAAGACCATGACGCTCATGAAAAAAAGTATAAATCACGGCATGATCAATCTGTAACGATTAAAAATACTCGTCAGTATCATCATTACCAAGTTTTAAATAATATATCACTCGAGTGCAAGATTTTTTCCAAAGACGTTAAAATTGTTACAGAGTTTAAAAAAAAATAATGCAATATTGATAGATTTATTATTATAATTTGTTATTATTTTATTTATTAAATTTTTGTAATTTTTTTCAATAAAATCATTTATTAAATACCATTATTTTTAATAAAAAAATAAAGAATTGTTTCTTATTTATAATTACTGAGTCTATCTAAAGGTAAGTCAATGACGCGTGGTAGCGCGCTGTACCGACAGCGCTCGGCGCCCGTCATTAATAATTTTTTTTTGTTTATTCTAATCGCGAGCAGTCAAATTTTTTTTGTGGATTCTGTTACTTGAATGTTTAAAGCATAATACCGAAAAAAAAAAATAATTTCGTTTTTTGAGGGAGAAGTCATTAAAATTTTCATTAGTTAACTTAAAAGTTAATTAGCAATATGAAAATAAATAAATAAATAAATAATTTAAACTCTTGCACATTTTATCAAAATACACGTATTGACCTATAAATTCTGAAAGTCTCATTAGAATATCTTTAATAGTTTTTTAATTATCGATTTTTTAACTAAAAGTCATACAAATTTTCATTAATACAAAAATTGTTGTTAAAATGAAAATTATTTAAAACTGTTTTGGGGATTAATTGTTTATAGTGAATACTTCATGAAAAAATACTGATACCTGAATTCGATGATCAAGTAGAAAATGGGGGGTCCACTTGATGTGATTTAACTCAAGTGCAGTTTTAGTTTTAGGTTGCATGTCAATTGATATAGATTCGGCTGTTTCGTTTATTGAGTATTTAAGGCAAATTTTTTAATGTGGCTACTCGAATTTTACTTATGGCCATAAGGGCTTCCTATAAACTATTTTCGCTGATACCGGGTCCCATTTTATGAAATCCCTATGAGTCGTTTCCTCAACAATATATGGGATTAGCTTATCTTGCTGTTGTATATATTATGGTATAGCTTTATAAAGGAGCATACGTTATGATTGTTTTTTATATTTTTCTTAATAACTGCGTGTACAGAGTCCAGAGGTATGTAGGTATGGCGTGTCAACAAATAATTTATCTCTATGGTATCAATGATCTTACAAATTTAAAGGGTTGAGTGAATCATTTCCATAACTACTCCATTAACGGTTTTGGCCAAGACAGCAGTCACAATGTGACAATAACCGTTAGGTGTATTTTTAGTACCTTCCGTAAATCAAAACTCACGCACAAACTGCTTGATTGATCCTTATAAACATTTTGATGAACTTTAAAACTGAAATAAGTATCGTTTTTTTCCCTTTTCATGTTCTATTTTCTCTTTAATAAGTTCTGGGTTGTCCTCAGTTGATTGAAATTTTAAACATTTTAGGCATTTGTATTTTTTTGGAACATGGAATCCAGTGATTCCTTTTTCAATATAAATTTTCTTATTATTTTTATATAAATTAGACAAATTTTTGTATTCTTGGTGAAGTAGACACGACTAGAGTCTTTAGGACAATAATGTAGTGGAACTGCTAAAAGGTTTTTTAACAAAATTGATAACAATCAACTTTGTAAAAACTTTTTTTCTCGAAGATCCTCGAAAGTCCGAAAGCAGAATTACTCGCTTAGTAATAAATATGACGTATTAGCTAGCTTTTGTTTTACTGATATTGTTTGACTTGAGGCTACAATCCAATATCTATCCAAGTCGTTCTGGTAGAAGCTTCCAATAATGGTCAAATAGTAGCTTTCTTCTATATTCTGTGATGGTGGTACAGTCATTGCCACACTTTTTACCATGGCATAGATTAGGTTAAAAATATTACACCTCTGTTTGATAGCCGATTAAATGCTGTTATTTTAAAACGTTTCCATGTCAACCAGTCTCTTGGTGGGTAGGTACCCTGACCGAAATAACACTGGAAATTCAGTGGTGAATATTTTATTTAATACCAGTTATAACTAGATAGAAATAAGTAAAATAAAAATTAGGTTTTTCGCGTCAACTAAGCGACTTAAAATATTACAGATATGAGCTTTGCAAATTTGATTTTATTCATTTTAATGCATGTCTGTCAAGTTTTGAAATTTTGATATTTCTGTATAAAATTTTCTTACAGGTGCTTAAATTATTGTCTGAAAATTAAAAAAAAAATTATCGTGAGTTCGCAAAAAATTCCGGAAATAATAGGTACTAGTACTAGTAACACCACTTTCGCTTTTGTATTACTAGCCAGTCTATTTTAATTTTTTTCTTTTAATTATTTCAAAACTAAATATCGATATGGTTTTTCATCAAAAGTAGATAACCTATTAATTGAAATTAAACGTTCGAGTGGAGTTTCGAAACCAAACCTTAAATAACCTATAACTAAAGTTAAAATGATTTAAAACTATGTTTGAAAAGGTTTTTGTGACTAATCACTTTTAAAGTCCCAAAGGATATGGAAAGAGCTTACTTGTCTCTCCTGCGATGCCCTCGTCTATGGCAGGAGCTGTCTCAGGGTGCAAACTACCTCGGTAAGTACACTTCTTTGATATTTTTATTCGGTTACTGGTGGTTCCTTATTCCCTGTTGTAGATAGCCTCAGGTGTCTCGACGTTCAGCAATATTCCGCGCCGACGAGATGGTAGAAACTTGACTGGTTTAACCCTTATGCAGGTAGCAAGGATAAGAAAAGAAGGGCGGTTATGGAAACCCTAAACTATGATGATATGGTGTTCTATTTAAAGAAAGGAAGCCTAAAATAATAAAGGCAGGTGAGTAAAATTCATACCTAAAGCGTACTGTTGGCATAAAGCGGGGCACTTACCACTGATATAATGTAGCCTCAAGGTGTAAATTGAAATAGACAAAAGAAAATCCACAAATTGCGATAAATATATCCCTAGGTCTATTAATAATTACTTTTGACAATGATCTATTTCCTTATACTTGGAAAAATCCGGAAAACCAATACGTGCAACTCACGAGAACCAAGATCTAAGGACAGTTTTTTCTTCAATTCAAACCAGAAAAAACAAAACCGGAAACCGTTAGGCAAAATGGAGGCGATTCCCACCAAGTAAGTTCTTCTTCTTGCTTAAATATGTTATGGACTGACAGCCAAGGTCTCAATCTTCAGGGTCGCCGAAACCTTAAGCCATTTAGGACCTTCTAACCGAGAAGAATATTCGACAGATGTCATATTTTGTTTGCTAACCTAATTTAACTATGTTGTTGTGATCGACTAATAATATATTTAATTTATTTCAGGACATTAAAACGAAGAGATCTAGAACCGAAGGAGATTTAGGAACAAATGAGATTTAAAACCGAAGGAGATTTACTAACAAAGGAGATTTAGAACCAAAGGAGATTTAGAACCGAAGGAGATTTAGGAACAAAGGAGATTTAAAATTACTTTTTCCTGTGGAGACAATAGTCCTTTGTACAATGTTACTTTACTTATAAATAAATGTTTTATTAAGTGGGAAGAGTTTATTTACCTTAGAAAATGCAAGAAAACCACCAAAAGGGCGGAAAATTTGGTGATTGTAACAGTATAACTTCATTCAATTTATTGACCAACAGAAAATCATAATAATTTTTTCTCAATGACGTGTGTGTTTATATTCCTTTTTAAAGTTATTTAGTTTTCAATAAAGTGGAATATTTTGTCGCAATGGTGTTTTAATTATTTTATTCTGATTTAGAATGGAAAACTAAAATAAAGATATATAATGCTTGGCATTCTATACTTCTTCACAGTTTAACAGACGAACATAACCCCCATTTTTAATAAAATTTTTTTTAGAATCAATTGGCTTTATGCTCTTATAAAGTTTGATTTTTTCTTTAGATTTTAATTTATATCGTTCTTTGTTTTTGAATTAGGAGTTTTTCAATATTTCAACCCACCCTTGTCACTCATTTTTATTTATTTTTCAATCATTTTCTTATATAGCTTGATTTTTATTAAACATTTCATGCTGACATCGCTTTTATTTCCAACCTCAAGTTATTTTTTTTTTTTAAATATTTGAATTCCTCAATTGGCTACTAATTTCGGATTCTATGGGCCATCATCAGGCCTAAAATTGTAAAGATACTTAGTAGATATCATTATCGAGAGTAAATAGGCGAACACTTTTTTAAATGGTTTAAAAACTTAACTGATATTGTTACATAAAAAAGAGGAGAGTAAGTCCTAGATCAAATATCCAATAAGTACTGATCCAGAAATTGTCTGATTATTTGGTAATTGAAAAATCGTTAGGTATAAAATCAAAGTTAAATTAGAAGCACAAGTTAAAAAGGGGGATTATCTTGAAATTATAGAAGGGGTGGTAGGTTATAGAAAGGGGGTAGTGGTAAATACAGATTCCTGATATCCTCAAAGAAGAAATGTCTCATAAAGAAATAAATTAAAAGACTACCAGGAATTAGTTCTATGAGCTATTAAGGTAAGAATAATGTAGATGAAAGAAGGTAATATAGAGGGAAAGAGTGGTGTATTAGATTAGTGTGAGAGTAGAGGGGGGTTGAACATAAGGAAAAAATGGATATCTAATGTTGGTACAGAGTCTTGTGTGCTTGCTCAACAAGCCAAAATTTGTGACCAGTATGATATGGTGAAAGAAGTCTAAAAGAGGTGGGAAGAAGGATAAAGAAAGGGTGAAAGAAAAGGTCAATAAACCAGAAAAGAGATAAAGAAGGGAGGAGAAACGAGATGAAATCAAATAGGGATTAGAAGGGAAAGGAAAAGAAACAGAGAAAGAGAATATGGGAGAAATAAAAGAAAAAGAAAAAGAGTGTAGATGAAAATAAATAAATTAAGAGAAAAAGAAAAAGGAGCGCCTTAACCATTTAATTAATAGAAAAGAAACTTCGCTTGGGATATCCCAAGCCCCACATGTGGTTGGTAAAAGATATTCTGCTGATCGGAGCAGAATAGCCGGAAGAAAATTGAAATTCATAATAAATAATGCGCGGATGTTAGAAAAAGGTGATATAAACTTACTTAGCAAATTTCCTCTATGGTTCTTAACAACTTATCGGATTGGCCAACAAACAAAAGTTGTGGCGTTCGTTTAAATTTGGTAGATGAGGCGAAGAAAACAAATACAGGTGGTGGAAGCAAGTTGGTGGCAGTGTTGTCAATGAAATAGGTTATAATTTTTAAAATTTTGAATACAAAATGTAATTAGAATGGTTAAAGATAAGAGGTTAAAGGTGTGGGAGGGATAAAAGAAGGAAATGGGTCTGATTCAATGATATTTAGAGAATTTCTTACAAGTTCTGTCTACAAATATTTCTTAAAACAGCTAAATAATCCATTAAACAACGCAGTACTAAATAATACTAATTTTATAAAATGTTGAATAAAAAGAAGAATAAATAAAATAGGGTATGGTATTAGTTGATAGTTGATACAAATTATTAAATAAAATTGAAGGACAAATTACCGTTAGGATCTAAAACAGTATTTAAAACGTATCTAATATTTTTTTTATATTAGGAGAAAACTGGCAAGTAAAATAACAATTTTCATGAATAAAACTGTATGAGGATGATGGTGTAGTTTGGTGAAAAAAGAAAAAAGTTAAAAATGATGAACAAATATCTATTACTGGAGAAACTAAGTTCAGCGTCAATCGATAAATTAGGTACCAAGGGTAAAATTGTCAATAGGCTCAACAGATAGTTCCCTTATTTAAATATTTAATTTCTGCGTTAAAGAAGATTGCAACCATCAAAATAACAAATTTTACAGAAAATATTGTTCTTGCCAAGGCAATTTTTGGAGTCTTAAATTATTCTTAATTAAATGAATTTTAAGGTTAGGATCACATAATATTGTTGTTTCTTGTTACATGCATATAACCGTTCCTAAAAATTTTTTGGTTACAACCGTTTTTGGCAGGTATACAATTTTTATCATTATAATACTTTACAAATTAATATTTTTAAAGCTAAACTATTATTTATAGTTATTGATATTTAAAATATTGCGATTACTCGTATTTTACACAAAATATATATTTACATGTACCATAATTTTGAAACCATTTTCCTAATATTTAATTTGTCTAATGGGGAACTTTATTAATCTTATATTAGGTTTTTCAATCAATAGCAATTCAATCAAATCTATGTTCGATTAATATTCTTTTTCATCAATATCAATTTTGTGCCACCAGTATATATTTATTCATTACTTTTTTTTATTTTCAAAAATCTACATATGAGTTGGTATAGATTTTTCCAGTTTTTGAGATCAATTTATTTATTACCTCTACATATTATACAGATTAGAAAAAAAGTATACGACCCATAGTCGGTAGGCAATGTTCAAAAAAAGTTCTAAGTTCCATTTTAGTAGTGAATGTACTGTTGTGGGGTATTGTTTTCTCTAATTTAATTAAGACAATATATACTAAGTACTGATTCTAGAATTAAGAACTATTTGCAAGTGAAAAATAATATTTTGATATTAAATTAAATCCTAGTATTTCTTATTTGTAAGATTACCATCAATAAAAAATAGCCAATAAAATGGTCCCTTAAAATACATGCGGAAACACGGATCAATATGTTGTACAATGAATATCTGCATATACTAAAGGCGTTATGTGAAAATTAATGGCAGAATTATTTTGTTTGTCACATTCATGCAGCGAATTTAAACAGAATTGTTCATAACAACAAGGTATTTGCGTGTAATAATAAAACTATAATTTAAAAAGTTTTGGTCATTTTTTATCTGTTAAAAATTATGCTATATTTACGTATCAGAATAAGTGAAGTGTTTTTTGGGATGGCAGTAAATAAATAAACGAAAATCTGTAAAACAAATTAATAATCTAAATTAGCACTAAACAGTATAATTTCGAATAAAAAAAAGAAAGAAATTATTAAAAGTTACAATATAAATTATTAAAGTGAAATCCAGCAACTGTCTCTTTCATACACATTTTTTTCTGCAAATTACAAATTCATAAGTGCCATATTGATAATTGAATTAGTTTATAGGGTCTATATAATAAAACCATAAATAGAATGAAACATTATTTTATCTAATTTGTATTTTAATGATAGGTATTTTTTATTAGTTTTAGGTAGTTCTCGTATCAACTAAGGTCAAATGTAAAAATATGTTAAACATAATATTTAAAAATTGACAGAAGAATAAGAAATTAATTAGCAGTAAGTTACTTTCCTATTATATGTTTCCTAAACAGAGATTATCATCTCCCATCGCCCCCGTAAACACACATATTTCAAACTTCTCATTTAAATAAAAAATGAAAATTATTTAAAGCACCAGCTTTATTGCAGTAATTATTATAATGAACTAACATTAAAAAGAAAATCACATAAATTTCAAATCGAATAATTTCGAAATACATGCAATATTATTTCTATGTTCTGAGTGAACCACATCTTAGGTCAAATTTGAACCAGATGGTCTTATTAATCTTATTTGTTTGAAATAGATGATAAAATAATGTTAAACAACACCTTTAAGATGAAATTATGTAGGGTTAATTTAAATGATTGGTTTTTATTGGAAATAATACATTTATTAAATTTTAATAGTAAGTCGACCTTTATCTTTTATTTGGCTTCATGTGAGATTTTTAATTACTATACAGGGTGTTGCATGACGTACTGTATAAATTTAAATAACCATATTCTAGAGTTTATTTCAAGCAAAAAATGTACTATAAACCAATATCCCATTCTTCATAGTTACGGAGCTACCAGCTTTCAAATAAAAAGATAAAATACCGTAGTATAACATGTGTTCGAATATGTCGAAATATAGCACTGAATGTTTGGAAACCGCCAGCCTACAAAATCCATAAATGTAGACTATGTCGGCATATTCTTTAATCGAAAACAGCACAGGCATGTTGCAAAATTCAATTTATCACAAACAGAAAACGTAGTTGACTAGTGTAGGACTGACTAGTACACTGACGTTTAAAATTTATGTTGATGAAGAGGCATCCAAAAATTTTGAAAACATTTTACCTGAAATAATCTGGTTCTTGATAACTTTGAATTTAATACATTTAAACCACCGGAATTTTAATTTGATATGTTTATTATTTAAAAACAAACTTATTTACACCTATTAACTAATTTTGTTATGTACAACTTATTATTTCCCTACGCACATATGTCTCAGTATAGAAATTATTCCATACTTCCGGCTTTTGTACATCGCTGTAGTAGGTGAAGAAATTATTATTTTTATGTTATTTGTTTCAAAAGCTATATCGTTCTGAGCATCACAGATCACTTACTTTTAGAATGAAAACTGCAATGTTAAAGTTCGAGACAGTATTGTAGCGTCGGGTGAGCGTTCTTTGAACTATTTGGACGGAAATGACGCCATCTCGTGGTCACTTTAGTTAACACAAAAAGCGGGAAAATTCAAAATTGTTATTTAATAATTAGTTTAAAAGTGGTAGTCAAATTAAGATTTGTTCATACTAACTCCTTTTTTACGTTTATTGTAGCAATAAAATTATATTTGTTACAGTAAAGCAAAAAATGAGTAGTATGAACCAAACCTAACTTGACTACAAGTTGAAATATTTTATTATTTATTAGTACAAAAAATTAAAGAGCACAGGATCAACAAAATTAATTTAGTAAAAGTAAAAAACATACAAATAGAATAATTAAATGTAGCGTGTTAATAAGCTGGAAAGTTAAGTTATTGTCCACAGAGGTTGAAGAGTTATATCTAGAACAAAAAATAAATATTAATAAACTTATAAATCAAGAAGAGTACAGGAAGAAAAAAGCGCCTAAGCCACATTTTTATCAAAATTAAACTGGTCCGCCCTATTTTGTAAAATACCAGTATGTTTCCATGTAATAAGCCAAATTAGCAAATGCAAAACAGTGCATTTAAAATTATGTCCAAGGACTTAGCATCTTTTCCTACTGTTTGTTTGGCACTTTCAGTATTTAGAATAAAAAATTAAAACTGTCTAGTAAACTACAATATTTGAACAAAGTAACATTTTTTTGGATTCAATTACCTTAAAGTATCAAAAGTTAGTATTTAGTTAGTCTAAATTAAATTTGGTTTTCTAAACATTTTGGTAATTGTGACTTGGCCGCTTTTTTCCCTGAACCCTTTAAATCTGTTAGGGAGTACAGAAAGTCAGGCATGTATAAAAAAAAGATACTGACCATTACTTCCCAGACTAGGCTATTTTGTCTTCCACAATCCAATATTGCCATTCCAAACGGCTAGAAGAAAGTTTGTACTAGAACAAATAAAAAACAGTAAAAGTAACAATCTGAACTAAATCAATATAAATATCAAATGTGAGGCATGAATACAAAAAGTACAGTGACTGTTACTTCCCTGACTAGGCTGTTGTCTTCACGATGCAATACTGCCACTCCAAACGGCTTGAAAAAGTTTGTACTAGAACAAATAAAAAAACAGTTAGATCTCTGCGTGTACCAAGAACTTTAAACATATCTTCAAAATGTTTATCACATACTAAATAGTTTTTACAAATTTGTTGTTTTATTCTTGAAAAACGGACTGCGAACAGCCAATACTCAAATTTGAATAAATCGTTATTAGAATTTCAGAGTGTTTACAAAACAATTTGGCGTACAACAATACGAGATATTACAGCTTTTAAAACTAAAAATGACCACAAAAATTTAAAATAAGCTCACAATCGTCAGCAAGATCAAGTAAATAAATTGAACATTAAAAACACAGTTGAACAAGACCAAGTTGACAAAACAATAATTTACAAAATACTTACTATTTATTCATCCAGGACCCAGAGCAAACCCAAATACAAACAAATTATAATTATTGACAATATGATATTATTGAAAATCGCAATAAATACAGGTAATGGCAAATGTCATTCACCTGGAGGTAATGGATGCCTGACAATGACCAATGACAAATGACACTCCCACTCTTTCCACCATCAATTGTAGATTTCTGTAAATTGTGTGTACAGCGCCATCTAGAAGTCGGTCTTTGAAACTAAAACATAGTTTCAGTTCGAGCTATACCAGTTACCGATACCTGCTGAGCATTCTTAATGTATATTTTCAGAAACATCACCAACTATTCCTGCCTGTTAATTATTCCCACTCCACAGGTCTTATGTCTTTGTTAAAATTATTAACGAAATCTTTCCTAGAAAAGCGGACAAACAGATGTTTGGTCGTTTCTAAAGATTTCTTTCTTGGAAGGCGAATTGATAATTTAAGTTGGAAATAATTTGTTTGAAAAGATTATGTTTTTAGGATTTTATTTATTGGAGGCAGAATGATATTTTATTAAACTTCTGTTGGCAATTATGATTTAGAAATTCCAACACTACCTTAATATATGTTCTGATTTTTCAACGCATGTAGCATGGTAATATTAGGGGATTATGTAACAACCAAGTACCCTAAAGACCATTTGTAACTACTGATAGGTCTTTAGCTACTGTTATTAATATACTATTAAGGGATTAAGGCAGCACTGTCCACCAGAGGGTCCTGGAGTCCAGAAGGAACATCCATTCACCAGTGGCAAATAAAAATAATAAAAGAATTAAATTAAAAGAACAAAAATTATTCCTTAATAGTATAGTCAAGCGGTTCTCTACGACTAGTTTTAGACCTTCAAGTCCTTTATGGGTGAATACGCCGAGGCTTCACAAATGCTAGTAATATTTCACTGTTTTTGAAAAGGGGAGGACAGAATAATAATAATAAGTATTAAAACAGCAACAAATGTATATTTACAATAAGTAAAAAATAATTTATAGTTTAAAGAACAAATGGATAAAATTATATTTAGGGAATGAAGCACTATTTGATAATATATCCAAACTTTAAATAATGGATTATGACAACTAGATAAACATTTTATTGAATTATATAGTTTGGACTTATTAAAACTAAAAATAGCACTGACAACTACATAAATATATTACCCAAGACGAAAATGTAAAAACTGGCACTTATATGTAACTCAATTAATTATCTCAAAGAAAACACTTTAAAAATAAATTAAAGATATTTACTCCTAGCTCACAAATCACTGCACAACAACTTTACTTTACTCATTACTTTGTTTCGGGTCCCGAAAATGAGAGTTCTTGGACCTCAGTCCTCACTAGATTTTTTTTTGTGTCCAGTCTATCTCTATTAACCCAAAATTTACGTGATAGTTGTACTTGTTAGAATGCCCACGTTCTACATTGAATTTCCTAGTTCAATGTAAGCCATTGACTGGAGTAATAACCTGATTGTTATTTCCATACGTGTGTTCTCTTTGAATTTTTAATTTAAAATAGTAAATTACTTATTTCTTTTAGGTAAATTCTTTATATTTTTCAAGAAATAATGCCAATTATTACAATTGAGTATTTTTTCAAAAGAAATATTTTGCTTGAAATAAGTACATAAATATTATATTTAAATTTGTACAGTACGTCATGCAACGACCTACACCGAAAAAAAATTCTTACCGTGGCAGTAAGAAAAAGTTAATTAAATATGCCTCAGCTAGAAGATTTTACCGTGACAGTAATACAAGATTTGCTAATATTTGGATTACTAAGAATTTATTCGACTGCGGCAGTAAAACTATGTTACAGCTCTGGTCAAATATTATTACAGAGGTAGTAATTTTTTCTTACGGCTACACTAAAATTGTATAACTACCACCAATATCTAGGATTACCATACGTAACATCTAGTTGTAATGCTGCAGTAATACTGTCTTACTGCTTTGGTAAATCTGCTCTAGTGCTGCAGTAATAATTTCTTACCACTCTAGTAAAACGGTTTTACTGTTAGAGTAATAATATCTAACCACTCTAGTAAAACTGCTGTACTGTAACAGTAATATTATCTTACTACTACAGTAAAACGGTATTACTGTTACAGTAATAATGTCTTACCAATTTAGTAAAACTGTTTCACTGCTACAGGTATAATATTTTGCCACTATAGTAAAATTGTTGTACAGTTACAGTAATAATAGGTTACTACTACAGTAAAACGGGTTTACTGTTACAGTAATAACGTCTTACTATCATGGTAAAAATGTTTTACCAAAATATAATTTATATTAAAGACTCGAAAAATAAACTCTTTTATCTTTCGCTTCAAAGAAAAATATTTACACAAAATTAAATCAATTTCAGCTTAATAAATCGATTTGCTTAATTTTTTCCTCTGGAAAATCTTCGGTCAATTTTTCATAAAAGGATTGACAAAATGAAAAAAAAAAAAAAGAAAAATTGTTTATTTTGAAATCAGCATAGCACAGCAGAGCTAAAATGTTTTTATAATTTTTATAAGGTACAAAAAAAACATTAAATATTAATTAATTAATATAAATATTTTTAATCCAAAGCTGCAGGAACGGAAGTTTACTCGAAAACCATTCGAGATATAAATGTCAAATTTGGATAATAAAACAATATCAATTTTACCATGGTATTTTCTTTGGTCATACAAAATTCCTCGAATTTTTTCTTAAAATAAGATGCCTTATGCTTTCTTCATCTAATAATTGAAAGTAATTATCATCAATGTCCTCATCTAAAAATAAAAATTAAATTTGTGTGGAACGACAATTCAAGTTTAATGAAACGTAGTATTTGCAACTGAAAGTGAACTTGTTTATTGTCACTTAAGTGTTTTGATCAACAATCTACAATATTTTTATATTTAAGGTTTTTTTTATGATTTTTATCACTATATAAAGCATAACCAGGTTGTTCAAGATATATTTTTTAAGTAATCTCAAATAGCAATAGGTTTTAGGAGTTTTAGGTTGTTTTTATGAGCTTTCCCGCTCAAATTTCGCGATCGCAGCAGAAAGTTGGAGACTAGAGTAGAAATGAAACGCTCGAAAATGATATGAATCGATACGATTGGTATCGCTATCGCTATGTCTCATTGAACACAGCTTTCTTTTAAATCTAACAAACTTATTGCTCTGTGAATCTTAACCAAACATTTTTAATAAATTTTAATCTAAAAACTTTCTCTTGGAAATATTACATTTTTGATACTGCGAATATGCTCCGGTGCAGTTAAAACATTTCTAGACCGTATAGCTCATCCTCAATTCGAAATAAAAGCATTCATGCATTATGCATTTCCCGCCTTTTTTACTAATGTATAAATAAAAATGGATACAGGTACTATATTTAGATAAGTATATTATTTCGAATTACTTACCAACGAAACTATGAACTAGGTCCGAAAACCCCCACTCCGTTAACAATGCATAATATTCCATATTCAATATTATACCATTTATACCCCCAGATAGAAATTACGCAGCACTTCGCACTTCTTCATGCACGCTATGACCTAAGCTCACGATGCGACGATTGAACGTGTTGACTGCTTCTGTGATTATCGTCGACTTAAGTCAACGCCTGTTCAAAAGATGATCGAAGCTCTTCGTCATTAATCGTAACGGTTCGGTACATTTGTTGTTAACCTGTCTTACCGTAATTGTTAGAAAAATATTACTATTTTGCAGATTCAGTATGCTAGTTTTACGGTGGTAGTTATAAAAATATTACTAGTCAAGGTCTAACTGCGGTAGTAATACAAATTACTGATTCAGTAAGAAAGGTTTACTATGATGGTAATACGAATAATAGTAATTCTATTTCTAACTGGAGTAGTAAAAAAATATTACTGCCACGGTAAGAATTTGGACTGTAAAACTTAGTTTACAGTCCTAGTAATACATCTAACAGTTGTTGTTAGACAATCTAACAGTAGCAGTAAAAAGTTTTACAGCCATAGTAAACTTTTTAGTAGTAACACTTTCTTACTGAAGCGTTTTCCTCAGTGTACAAATTTAAAAATCTGTAAATGTAACTTTTAATATACTCATACAGTTTTTATAAACAGAAATGCCATACCCTTAAGGCTTTATTAGTCAACCAGTTCAAAGAACGAGTTGTCTTTAATATACTTTAAATTGTAAAAATATATTATGTTGTTTCATTACTAATAGGGACTAACTTAAACTTCTTTGACTGATGAAATATTTGGATATAAAAAAATTATATTAAAATTACGATTTCACGTGTGGCGTAAAATTTAGAGTTGTGAAACTCTTCCTCTTCCTAGAAACCAATGACGTCAAATAGAAGCAAATAGGAAACAGTAGTATGTGCCAGAAAAGTGGCATTATCCCAAGAAGATGGAGCGATACGGACAAATCACTTGAGTTGAACGGTACAAAATTTTAAAAATAAATTTAGAGTTTATTGAGATAAAATAACTATTTCAAAAATAATTTGTGATTTTGACCAATTTATAAAATTAATTAATAAAAAAAAAAATACTTGGTTTTCGTCCAGAATTTGAACCACGGACCTTTTGCTTGGCAACTCAGTACGTCGTCTTTGCTCTAACGAGGATATTATTTATCTATTGTTCACTAGAATACTCATTTTTAATTTTAATCTCAATAACTAAAAAATATACCCACAATTAGTTTGAGAGAATTGTCATATATTTTTAATTTTAATAAAATTTGGGGCATCTCAATTAAGTTTAGTACAATATAAGTTTAGAATGAAGTTTAAATGTATCTCTTTTGATGTATACACTGTAACCACTTAATATATTAATTAAATAAACAGCAAATATTACAATATCACAGTAAATATGTTTGCTTCCAATTTTGCTTAGATTTTCGCCAACACCCGCCCTGCCATTCAGATTTCCCGTCTGGATGCGATCACTAGGGTGGATGTTTCCTTTAATATCGTCGAAAATAAATATTTATAAATGGGGTGAAAGAGATACATTGATGAAATTGATATTTTTGGTCATGTTTTGTTGAATTCTAATATTGACCGAATTTTTATATTTGTAGAAAGTTTTTCGAAATACGTTACGGCAAAAAAATTATGTATATCGAATCAGGTAGGTATAGGTAGGCATAATGAAATTTTCGGGATCTGTTTTACACGGTTCAAATTTTGTTTTTTTTATTTTATATTCATATGAAATAAATATCTGGGGGAATACTTCAAAGGAGATCAGATATGAATTTATAAGAGAAGCATATTGTCTTTTTTATCTCTTGCACCTCATTATTTTATTTGTACCTCTCTTCATCTTTCTCATTCTTAGTTGTGACGTTGTGTCATTTTTAAATCTTGAAGATCTCTGTTGGGCTCAAACATTGTTACATAACTTTCTCATTCACTAAATATGAAACATATTCAGTCATTTTTGTAACGTTTTTTATAGAAATGTTTGTTGATATATTTTCAAAAGGGTACTTAAATATTCCGTAAATATTTATATTTTAATATATTCAATAACATCTCTCGCATATATCTACAACTTAAGTTTTATGTACGCAGCAATAATTGTATTAGCAGTTACATAATAGCTATTTATGAAACCAGTTACGAAATGCCTTATTTTATATAACGACCCAAGTAACAATTTGAATATTTTATAAAAGCTGAAAAATTGTTTATATTGTAACACTCTACCATTACGACAACCCAACATACACATGTGTATATAAAGTTGCCTCCCTTGAACATCATCATTCTAGATCGATATTGTGATCGAAAGAGACAGATGTTTGGTTGTTTAAAATTTAATATTCCCTTCACAACTTGTGCTTGCTAGTTCAGTGGTACCAACCTACTTTTATCTTTGTCAATATTAACTTTTGATCATTTCTCATGAAATTCATTTCTATTTCTCAAGTTGGCAATTGTCTTGACAATTTCATTGTCAACTGTCAATTGTCACTCAGTTCCTTTTGGCACTGTCAAGATGGTTACTTTTTCCAAAATTTCGCTAACGTTTTACGACTTCTTGTGCCCCAACTTGCTTCCGCCTCTTGGCAGTGACTTGGAAGGGTCAGCTGGCTTCATGCTAAAGTACAGTTTTTTCCCTTTCTCTACCTTTGAATGAGTGAGATTGTTTATTTCTACGTGTTGGGATGAGCCCCACGTTTTTTCTTAAATTGCAACCACCTTTTAGGAGTGGTTCTGTTATTTCTTACGACTCAAGCCTCAAGTTATGATGGAGAACAGGGACCGTATTGTGGCAGCCCTTTTTAATCTAGTTATATATTAATTTTTTTGCTTCTTCTACATTTATTGACGAGTAAGTTTTCAAGATGTTTTATTTTTAATTTCTATTCAATGTTCAGGAATATTACGATTTGATAATATTGTTATAGCTCCGTTTTTTTTTCTCTCTTTGTAGTGTCTCTGATGATGGCCTAACAGGCTGAAAGCGCAGAATATTATTACTGAAACTCTACCTACACACTTTAAATACTTTCGATTCATTTCTTATTACCAGTGTGTACACACCACTCAACCTCTTCAAATATTTTACAATTGTGCCGTTAGAATATTGGATAAACTAATTTATATAACAATTTAGTTTTATAGAACAAAATAGTGGCTTCTGCAATTTTAGTACAACTTATTACCATTCCAGAAACAGCAATATAATATCAATAAAATAAAACAGTCTTGTAAACTAAAAATTATAAATCCACTTTTTTAGTTGGAGAGTAAATATTTGCGGGACGAGCAGAACGAGGTCTCGCAATATGAACGAGTTACATAAAACAGCATTTTGTAACGTGTCACATACAATATTTTTTCTAATTTTGGCTGGATTAATTATAAAATTGTATTTATATTTTTATTAGAAGTAACTTTTTTTAATAACTTTTTGACGTATCTGTTACCGAAAACCTAACTCTTTAGACAAAATAACTGAAAAACTCTAATTGACAAAGGATTATCAAATTTTGCTTATGGACTCAGATGGTGATTCTAAACAACTTTCTTTTTTAAATTTTGGTCATATTTGCAACATAAAAGGCACTTTACTCTGAACAGAAATAGGTTTTTTAAAAATTTTTAAAACATTCTCAAACGAAAAATTATACAAACAGGGTTGAAACCCAAAAAATAAAAATGTAATTGAGAATTTTATCCTTTTTCAAGGGTCGGTTCACATATTTGGGTACACACTGTATGTACCTTCCCCAAAAATTAAGAATAGATAAATTTACGGCCATTTAAGGTAAAAGTTCATTCTATCGTGCTTTTAAACTTGAATCAAAGTTTTATAAACAATAGTTGAAATAAATAAAAACGGAAAATTTTATTTGAAACGGAATTTATTAACAAAATTAACCATTGGATATAAACGTATTATTACTACTAAATAATATTATAAATCATTGATTGGCTTACATTTTTTGGCGGGTCGCATTTCTGAAAAACCCATTATATCTATTTTTAAGGTATTCAAGCGCTACATCTGAAACAAAATACGGAGAAACGCCTTTACATGAAGCCTTCAATTGGACATCCGCTTGTAATGGCACAATGGAATGGAAATGTACGTTTTATGTAGTCAACGTATGTGTGAAACTATAAAATACAAGTTGGAAAATCCAGGCGAATATCGACGTTTTCCTTGAAAAATGCCACTATATATCGGAAATTTGAGGTAAAGTAAATCGAAGAATTTCAAATGGGTCGCCATATATTGTGAATTCGATGTGACTGCTTATTTGAAAATGTGGGTACAATTTTAAAATCCATGAATATATTCACGCAAATTCACGGTTAGGTAAATGTATATTTTTTAAACCAAAGATAACTTACAATTTAGAGTTTAATGCATAATATTATAATTTTATAGTCTATTGCCAGAGTAAAAATACAAGAATCCACAGACAAAGTATATTATTAATTATAATTGTATAATCTGTATCTTTAATGTGTGGAGGGTGGGTTACCCCACGGCACTTAGGCCTCATTAGGCCCATTGTGCATTCTACTGAGAAGATAGGCACCTCCTAGCTCGTGACCCGGCCTACAGATTTAATGTAGTTAACAACGTCGCCAAGAGGTGCTTCTCTTATATCGGCCGGTGTTAGCCGATGCTCGTCGAACACAAATATTTTAATAAATGAGAGCGTCGAGCAATCGTAAAGGATATGCTCAATGGTCTCATCTTCTTGTTCGCACCCTCTGCAGAGTGCCGATTCTGACAGCCCCATGGTATGGAGATGCTTTCGTACTTGGCAATGACCAGTCAGAATGCCTGTGACTAGGCGCAGATTCTGTCTAGTCATAGTCAAGTATTTATTTGCTGCAGTGTTGTCAGGATAACTTAAGAGCTCCCTGGCAATTCTGCAATTTCTTGTTTTATTCCATCTTTCTTTGAATTTCACAAGGGAATGTTCTTTGATTAGGTCTGTCATTACCGATTTTGTCAGGCCAATAGAAGGGCCAGGTCCAAAAAGTATTTGGTTGGCTGCTTTCTTGACTAGTGAATCAGCAAGATGGTTACCTTTCAAAGTGGCGTGACCTTTAATCTGTCTTAAGGTGACCACGTTGTTGATGGATACTTCGGCCAAAGCTTTGTGTCATTCTAGTACTTAACTTGAAAAAATCCGTGGTCTGTTCAGGGTGAATAGCGCTTGTCTGCTATCTGTATAGACAAGCATGTTCCTTCCAGTGATATTGTTTCTGGTTATTTCTTTTGCTGCTATGAGAATACCCGTTAGCTCTGTTTGAAACTACACTGGCACTATTGCTTTATGTTTAGGTTTAAGAATCCGAAGTAATATTCCACATCCTGAGCCGTGTTTTGTTTTAGAACCGTCGGTGTAGATATGAATCGTACCTGCCACTTCTGGTTCTTCTATTTGTTCTATTGTAACTTTATATGGCTTATAAAAGATATATTTTGCTGAGATGGAGTCCATGTTCGCATGAAGCAGTGGGAGCGTATCCAGCTCCTTCTGCCAAAAGTGACGTCTCGCCTCACCAGATCCTGCATCATGTTCTATTCCGACCGTGCGAAGGCGTGTGATTGTTATAAGAGCAACTTCCTTGATGTAAATATAAAGAGGAGTGAGACTAAGAATGACTTTCATGGCTCTAGTCGGTGTTGTTTTCATGGTTCCTGTTATGTTGAGACATGCTGTTCTTTGAATTTATTCTAGTTTACGGAGAGCTGTTAATTTTTGGGTTTTTTGTTATCCAGACAACTGCACCGTATGTTAGCATAGGTTTTATGATAGCCGTGTAAGTCCATGCGACGACTTTGGGGGAGAAACCACAGGTGCGCCCCTCGGTTCGGCGGCATTGTTCCTAAGCAATGTATGCTATTATGCTATTTTAACTCTGTTTTCTAAATGCAAGTTTTATGTCAACTTGCTATCAAAGGTGAGACCTAGGTACTTCACCTCTGTTGCAAAGTTTAGTTTTGTGTTTAGGAGTTCTGGAGGTTTTAATTCCATTTTCAACCTTTTACTTGTGAAAAGGATCATTTTTGTCATCTTAGGATTGATAGGCAGTGGTCCTTGCACCACTGTTCTATAATTTTTACAGCTACTTGCATTCTTTCGCAGAGTATGTTCTCAAAATTCCCTGTTTTCAAAATTACCAGGTCATCTGCATATACTATTGTGTATTGACTGTCATTATTGAGGCGGCTGATGAGGGTGTCGAGGACCATATTTCACAGTAGAGGTTATAGCACCCCTCCCTGTGGACATCCCCTCGCAACCAAGCCTCTTATATTCACATCTTCTACACTTACATTTACTGCTTGCTTTGAGAGCATGTTATGTATCTACTCACTAACCATTTGTGGAACATTTCTATTGGTTAGTGAGTGTATTATCTTTGGGAAGGTGGTTTTATTAAAAGCACCTTTTATATCTATGAAAACACCCAAGGCGGACTCCTTATTGACCAGGGATCTTTCTATCCGGTCAGCAACTATATGAAGGACTTAATTAGTAGATCTGCCTGGGATGTATGCATGTTGGTTTGGGTGTAGTGGTGTTGTAATTACCGCATCCCTTATGTACCTTTAGCATAGCCTTTCCAATGTCTTCATGCAAAACGATGTCAGACTAATTGGTCGGTATATTTTTGGGACAGTGTAATCCATCCTTCCAGGTTTGGGTATAAATACCACTTTAACCTCTCTCTATTTTTTGGGAATATACCTTAGAGCCAACGAGGGTTGGAATATAGACCCCACTGAAGTAGGGCTGGATAGATACCGTCAGGTCCTGGCGATTTAAATGAAGAAAAGCTGGATATTATCCATCTAATTTTTTTATCGTCTACAATATGTTTGACAGTTTGCCAATGATACACAAATGGATTGTATTCTTCCTCTGCCCAGTCAGCCACGTCTGTGATGACCGAGTCAGGGAAGTGTGTTGACAGCAGAAGTTTGATGCTATCTTCGAGGTTCGTGCCATCCTCTTTGATTAGCGCACCAATGCTTCAGTGTGGATCTTTTGAAAGAGCTTTTTGAAGCCTCGCTACCTCTGGGAAATCTTCGATTTATTCGCAGTAGAATCTCCATGCATTTCTCTGTTTTCATCTGACGATTTTTTTATAAGTATCCCAGTCCTCTTTGAGTATTGTGGTTTTGGCCTTATTAAAGGATTTCCTAGCCATCTTCCTGAGGTGATCCAACTCGTGGCACCACTATGCAGTAGTCGTCTGATCGTGTTGGACCAGCCTCAGACGACAGGATTTCTTACAGGCTTTGTTTATTGTGCTTTGGATAGTGTTCGGGTACTCCTCCAAAGCATTGTTATTGTTTGGTGTTTCGGCCTCCATCTCTATCAGAGCCTCTTGGAGAAGGTGGGCATAGATTGCCCTGTCCATCTTCCTAGGGTGCCAAGATAGTGTGGAGGTCGGCAACATCAAGTTTATTTTGAATGTTAACGAGCGGTGGTCTGACATCGAAATGTTATCAGACACTTGCCAGTTTAGAATTGATTTATAGATACCAGTTGTGGATAAAGTGATATATATTAGTGTTTTACTGCGAAAGTTTAAGAATGTTGGTGTTGTACTTTTATTTAAAATACAAAGATTTTTGGTAATTATATAATCGTAAAGTGACTTACCTCTAGCGTTGTTATCCATACTGCCCCAACTGAAGTGATGAGCGTTTGAGTCGCAACCTATTACCAGCTCAAACTTCTGGTACAGGCAATATGCATTAGATCCTCCATTTTTTTGCTGAGTGGTGGCGTGGTTGCATCGGAAGGGAGGTATGCAGATTAACGTTTTCTTTTCATTTTTGATGGTGTATTCCATCCAAACCGCAGTTAAACCGGTGGTGAAAAGGTGTGCCATTGAGCGGGCTTTATATTTCCTAGGAATGTCAATGGCTGTCCTAGGTTTTTGGTTACTGGAGAAGCTAAAAAATTGAACCATTTAGATTTTTAGGACCTAAAATTTTGGTTTTTATTATCCAGGGTTCCTGGATGAGTGCTATTGTATCTTACAGCTCATTTTTATAATGTAGGCCTCGGAAAATTTTCAAAAAACGCTTGTTTGTTATTTTGTCTAGTACGTTTCAAAACCTCCACCACAAAGGGATTTTCATCGGAGAAATGTAATTTAAATTTAACATAGCTGGAATTATGCTTATCAGAAATCTGAACTAAGTTTATGTACGACACTGTTTTCAAAGTTAAAGATTTTAATATTGGTTTAAAATTTAAGAATTGAATTTTATTTATCTGGACGATCTGATACGGTTTTCTTGCTCGAACATTTCTTATTGCTTTGTAAATAGCTAGTGGACTGTGGAGTTTCAATTTGTTTAGATTTCGGTCCAAGGTACTGTGCATTGCGTCAACTTCCTGGACACAGCTATGACCTGGCACTTGAAATTTTTAAACAATGTACTCAATTTCAGGATGCTCACTTACAAAATACAGTAGAGCTGCCGACATGTGCGAGTTTTTATTCTGGGGCATGCATACATCCGACCACAAAATCAGTTTTGTTACATTAGATCTATTCGACAATAGTTTTGCAAGGAGAACTTACAAAGCACTTGCAATATCGACAACTTTTCTTCCACCCAACAGTTTGTGCCACAAAATGCAATAACTGGTCTTTTTAACAAGGATAGTCAAATTATAAACAGCGTTCTTTTTTTATAGTAGGATATTGAAACCTGTGTTTGTGGACATGTTAGAACACTTTGCATATCAAAACATAGTAGAGCTCTAGACGGATCATTCTTACAGGCTTCTATGTCCTGTTGTTTTCTTCACGAGCTTCTAGCTTAGCTTTTATATGCTCATTGTATTTTTTATTTAAATCTTCCTTTAATGTTTGTACATCTTTTTTATATTATATTATGTGCACACGTTGCACAAATCCTTTTTCGGAGCATTGAATCTCAGATTAAATTCAAAGTTAAAAATATGGTAGTAAATCCACTTCTTCTGTGGAGCTAATTTTTTTCTTCGCACCACTTAACATAAAGCTCATACACTTTTGACAAGTATACTGTCCTTTCTAAGTATTCTTTGGAGGAGTTACTTCTACAGTAGTGTGAAGGTACACGAGGGAAGATATTTATGTGATCTCTGATTAATTGTCTATGCTCTTAACCAATTCTATTTTCTGTGCGGCATATCCTCTTTGGTACTAACTGGGAGTACTTGTGATTCCCGTACGATTTTTGCTGTAAAAATAAGCAATTCTGATCTGACCTTATATCTACGACTACCAAGTAAAATTTCTTGTAGACGCGAATTTTCTGTTCGTTTTCTCTCACATTTCTGTTTCTCTGGCGTTCCACCCAGTATCTTTCTGTTGTTTTTTTGTAAAATATTCCTTTCGCGTCATCAGTATTTGTCCAAAATTCATTATGAATTAGTGCTGCTTCTTTTTCACTGAAATTGTCTAGACATTTAAAGCGACAGTTTACACAGTTTCTTCTGAAAGCTCTAACGGCCCTGGCCTCGGCAACTTTTGTATTCTTTTCCACTTTGTCGTAACCTTTTTCTTATATATTTTTTTAAATATTTCTGGTTAGTTTTATGTTTTCTAGTGGATTTTGTTCTAAAAAAATAAAAACGCAATCAAAATTAATCAATACGATAATTTAGGTAATAATAGTTTTAAAATACCTTTGAACATTATCGTCGTCTGGCATAATATTCCGACCGTCTATACTCGGACAAAATATTGAAGAAGGTGATTCCTCCCTGTTCACGTACAACAATAATACTAGACCAGAGCATAATGAATGAAATCACGTGCTTAAAACTGCGAACTAGTCATAAATGCAGGTTTATTGCCCAACTGAATTACGCCAGTGGCGTATAATAACTATTGGCAAATTAAATGCGGTAATAGTAAATAATATATGAAAGTGGGTTGGTTATCTATTTTTGTAGTAATAATCATTTATGTTTATAATTTTGTTTTGTTTATTGTAAAAATATGTAAATATTATGCCAGTGGCGTAGAAACACTATTGGAAAATTAAATGGGGTATTATAGTAGAACAAAATATTGAAGAAGGTGCGCCTTAAAACTGCAGAAGGTATCGTTATCATATCAAAATGCACTCTTTCAGTGTCGCAGAAATACTATATTGGTAAATTAATTGGGTACTTGTGAATATTACTAGATGAAAGTAGGTTGGTTATCTATTTTTGTTATAATAATTCATCTATGTTTATAATTGTATTTTGTTTATTATACAAATATATAAATTAAGGTTGGTATTACTTACTTGAATTCTAAATCTATGAAGTTTCATAATCCATTGATTCTGCAGGACTATCACTGGAATCATCTTTATCGTCGGAACTTAAAGTTAATACTAAAGGTTCAACTACCGTTTCGATCATACCGTCCAAGCGCAACATATTATTTTTTTCCTTAATTACATGGGAAATAGCTTTCTGCCAATCTTCAGGTTTTATACATTTTATACCGGTTTTTAATAAACTTTAAACGTCGGCGATTTAAAAAGTTTTATTTTCTCGAGCTACAAACCCTTTCACTTGCCCCCAAATTAGTTCAATAGGATTAAATTCGCAGTGATAAGGGGGACGTCTTAGTACCGTAATACCACGATCACGAGCCATTGTGTCGACAACATATTGAATATATTTATGGCGGTGTTCCTTTATTAGGTCCATTAATTCCACTTTAAGCATTTTCTCAGTAAATGTTGTTGCTTTATCTTGCAGCCAGGTTTGCATATCCCCTTTCCTACTGGACATTATCGAAATGCGTTTAACCCGTCGACTGTGATAAGAAGCGTTATCTAGTACAATAACTGAATTTCGTTCTACACGCTGTAATACTTCAGTAAACCATTTTTCAAAGCATTCCGCTTTCATGTTTTCGTGGTAGTCTCCTATTTTTTTCGATATAAACACAAGAGTGCTATTTTCCAAAAATCCACTGTCACTTCCGATATGGGTAACAATAAGGCGCTATCCTTTATCTGATGGTGCTTTCAAACCTGTAGATAATCCCTCTATAAAAGCTTGGAGATGACTAGTTACAGAAATATCTTGCCATATCTTAGATACCGTGTGTCCAGCATTCACACACGTTCCATCGAGATAGTATATCTTTTTTTTAGCGGCTCTAAACTCTTTAATATTTCGTAAATAACGCCGTTGCCAGGACACTATATCTGAACTCTCAATTAAAATTGATTTCCTACACCATTTGACAAAACAAAATTTTAGGCCCCATAAAATTTTTCGTAAAGTTTCACGGCTCATTAATGGAATTTCTTCGTTTTCTCATAATTTTGTAAAAACAACTTTAAGTGTTGGGGCTTTGTTTTCGAAAAAAAAAAAAAAGAATGTACAGTTCTTCGAATGATTTGTTTTTGGTTATCGTCCAATTTCAACAATTTTCGACCACGTGTATGCGTTGTAGGGGCTTCTAAGGAGCATTTTTTTGTCTTTTTGCGTACAATACGTTCAATTGTTAAAACAGATACTCCAGTTAAAAAAGAACTGCGGTTTACAGCTTCATTTGTAGGAAGTGTCTGTTTTAGCCCATCATACACTTTCCATATAATGTTCTTTTCATCCTTTGATATGGGCTTTTGCCGACGTATTTGGGTTTCACTTGGACCCGCCTCTGAATCCATTACTATTGTAACAATATAATTCTACTATTAAATTGTTTTTATTAAATTTATAAAGACACCAATATTTTACTATTTAATAAACTTTTAAAGTACCTACCTAATATACTACACAATAAATATAACCAAATTTTAAGGCACAAACATGAACACCTACTCGTATATAAGAAAAGAGCACTTATACAAAAAAGTGTTTATAAAATATAAAATAATTGTCGTAAATAGTTAAAGCGATACAAATCTAACTTCGTCGAAAGTTAGTTTTCAACTGTCTTTGTGCCTGTGCTGACAATATTCAATCTGTAACCCGTCTGTCGTTCATTAGGGAATAAATATATTTATTTCTTGAAAACTATCAAAAACATATATTTAACGCATCATCTTTGTTTAAATAAAGATGTTGACAAACAAATTTAATAAAGTTTACTAATAAATACCTAAAAAATAATTATTTGGTATCTGATACGCCACCTATACTAACTCTGTCGGAATTTTCATTCATAGACAACAGTGTTGATCATGCATATGACTCACCTTCTCCAATATTTTGTCCGAGTATAATTCGACCGATGTACCGTCTGTTTTGCTTGGACTATCTAATTTGCTAGCGCTTGATGTACAAGGAAATTCGTTTGGACTCTCATCAAAGTGATATTTTTTGTGACCTAAACCTTTGCTACGTATTAAAGTATCGGAATCACAAGAATTCTTATCGGTATCGACACTAGAACCTTCATTTGCATCGATACTGAAAAAATTATAAAAATTCATTCTAACCTATAATATTTTAGAAATTAATAACTTACATTTTTCGTTTATTATTTGTTGTAGTTGGTTCATACTCCAACCCTGAGTCCTGGTAAGGTTCCGAAAGGTATTCTTCTGAATGGCTCATTATTTTTACCTTATTTTCACGACTTAAAAACTGTAAACGCAGACACTACACATGAACGTTGTTCAAAATGTTCTAACTTAAATATTTATACCAAATTATTCCATGTCCTTACATGGTGCACATGGCTAAATTATATTGGCTGGTAAGGACATGGACTAATATGGTTCAAACATTAAAAACTTTGAATGGACATAGTATAAATTAAACTCTCTGCAAGTATTGAACCGATTGGCGCAGAGTAACATAGAATACTTTAATACTAAAATATCAATTTAAAAATAAATGGCGGCGAACTGTCAACTACAAAATATACTTTGCTGATGCAACTATTGTTATTTGTTAAGTTACCCACTTCATTCTGTTGAATAAGGGTTGTCTGTTGTGGCCGTTTAAAAAGAAATTGTTTGACTTATTCGAAACTTTGTTACTCGATACTTATAAATATCAATATATTTAACATAACATAACCACAAAGTATCTCACATGATACTAGTATCGATATCTTCGACCGATGCTCATAACCTTACGTAAGATCCTTGTCGAAAACACCGACCTACTAGCAACATCAAGACATTACTCGACCAGATTTCACTTGAAGACTATATAAATATGCAAACATTAAAAGAAATTCAAGTAAGAAAGAAAAAAGATTTCCTAGAAGTGCAAAAATAAAACCGTCTAATACCGATCACACCAAAAAAGAGCGAGCAGAGTCGCATATAAATACCACACTCGAAGCGAAAAAGAATTCAGTTTCTGTTGATACGTCGAGAAGACTATTTTGTCCACGCCACTGAAGATGACTGACATAACAGCTCGGAAACTAACAATTATATTGACGCCGGCCATGAAAGCCTACATTCTTGCCTAGTATATTCTTTATAAACCCTCTCCCATCAGCTATTTGGTTTCTACTAAAGTCTCATGGGACTCCAAAGTGACCCTTCTTCTGCATCCACTTAAGCACGAAAAGAGATTTTTGTCATTTTAATTACAGGCGTAGGTATGTAAAAAAATTAAAGTACTTATAATTACTTGCGATGTCTTTTAATTTTCATGGGCGAATCATTAGCAATATTATTATACTAAAAAAATACTTTAGAGGATGTGTTTATTTTAATAAAATTTTAACCTCTTTGATGGACTCGTTGATCCAAGACTTTGGTCCAAGATGGATAACCATAATTCTATGTTTAGTTCACATTCGTCTGGCAGGTCATCTGTGGGTAAATAATCCAGGCCTAAAGTGAGCTTAGGAACGTTGTCACATGAGACTCCCTTGCAGTGGATGCAAAATACGAATTGCTTTAGGCCAACATTCTTGCTGCTGCAAACATGGTTGCAGACTTTTTTTGGTATACATAAGATCTAGGAGATGTGGCGCCGCGTTACTTATTATTATCTTAGGGTTGAAACCTTGGGAAATATGCAGTCACTTACAGTCAAGAGGCTCCTTGTTAACTAACTACTAACTACTTCTGGATTAACGAAAAAATAAAACCGAGTATAAATCAAGTTTAATCATCAATTTCTTATCAAAGAGCAAATATGCAGGTAGCTAAATTGTATTTACACGCTATTTTACCTGGTAGTAGGTGCAGAGTGAGTCAAATCTGAGTAAGTTCTTAGTAGGAGGCAATCTTGTTTGGTTGAAGTTTGTTTTTGTCTCAGCTTTTTGTAAATAAATTTGTTACGGGCTCACTACTTTAGTGCGACAGGTTTAATAAACACAAAATAAACTTTAAGAAAAAAATATGTTTTTAATTATTATTTATTTGATAGACTGGAATTATTGTTTACATTCCAAAGTATAAATATTGACCTTGAACTTAAAATCTTATTTTTATTTTTAATGGCCAAAATATTACTCTACTGCCTAAAAATAATAACACAAAAGCCTACCACGGTTAGGTTTATGTAATGGTAAATAAAATTATCCTATTCAGATTAAGGAAATTTTGCTTTCTCTCCCACTTCCTGGTTCTGTCTTTTTGGGCTGATATTGGGCCATGTGGAATCATTAAAAATTGTCGAAATTTAAAACGCCTAAAACGAAAAGAAATCCAAATATATTGTATATTGAAGATTAATCAAGCGATTTTTCACGTTAGTGGATTTGTGTACATATCTTTAAAAAAGCCTCTACTTCGTTTCGGCCAACTACCAAAACACTGGCACTAACAATCACTTATTACCAACTTCCTATTAATTACCAGATACCATCTACGATAAATACTTCTACTCAATATATGATTTTTAAATATAACATTGGACCCATCACTCACCTTCCATTTAGTAGAAGTTTAATAACGAATACCACCATAGTAACACCAACGCATGCTTGTAGGGGTTGAAGTGGTAATATTCTTTTAGGCTGGAGCTATTTAAAACCTTACAATAGTTTTATTCGAAAACAAGTAAGAATATTTTAAATTATAACTCCAAATTATAAGTAGGTGTTACGGTGATTTCGACCCAATTACTTGGGGTACATTAAATATCTACAAAATAATAATTAAGTATATGAAGATAATAATTGTAAACCGCATATTTTTCTATATTGTACCTTACTAGCTCGATTATATCATCATCAATAGATTTAATATTAAATTTCAAATAAAAAGGTATTTATCTGGCATTGTAAATCACATAGTACTAAGTGGAGTTTTATATATTTATTGTTTGAACAAATTTTTAATTAATATTATATAAACCCCTCAATATTTTGATCTGTTGCATATAATCTATTTCTTTGACTAAAAACCCAGACCACTCTTTAGTTCAGCGATAATTAAACGTTACTTAAACTGACTTAGTCGAGAGCAATCTTTTATTAAAATTATTTTAATTCTAACAACCCTTGACTGACTCATGTAAAGATTTTATGAACTCCTAAAATATGGGCCAGTCGTAATAAATTGTACCTCAGATCGCTCAGGTTCTGTGTTCTGTGCCATCCTTCATAAAGAGCAATTAATACGCTCGCCTGCAGCTGCAATATCATCTGGATTGGCGTTGCTGTCCAAGAAAATCACAGCATTGTAATTAATATCTCGATGTTTTTGAAATCTAATAACAATTTTTGTTTTCCCTTGCCCAAAGAATGAATACGTAGAGTTACATCCAATAAAAGCGTGGATGACAAGAAGGGTAACTTAAGGGTTAATACAGTCATATTTGCAAAAGGTGTTAATGTTACGTGACGTCATTTAAAAGATAATTTTATGTAAAATTCAGCAATGTGACAATTAAGGAGGTCCTTTCGCCACCCCTTTCGCCACCAATGTTAAATAAAAAATATTAGACTATGACTAAAATTTTTTTTTTCTAATAGTTGAAGTCCTTATTTATCTAATAGTTTTAACTATACCTTACCGTGCAAATTTTTGAGAATTTTATTTTAAAAAATGTGAGTATTTGTACAGTGTCTTACGAAAAAGTAAGACCTCAACAACAATTCTCGAATTATACTATTATTTATTGATTAGATGGAGTAGAAAAAAACTAAAAACAAGGTTTTTAAAATATTTAGGTTTTGTTTTTTACAATAAAATATATATGTTACCGTGGAATTTATTGAGAAATTAATATTAAAAAAAAAATTCAAGTAACCTAGCTGAAAATTTTTTGTGATTTTTTAATATTAATTTCTCAATAAATTCCACGGTAACCTATATATTTTATTGTAAAAAACAAAACCTAAATATTTCAAAAACCTTATTTTTAGTTTTTTTCTACTCCATCTAATCAATAAATAATAGTATACTTAACTATAATTCGAAAATTGTTGTTTAAGTCTTACTTTCTCGTAAGACACTGTACAAATAATCACATATTTTAAAAAAACAATTCTCAAAAATTTGCACGGTAAGGTATAGTTAAAAGTTCACTATTAGATAAATAAGGACTTCAACTATTAGAAAAAAATTAATTTTAGTGATAATCTAATATTTTTTATTTAACATTGGTGGCGAAAGGACCTCCTTAATTGCATTGCTTTGATTTTAGTGCCCTCTAGTGGAATAAACGCCTGTTACGTATTGTAAAGTGTGACAATTCATTTAAAAGCTTATTTTATATGTAACATAATGTGTAGAATATATTTTTTTTATTAGTTAAATGTGATTAAAATTTGTATTTTTTAAAGTTAGAATCTACTCGATTTTTTTAATATTTAAGTTCATGGTTCATTAAATTAGGTTTTATTATATTGTGAAATAAATTACTAATAAAATAGAAGAACAATAACCGACCTAGAAATGGCTGTGGATGAGTTTAATGACACAGTCACTAGCGCTTTCAACGATACCTGTCCCTTAATAGCAAGGAACTCTATCAGGAAAGTTCCATGGAGGAATGATGACCTTGCTATACTAAGGAAACAGGCGAGACAAAAATTTAATAAGGCTAAAATAACCGGCGAATGGGAACTATATAGAACCATACGCACCTGTTACAACATAGCCTTACGAAAAGTCAAGAGAGAGTCTTGGAGAAGGCACTGTGAGGAAATAGCAAGCATTCAAGAATGTGCCAGGCTCCAAAAAATTATCTCAAAAGACACACAACACCCAATAAACACCCTTAAGAATAAACTGGGGGAGTACACAATCACAGGGAAGGAAATAGTAAGGGAACTCTTCAAAATTCACTTCCCTGGTGCACAAACCATAGCACACACACCGTCTAACCGAAATCTAAACGGAGTGGAAGCTCATAATAGAGCCTACAACTTATTTGATAACGGTTATTCAGGAGAAAGCTAATCGATTATAAGTTTTTGTGCCAAATCTTATTGTAACATCTTTTCGCATTCTAAGAATTTAAAACATAACATAAGAATATAAAAAGAGGTTAAAAATTATTTTTCTTTACAGGGTGAGCCACAAATAAGTAAGGACGTGTTTTTGATAATTACACAGAAAAAAAGGTGTACTATATTCAAGATAAATGGTCTTATTTCAATGCTTTGTTGTGTTTGTATATCCGTAAGTAAAACTCGTTTTGAATTGAAATTGTAGTAATACTTGTTCAACAATAGCTAATAAGCCTTGCTTTAAGACTATAATCAACTTGCCCTAACCAAAATACCATTAATTAAATGAAGAGTATCTATTATTGCTCAATTACAGTATTATGTATATCTTAAATGAAATAGTCTTACACTTGTTTTAAATATACTTTATTTATATTCAATAATACCTTGTTCTTAAATCCAATACAACTAAATTTGTTACAATAATAATATGATCTTCGACATAAATATATTGATTTTGGTTAAATTATAGGATAGTTTCATTGAAGAAATTAATAATCTTGAAATAAGAAGTATTACACTATTTTTAAATATACTTTATTTATATTCAATAATACCTTGTTCTTACATCCAATACAACTAAATTTGTTACAATAATAATATCTGTACCTCAGAGCAGAAGGGTATTAAGTCCAAACTTTTGATTTCCCGCTTTTTTTAATTTAAATTACTTAAAATTTCGCGCTTAATCAGCTGGCAAAAGTTTAGAACCCTTGGACTAAAGGCTTTTGAAATAGCATTTTAAAAATGGTATTAAGTCAACATAGTAATGAGAGCAGAAGAGTATTAACTACTTTCCACATGTCCACAAAATCACATACAGTTTACAGAGCAAAACCGTATTAAGTCGAAAAAAGATATCTCTATTGATCAAAAGAGACAATTTTTGTATTTATCCATTCTACAGGCACCTATTTTAAGAGCAAGGCAACGAACAGGCAGTCGAGAAGAAAAACGACTCTATACTCTAAAATATTATTTCCTTATAGATGGAAAAAAAATACAGGTGTGTCGAACATATTTTTTAAACACCCTTAATATTTCACAGACATTTGTCAGGTTTTCTCTACAAAAACGACAATCGAGTGGCATGTTCGAATGTGATAAAAGGGGGAAACAGCCATCAGTGAATAAAATTAAGGATGAAGATAAGAATGCGATTCGTTAACACATCATGTCATTTCCAGGTGAGGAGGCGCACCGCAAAAAAGTATTTGGGCAGTCATTTGAACATTTCCACCATGTATAAATTGTATAGAGAACAACGCCAATTGGAGAACATACGTCCAGAAGACATTCTTAAACAATGGATTTATAGCCAAATCTTTAACACTGAATTTAACCTAGCATTCCCTCCTCCTGCAAACGATACCTGTGATGAGTTTGCTGTCAATCTGAGGCAGGCAGGTTCTCCCATTGAGAGAGAAAAAATACAAACGGATTATGATTCACATTTAAATGAAGCTGATAAAAGATACGAATTAAAAAAACAAGATAAACAGTTACCCTTAGACAAACCTGAAAAAATTGTGTTAATGATTGACCTGTAAAAGTGTTTACATGTCCAAAATTATCAAATGCTCAAAGTTTTTGTAGTTTGAAATTATGGTGCTTTAACTATACAATCTACGATTCCTCAAATAAGAAAGCAAATTGCTTAATCTGGAATGAATTCATTGCTGACAGGGGAGGAAATGAAATGGCTTCCTGTCTGATGATCTACATAAACTCTATTTCCAAAACGATAACATCGATTATTATTTGGACAGATAACTGCCCATCACAAAATCAGAACATTCAAATGATTATGTGGTACTTTTATATTTTAGCGATAAATCCGCAAATAAAGCAGATTAGCCATAAGTTTCTCCTTCGTGGTCATACTCACATGGAGGTGGATAGTATCCACTCCGTGATTGAACAGGAATCTAAAGAATGCCCAAATTATAAAATAATGACTCCTTGGCACTGGATGCAGTTGGCTCGCCTCTCTGGCAAAAACAAAGACTACGTTGTATTTGAAATGACAACTCCTGATTTTAAGGACTTTAACAAGCTCTACAACATACCTAACGCTCCCTTTCAAAATTGCAAGAAAACAGAGAAGGGCGAAAAATTTTTGATTTCAAAAGTAGTTTTAAAGCAAGGCAGGCAGGACTCTCCAGGTGTTCTGTTTTTTAAAAGTGATTTTGATCAGGAATTTGATAGCATAGATTTCAACAGAAGAGGAAGCCGAAAGCAGCATCTTAACATAGAAAACTCATTATTGACTCCACTTCGAGAAATCCCTAACTTAATAATATCAAAAAAATATACCTACCTTCAAAAATTACTAAAGTGGGTGCCTAAGATATTCCACCCTTTTTATCAGAACTTGGCCCAGTGACAAAAATTTAAACCAAGATAATGGTGACTAATACTTAAAATTTCCTATTACCTAAATTACATAATGAGTTCTGTGTTTGTGTTTTTTTCTTTAATAATTTTCGATTAAAAAAACTTGCCTTATTTTTTTCGATTATTATACAGAATGTAGTAGGGTATTTTGATTTTTACCTACTTACTAACACTAAACAGTTTGTATTAAGTCACATTTTTGTCTATTTTGTTTTGTGCATAAACAAAAAAGCTAAACAAAATTTTGGATCATTAAGTAATGGTGTCCTTCCTTACAATTTTTGCAAAAAACAATGAGAAAAAACAAGCCCTGTTATACAGGAAAAACGAATAAAAATAAACGTTTTTCGCTCTCCTGTAAAATATTGAATTTGTGACTTAATACCCTTCTGGTTTGAGGTGCAGATATGATCTTTGACATAAATATATTGATTTTGGTCAACAAAATTTGATAAATCACCCTGTAATTTTAGTCCTCTAAAGGTGTTTGCTTTACTGGTGTATCAACCATTTTGTAGAAAATAAATTCCAAAAAATTACAGCTTTTTAATATGATAGGTTTTTGAGATACCTACAGGATTTCACTTAAGAAATACCCACTTTTTGTTATCTGTTATTCCAGGAAAAAGCTAATCAATTGCAATTTTTTGGCATTCCACGAATACACACAGGGATTAAAATATGTTCATCCATAAAATGAGTGGCAAATAAGAAAATATATGTTTTTGGTAATTTATTTTATTGGTCTGTCAATGGGATGAAAATATTTCCCGAAAAATAAATTATTGGTAGATTTTTCATTTTTAAATATTTCATGTAACACATTATAGAGATTGACTAGTAAATATCAACGTAGAACAATATGTTTTAATGTGATACGCAATATTTTTAATTGACAGGAATGTGTATGTATCTACAATAGTTATATTATTGTACAAGTAAGTATTGAATTATTAACATATTTATAACTATCACTTTCATTAACTACAGAGTAATTTGTTAAATATATTAATAGTTGTTCTATCGAGTGACATGTTTTGGATATTGTCTTTTATTGCTTAGGTATGTGGTGAAATTATTCTCGTATACTTATAAAAGAAAATAAATTATTACTAGATTTATTGCTTGAATGAGAATAAAACACGTTACATACATACGATATACACAGGATGAAAATGCTGATGAAGGGCCATATTTTCTTTCATCAGCGTAATGAAATTAGATAAAATTTTATACACGGTGATTTAATTAATATAGTTATCTAAGTCTTAAGTGCAGTTTTATATGTGTATTAAATCAACCTGTAGTCAATAAATTGGATAATTTTATATATCGTAAATACACAAAAGTCCCGTAAAAATACTGCGTTTCACATTAATACTAATAAAAAAATATTGACATGATAAATATAGCAATAATTTATTTTTTAGAAAATATTTTCATCTTCTAGAACAATAAAAGTATTTATCAAAAACACGTCCTTACTTTTTTGTGGCTCACCCTGTAAAATAAAATAATTTTTGACCTCTTTTTATATTCGTAGAATTCCAAAGGATGTTACAATAAGATTTGACACAAAAAATTAAAATCGTCTAGCTGTCTCTTAAAATAACCGTTATCAAATAAGTGGTATTTCTTAAGTTTAACACCCTGTATCTCAAAAACTTTTGCTTAGGAAGTCGAGAACTGCAACATATCAAAAATTTATGACATTTAACAGGTTGCCACTTTTCCATAAGCGGTGTGCGGGGTCCTTTGAGCAGTTAAACATAAACTTTAATGTAACTATTTATTTCAAATTAAAACACATTTATTCAGTATCTTTTAGTTATTTTATAAATTTAAAAATTATTTTAAATACCTGCAGCAGAATTTGGATTAAATTTCGCAATATTGATCTGAGGTCTTCCAAAAGAAATTATAAGAAAAGTTTACTGCTTACTGTTAATTTAGTTGTTTTGTAAGGTTCGCTCATCAAATATAATTACTGTGGAAGAAATGACACGACACTCATACACTCCTTGGAAAATAAAGAAAAAATTCCACGACCAAGGAATTCCTTCTTCGCTATATACCAGCCATTGTGAAAATGCAAAAAAGTAAATTGCCCTGGCACCAAACCAATTCCGGAAATTTCCTATGTTTTATCTCTCGGTCTGAAGCTGCTTGGAATATCCCAATTCACAGTTTCTGGCCAGAAGCGCTACCACAGGGAAGGACAAGTTGGGACTGATTTTTATTGAATGATAGATTTACAACTACATATTTAACCTTAATTAAATAATAATTAATTTTATGAATGTTTTTTTATCGGTTTCTGTTCATTTTATTAATTTAGTATCTAATTAGTCTGGTATCACAATAGATCTGAAAAGAAGCCATGTAGAAAGACCGATGTCTACCTCCTGTCTTAATCTAAAATCTAACCTGGAAAGTTTCTAGTAAACATAATTAATCGGAGTCAGACTACCATAAGTTGACGACAAAAAAAAGAATACATTTAAAAAAATACTATTCCGGTAGAGCTCAGCCACTTTTTGAAAAAAATATAGTTTACAGTGTTTTTACGTTTTATATTTTTTTGTTACTATTAGATAGTTTATAAATAAATCTATAATATTAATAATTTTCAAAAAAAATACGAATAATAAAAAAATACAGTAGATACACCACATTGCCGGTCTCACCTCACATGTCCATGTGGGGTAATTGATATAACCTTTGGTACACAACGGGCGTGTTTATTGGTGGGGAACTGGCACGTCTCAAACGTAGCGTCACTTTCTAAACATAGGCATATCCTGGGTACAAAATCCTCGGGTGAAAAGACATAATTTAATCCTGGGTCCTGCAACTGGGGATCTTGCAAGAAAAAACTTAAGCAGGGACTGAAGAACTGTCCTTCGATACCAAAGAATTTAGTGGAAGTTGAGTTTATGTCAGAGTTTCTGATACAAACCTTAACCAACACCAATAAAAATAAGGGAAGGGATCGAGATGCTGTATAGTGAAATCGAGACCCTTCCAAAAAAAAGAGCAGAAGCTCATAAACACTTTAACCTGTCCAAAAGGTCGGGGAATTGGGAAGCCTATAAAGCGTACCGGAGAGAATATGCTTATGCCATTACGAAAGCCAAAGAAAATTTCTGGAAGAAATTATGTGACGACATTGAAATCCTTCCAGAATGTTCCAGACTCTGGAAAACTCTACAAAGAGATAAGCAAGGATGTATGGGATCTCTAAAAAATCAACAAGAAGAACTTACAAAAACAGAGGAGGAGACTTTTTAAGTCACACTACTCTGGATGTGAGATTATTCTTGACCAGGAGAACAGGAGTATCGAAGCACTAATTTCTAGGGACTCAAAAACAAATTGGTTTCTTGCAAACTCAATAGTAAACAAAACAAAACTTGTGTGGGCTATACATTAATTTCAACCATACAAGACAGCTGGACTAATTGTATAATTCCGGTACTTTCACAAAAGGGCCAGAAAGTATTGGACCGACCACTGTGTAAATTATTCCGAGCTGGCATAGCCCTCGGATATGTTCCACAAAGCTGGAGGATGCAAAAGTTGTCTTCATTCCCAAATCCCAGAAAACGTCTTAAATGGAGACTAAATCTTTCAGACTAATCATTTCTCTTAAAATCATTGGATAAAAAGGGTATAAGTACAATCTAAATTAATATTTGATTGCTAGCAGTCCCTCCAGGCTCTGGCAGAACATAACAAGGTCACCCTTGAATGAGTTCCAGGATATGAGGGAGTGTTTGGAAACGAGAAAGCAGACCTCCTAGCAAGAAATATAATAAACAATAAAATAATAAATAAAATAATAAAACCTAGCTCACCATCATCGGGACGGTAATACATGGCGATTTTATAATCTGCATGTCAAATCAACAGAAATTGAATTTCAATTAATACGGCACACATCAAATCCTATACCGAACCATGCAATTTAATTAAAAATCCACATGGTTTGGTGTAGGATACGAAGCCCCTATGTCTCTGACCACAAACTTGCCTATAAACGAATATAAGCGCTTGAGACCGCTACACCACCGACCTGATAAAAAATTCCGAGATATTAATTTTTTCTGCCTGAAACACTTTTTTGTAGAAACCAATTTTTTTCGTTTTCACATATACTTTCTGGTATAATAATAGTCTTAATTTAAAAATGCAAGATTTGTTGTTGTTATCGATTATTGTGTACAATCTACTGTATCATACTCTTGGAGGGAAGGGAGCAGAACAAACTCTAATTAGACCAGAACCCACATGTGGTATTTACCAACACATTAAATGGGTGCTAACGGAACAAATAAATAGAGAACATCATAGGCTCTACTTGAAACTTTCTGTACGTAGATAGTCCAAAATATTTATAGAGGGTCTATCCAAGAGCAGACAAATACAACTGCTTAGCAGAAGCGAACCCAAGGCCGTAATAGGACTTTTTATGGGACACTACGGCTTTGGAAGACACCTAAATTTAGGGATATATTATGACTACCCATGTAGAATATGTGAAGAGAAGGACAAAACTCCTACTCACATACTATGCCACTGTCGAAACCTTAAATGAAAACTTGAATGACACTTAGGGGTACAATATCCGGAACCTAAAAAAATCGCGAAAAATTATTCTAAAGGGGTAGAAACTTTGTGGGGTACAATAAAGCCTAGAGCTTCAGTACGAGTAGGCTTTGAGCTATACCCTAATTCAGATAGATAGATCGATAGAGACCGTATTACCAATTTTATCTCAATCTTTTATCACAGGGTGGGTGAAAGACCAAAAGGTTCATATTTAGTAAGGTTTTAATTTATATCTATTTATGTATACTTTTGTATGTTAAACTCTACTGCTTCTTGTTATACTGATAGATTGTGCGTGCGTGTCTGTGTGTGTGTGTGTCTGTATACTTGATAAGTCATGAACGAATAAACCCCTTGGTGTTAGCCGGTTCAATTTTAAGCATAGTCGAAGCATCTGGGGTACTTTATAGGGTGTAGTTTTTTTTAAGAAAAAAATTCTTTATATAAAAGGTATTTGCTATATCATTTTCTATAATTTTTGTTTCATACATGATGATTTCTCTAAAATGGACCATATTGGATAAATTTTAGGAAATGTTTAAAATTTTAATTTTTAAATATTTTCGTTAGCAATAATTATATATAAAAAATATAATAAATTGAGACTATTATTATACCAAAAATTATATGTGAAAAAGAAAAAAAAATGGTATCTACAAAAAAGTGTTCCAGACAGAAAAAATTAATATCTCGGAAATTTTTTAATCTAAAAAAATTTGTAGTTATTTGATACATTGACTGGTCTAATATTTTTAGGCATCGATCTACAGTGGTATCGCTCTTTCTGAGATGATGTGTAATTCCTGTATATTCTTCAAAATTATTCCAAAACAAACTGCCAAGCTTTGCTTCGCTAAAATCAGGGTTTCATTGGATGAAATTGTATATAGAACATCGAGTTTGTTCTTTGTTCTTCTACGTTTTAGCAGTGTTTTTATGGGTAATCAGTTGATATTTCCTAAGTTTTATAGCCAGATAATAATATTTAAAATGTATGTCTGATATACCGGTAATGCCAATAAAAATCATACTGATAGATTTCTAAATTTCTACCCTTTTTATACAGGTGAAGAAAAATACTACAATTAGGACTTTCAACGCAATAGAAAAATACAGATTCCCCAATAGGAAAATGACTTTACTATATTTTTGGATTAATGTTTCTGCCGCCATACGACGTAGGAGATTCCTTCGTGTTCTATTTCAATGAAGATTTGCCAGTGGTTTTTGTAGATTGCAGATTAATGAATTTCGTAGAATATCTGACAGAAACCTATATTAATGAGCAATCTGCAAGATATCTGCCTAAGATTTGTGCTGTGATTCTGCTTCCTTGACATGGACTACAAACACTAGCGAATATTTTCATTCCAGGTACTATGGTTACTGTTCATCGCCTTGTCCTAATATTCATATATTCATATACAGCACAAAAAGTATGCATAGTAAATTAGTTTTTTTTCTGTGAATATATTCTCTTTTTAACCGGAGGAGGTTTTCAATTCGTCGCAATATTTTTTTGTGTATGTTCAGCGATAATTCTTAACTAAGTTGTCTGATTTCTATAATTCTTTTTCTGTTAGAAAGGGGATACTTCAGGGGTGGTTCCATATAAATTTAATCAAAATATAATAATGGTATATATAGGAAAAATCATTAATCTCTTCATTTTTTATGTATTTTCAGGGATAATTCTTTACCACGTTGTCCGATTAGGTAGTTCCATATATAATTGGTCAGGATCTGATGATCTAAGAGCAAATAAAAAATCTCAATTTATAAGGGCATCTGCACGATTTTGAAGTCGGTTTTTTAAATAAATAATTATATTCTTGGAATATACTATAGGCAATAGATACCATCTTATTTAAAATGTACACCCGGTTGCTGTTACCCTATCAAATCTTTCGATAGCCAATGCTGTAATACCAAACTGTATTGGACTATGTGTAATTTTAAGTTCATATCATTTAAAGAGTTTACATTCTCAAGCTCTTTAAAAGTTAATTGAGGCCATATATTTTAAATAACTTTGTTGCAACTGGTTGTTAATGTACTAGAACTAGTCTTCTTATTAGCTAGTAATGTTGACAGAAACAAAAAAAGTTTGACAGCACATTAGTTAATTTAGCATGGATAGTCAGAAAAATAGATTAGTTGCACAATCTAGAAAAATATCAGATCTCATACTGTAACAAGTGGGAGATTTTATATTATCTCAATGACTGATAATTTATAGAAAAAATAAGTGTACAGAATGCCCATATTATCTTAAAGTACAAAACAATTTATATCCAGAGGTTGTTGGAGTTTATATTCAGAGATTTTTGAAGCTGTTTATCTCTAACATCCGTCATCATCATCATTATTCAAGTTTATTTTCGTTTATACGCATTTTTCTGAGCGCGCCCATGTCTCGATTCTCAGTTTCTGGCGTTTTATGTAAAAAAACCATTCCATTTTCATACATTTGCCTCTTATTCGATGCATTCTTTATACGAAAAATATTTGTCATCGAACAATTCTCTCATATTCGCACTTTTGGGGATATGGGACCGTTCAACCAAAAAACGTGAAAACGATTGAGTGACTGCAGCTACTTTTTTCCATTTGTTTTATCATTTTTTTATGTTCTATGTTTTCAATCATCTATTGGTTTACCTTTACCGCATAAAAATATATAATATTATTATACAGGAAATTTGATGAAATATGGCTGTTTGGTTTTAGGCGAAGATGTTGAGAGTCCTGAGAACCTAGATTCTTCACCAATTTATGTTCTCATCTTTTATTTTTCGTTTTATTACTCTTATTTTTCTTGCAGTTTTCACTATTTTTATTGGCTGTTTTCTTTATCCTTGCCTACTTACCCTGCCTCCTTACCAATACCTATTGTAAATTTATTATCTGATACTGAATACTTTTACTCTCCGTAGAAAAACATCATTAACCATATCCTTTCAGTGGTAGATTTAACATTTTTGACCAGAATATTAAAATAACTTGCAGCTAAAGTTCAATTCCATAGTATTTTAGCTTTCACTTTATGATCTTCCCCACAATTTCTTGCCAACACTTCTTTTATTTACTACTTAAAGCTATATCTAAGATCAAAAAACTAAGGCGTGTTACAATTTCTCTTTATTAGTTTTTCTGATAAAACCAATCTTGCTTTTGAATAATTCCATTTTGTCATGGATAATCTATATCAGATCAGACTAGACAGTAGTATATTTCTATATATTCCTCTTCTCATTGAAATTAGCCTTAAGAGTAGAAAGGTAAGCAAGTAAGTAGAATAATTGGTATATTATTGATACAAATATCTCTCCAGAAAGAATACTGTTTTCCAATTTTATCGAAAAGTCAAAATTTGATGATTTATCAACTCATATCTTGTATGTGAAACTAAAACAATTGCCTTCCCGTTTTCAATTTTCTATTCAGATACCCAAAAGACTAGCGCTTGTGTCTCTTCTTCTCATATTCTACTACCAGGAAGTGATATATAATTTCCAATAAGGTCTATGCGCTCGATCATCCGTTCGGCCATAGATATTAGTGAGATAGCAGGCAAGAGGCGGCAAGGCGGCGGCATGCCGGCATTATGAAGTGTGACTGGAGGCAGATGCCGGTGACGGCAGCCGAGGCATGGAGTGGAGCTACAACTGTGAGTATCTCTATTTCGTTTTAAAGTTTCTGTTGTAAAAAGGTAACGCTATTAGCTTATACTAAATCAGATTTATTATTATTTGTTCCATTCATAATTTTATGTCCATAACTAATAGTAGAATAAATCAAAGAAACTATTTATTGCACTACAAATATTAATTGTTTTAAATCAGATTACTAGATTTGCATGTCATACTTTCTAGAAAGTGTGAAAGTTAACATCAGATTTTCACTGAAGTTTAAAATCTGTACGTCGTCTTTGTGTATATAATTCGCATTTCTATGTGCATTTTGAATTGAATAGAACCAATAAATAAGTGCTAAGCTTCTCCCTGTTATATGAAACACCCAGTCGTCGGTTTGTGAGTATCTGGTTTGTTATGTGCATACTCATCATAATTAGTTCAATAAATCTTTCATGAGACTTTTAAAAACTGATATTAATTTTTGATAGGTTTCTTGTTTGGTTGTTTTCGTCATAGTTTGTATTTTCAAGTTGGTTATCTTTTTTTGGTTTTCGGATTTGGTGTTATGGCATACCAGAATCAGTGTGAGCTGTCATGGTAAAAAATTTCGGTATTTTCCGACATCTTCGGTAATACTCTAGGTGTCTTTCTTGGCAGTTTGTTTCTTTTAATCTTGGGCGATCATTCGCTCTGTAGTCTCATCTTGATGTTTGATGCTTATCCTGTATCGTGACTGCTCGCGGTTAAAACCTTGCGACTAAGTTGGTCCTGTTGTTACTCTTAGTGGCTCTATTCTAACCACTAGTCCTAGGCATCTTTAGAATTATCTAAATATGCCTTTTTCTTTTTGAGTGTCAACTTCTGTAATTTTATCAAGAGTAGTCCAATGACAATTTATCCATCGGTAAATTTGTTCACTGATATGTGCTCCAATAAACCTAATATAAACGCTTTATATGGTTTGTACTGCTGGAGTTTAGTACAATAAAACTTGCTGTCTGTCATGTCTAGAAAGACAGTGTTTTTTTGGAATCATCGTCGGTGGTAAGCAATATTTTACCTTCTTTGTTGCCATACAAGGTTTTTTAAATTAAAACCTTCTTATTTATTAGTGCCAACCTAACGTTTTTTTTTAAATTTTGACATCAAGTAGGATCGGTGGTGTTTTAATTAAGTCCCAGTTTTTGTATTTTGCTTGTTTTTATCGATTTTCTGTTTTTTGATGTAGTTTCCTTTTGTTATTTGTTGTATTATTCTTTTTTTTTTTTTCTTTTTTGACCGTACCTATTTTTTTCTGTGGTCTTTTGGAAAGACTGGCTCGTAGTCAGTTTCATTTTTCTTATCTTCTTCTACTTTTTTTTTCTTTTTCGTTTTTGTCTGAACTTTCTTCTGACGTTTCGTCAACCGGTAAGTCCGTAGCTGCTGACTGGGTAGCTTTGAGTTTTATTCGAGCATTCTCGCCTCGCAGATAATGAATATTTTCCACAGTGTGTTCTTTTATTTCGTTGTCGCTTTGCTCGTTCAGTTCAGCTAATCATTACTCTGAGATTTTTATTTCTTGTGCCAGTAATAATATTGTACGCTTTTGTCTCTCATTTTTTTCAGTCAATGCTTTTCTTCTGTAGGCTTGGCCTTGGGACGAGTAGTGGTGACATACTGTAAGAAAGGTTTTTAAACGCTCTTAAAATAAGGTATGCTTCTGTATCTGTAACGTGTAGAGGACGGCACCTAGGCCTCATTAGACCCATTGTGCATCCTCCTAAGATGATGGGCACCTCCTAGCTCGTGAGCTAGCCTACAGATTGCTTCTTTTATATCGGTTGGTGTTAGCCGATACTCGCCGAACACAAATCTTCTAATAAATGAGAGCGTCGAGTAATAGTTAAGGATATGCTCGATGGTGTCGTCTTCTTGTTCGCATCCTCTGCAGAGTGCGGATTCTGACAGCCCCATGATATGGAGATACTTCTGTACTTGGCAATGACCAATCAGAATGCCTGTGACTTGGCGCAGATTCTGTCTAATCATAGTAGTTTCTTGTTTTATCCTATCTTTTCTTGAATTTCACAAGGAAATGTTCTTTAATTAGGTCTGTCACTACCGATTTTGTCAGACCAATAGAAGGGCCAGGTCCAAAAAGTATTTGGTTGGGTGCTTTCTTGGCTAGTGAATCAGCAAGACGGTACTATTCAATGTGGCGTGTTGATGGATACTTTGGCCAAAGCTTCGTGACATTCTAGTACTAACCCTGAATAAATTTGTGGTCTGTTCAGGGTGAGTGGTGCTTGTCTGCTATCTGTATAGATGAGCATGTTCCTTCCAGTGATATTGTTTTTGGTTATTTCTTTTGCTGCTATGAGAATCCCCGTTAGCTCTGTTTGAACTACACTGGTAATATTGCTCACAGCCCATTTTATGTTTAGGTTTAAGAATCTGGAGTATATTCCACATTCTGAGCCTAGTTTTGTTTTATAACCATCGGTGTAGATATAAATCGTACTTGCCACTTCTGGCTCTTCTATTTGTTCTATTATAACTTTATATGGCTTATAGAAGATATATCTCGGTGAAATGACGTCCATGTTCGCTTGAAGCAGTGGGAGCGTATCAAGCGCCTCCTGCCAAAAGTGACGTCTCGCCTCACCAGATTCTACATCAGGTTTTATTTCAACCGTGCGGAGGCATGTCATTGTCGTCAGAGTAACCTTCCTGATGTAAATATCAAGGGGAGTGAGACTAAGAATGAGTTCTATCGTTCTGGTCGGTGTTGTTTTCATGGCTCCTGTTATGTTGAGACCCTGTTATGTTGAGACATGTTGTTCTTTGAATTTGTTCTAGTTTGCAGATAGCTGTTAATTTTTGGGTTTTTGGGTACCCAGACAACTGCACCGTATGTTAGCATAGGTTTTATGATAGCCATGTAAGTCCATGCGAGGACTCTGGGGAGAAACCCCATATGCGCCTTACGGTTTCGAGGCATTGTTCATAAGCAATGTATGCTCTTTTAACTCTGCGTTCTAAGTGCGGGTTCTATGTTAACTTGCTGTCAAAGGTAAGACCTAGGTACTTTACTTCTGTCGCAAAGTTTAGTTTTGTGTTTAGGAGTTCTGAAGGTATTTATTCCATTTTCATCATTTTCATTCTTAGGATTGATAGACAGTGAATGGTCCTTGCACCACTGTTCTATAATTTTTAGAGCTACTTGCATTCTTTCGCAAAATTCCCTGTTTGCAGAACGATCAGGTCATCTGCATATGCTATTGTGTATGCTTATATCATGTTAATAAAAATAAATCCTAACAAAAATCTAAAATATCAAATATATATCTAAATTTTAAATTATTTATAAAATTATTATTAATAGATTAATAACAAGTAATATTGCTTCCAAACGATGCTCTGGATTTTACCTTATTGGCCGCTCAATTGCTGTTAGGCGTGCTACTATAGTCTCAATCTGCCTACTCTACAGATCACTCTTTAACTCGGTACTCTCAACTTGTTTGTCGACTGCATTTCTACATGTGCCTACTTTGTAACATATTTATTAAAATATAATACATGTAATAACCAACTAGCCTAAAGACCCATTCGTAACAACTGATAGGTCTTTAACTATTAGTATCAATATACTATTAAGGCATTAAAGCAGCACTATCACCAGCCAAAAAGTACTGGAGTCCAGAAGAAAACATCCATTCACCAGTGGCTAATAAAAATATTAAAAAATAAAATAATCCATTATTAGCATAGACGAGCGGCTTTGGCAACTAGTTATAGGCTTAATCTAGTCCTAATGGGGTAGAAACGCCGAGACTTTACAAATTCTTGGAATATTTTGTAAATGGTTTTGGAAAGGAGAGGAGAAAATAATAATAATAAGTTTTAAAACAGCAACATAATGTATAATTGCAAAATAACTAATAGTTTTAAAAATAAATGATTAATCTATATTTATGAAATAAATTATAAAATAAATAAATATTGATAAATTGGCATTTATATGGAAATCAATTAATTATCTCAAAACAAAACCCAAACAATACGTTAAAATACTTTAAAGATTTTAACTTATAGTTCACAATTCCGCTGCACAAAACTATACTTTACACATTTTAGTATTTAGGACCTATAGGGTCCCGAAACGAGTCTCGCCTTTCGGCAAGAGTTTTGGAACGCAGCCTTATTCGAGTCTTTTACTCCAGTCTAGTCTCTCTATTTAAACCCAAAATTTACGTGACAGTTTTACATTTTAGAATATCAACGTACTGCCTTGGATAATAATCTAGTTCAATATAAGCCATTAACTAGAATAAAACCTAATAGTTTGTTTTATTTCAATACATGCGTTTTCTTTTAATTATTAAGTTAATATATTAAAAAATACTTTCTAAAATTTTTGTAAAATTGTTTATATTTTCAAATATTAATATACATTTTGACGACCTTGGGAAGTATCCGCTTGAATTAACATGTTCCCCTAACGATTCTGGTTAGTACATTGTTGGAAAATTAAAATTTTTCCATCACTGATTTGGATTCGAATCTAATATTCAAATTTATCACTCTAAATCCGGACATTTAATGCCCTGATAGTCGATTTAATAAAGGTTTACGTAAAACGAATAGGTGGGTTCAAATCGCAGCCCACGACTGTATTTGTACTGCTTTTGTTAAATTTGTTTTCCCTTTTAGAGTTCAAAAATAGTTTTTAATAATTCGTAGGGGTAATATAAAACTATTTATTTGGGGACTTTCAAAGGAATTTGTGCCAATTTGCCTTGCCTTGTTATAAAACGTTAATTTCTAAACACTTATAAGAGATTTTTACTAGCTCAGTGAAATTTAATATTAAACATTACTTACCTTAAACATTAAAAAAAATAAATGAGCACATTGACCTTATTTTTCTTAGTCGTGAATTCGGCTATTCTAATAGTTATGTTATAGGATTTACGAACGTTATCAGAAACCATCCATAAACATCACCATATATGGAATTAAACATCGACCACATCGCCGGCACGTCACACGTGCTGATTCGGCAAAAGTTAAGGTTTCATTTAATAATCAATATTTTCATCAGAAATCAGAATGAGAATGATTGTAGACTTGTAGATAAAAACACATATTGTATTTAAATTTAAATAAAAATTGTTTTTAAAAAATAACTTTTTATATCAAGAAACGTAAAGTAATAGACACCTTTGGGGTAATAATTTTCTAGGAAATGTTGGGCACCAATAATTCTCTTTTTTTATTTTTAAAAGCTAGTGAGAATTATAAACTCTAGTTTTATCAAAAAAAGAAGTTAATAAAAACTTATACAAAATTTTATTTGAGTAAAAGAGAAATGTTGTAACCTTAAAAAAAATAAGATTCAACATATATACTTATAAAAATGAACTATTTTATTTAGATAAAAAAAAAAACTGTTCAGAAACAAGTCATTTAAAGTTTATCAGGTATTAATTTTTTATCTCGTCATACATAAAATTAGCCACTAGTAGTTACCACTTTTGCTTTTTAGTGGCAACTTCCTTCGGAGGTAGTTGAAATTTTTTCAAATCGGGAACCAACGCCAAGTCTCGCATTTCCATATTTCGATTACTCGAACATGAACAGCATACCTCGTTTTTTGTTCTCGTTCTTCCTTGTTACTTTATGTGAGTTTTAACTGTCGGCTTTTACCAGTTAGTTTTCATCAATTAATTTTCCAGCTTTTAATGTTCAGCGTTTAGTTTTACAGATGGACTTCATCGTTTTCTAATCAAAAATAGATTCTGTTTTTCACGTGGCTCTTGTACGAGATATAAATTAAATTCGAAACATCTACTTTTTAAAAATGAATCAAGATACAATAAAAACTAATGACTATGAACATTGTGCCATTCTAGCAACCAGAATGAACCATAAAAACATATTTAAAAAAATTTAACTTTACTATCAAAAAAACTAATAACTAACAATAGGTTTGAATATTATTTCTACCGAGATATTTTACAATGACATTATACTTTTTTTATGCTTACCACTTTTACGGCCAAACACCACCAGATATGAATAGAGAGCAATCGTAAATTAAATTTAAAAATCTAATGCGAAATCGTTTGGTTAACTGTACTCCCACTTCAAGAAAGTTCCCTTTCTTTGGAATATTGCGTGCGGCGATAATAGAATATAAATTAATCGAAAACTATTTATACAGGATGGCACATATTTAAAATAACATTTTTAATTGGACTTTTAAAAATGTTACAAATTTATGTAATTATTATTTAATTCGTTGATGTTCTTTTAATTATTATCAGTGATAACACCTCAGCGACAAGCTTTGTACAATTCGCATGACCAATAATAATCAATTATGCTTAGAATAGTGCGAAAAGTGCTTTGCGCACATGTTGCATACTATGTTTTTTTACGACCACGGTTTTTAGAGAATCTAAAAGGTAAGTATGTATCTTCCACCGACTTCTTGGACTGTATTAAACTGACTTATCTTCTGCTGGTGTAAAACAACATTCTGGTGATGTTTAACAACTTTTACTAGTGTAAATCCATTTACAACACTGCTGGATTACATTTTAAAACGTATACTAAATACTAACGTTGTATCATCTTACATTAGACTGTATATCTATTTTTTACTAAACTATTAAATATGGCGAAATTACGCCAAACTGAATGGTAAACCGGTAACGGTAAAAAACCAAGTGGTTTTCGGAGAGTTGGTAAAGCTCTAAAACTGAACAAGCGGGAAAAATCAGCGTCACTTGCATTGATGCGTCTTAACCAATTATTTTAAGAATAAGCGCTTGCATGACTTGTGATGTATGATGTGAAGCGGATTCGGTAGAGTTTCTAAAACGTGCTTAAGGAGTCGTTTTCAATTTTTAGGCATATATACTGCTTGATAAAATTAAATATTAATGTTTTCTGCTTCAATATGTTGAACGATTATTTTATGCTTGCTTTAATATGTTTTTCTATGACAATGTCAGTAAACGTTAAAAATCACACTGTCAACATTTCTTGTAAATGATATTTAACAATAACATGGACGTAATGAGATCTCATATCATGTACGTACGTTTTGATTAGAAAACTTAAATTTCTTAGTTTATTCAAATTGGTATCAAATTTTTATTTACGACTTTATTTGGTCTAGTCAATTGAAAAACATAAAACGTTCTAGCATTAGCAAGATAAATTTTGGATTAAAAGAGTGATGCCCCTAAATGTCAGCAACACATTATACAATTTAAAAAAATCGCGTTTTCTTAGCAAGCTATGGAAATAACGTCATGTCATTTATATTATCAATATTTGTAACAAAATATTGTATTCGAACATTTTCTCAACTTTACCTACGAATAAGTCTGTTACAAAATGTCTTTGGTCTGTTAGTGATGAAATTATAAGCATTCCACCGGAGATTTTAGAAAAAGCTCAAAGGAAGATACGAAATTACCTATAGAAAATCTATGGATTGGCGACACTAGCATAACGTTAAATTATTTTCGGAGAATGTGTTACTAGAGTATCGTCAAAAACTATGAAGCCATTTTCTCTATGGGCCATTTATTCGATGCGAGAACTACACTAAACATTAATAACATTACCATAGCAAATTATCCAAAACTAATCGCTCTACTGAAGCAAAAATTGGATGGATTTTGAAGTAAAATAGGGAAAATTCTTTCTCCAGATCAAATTAATAAATTTCTGAAAGACGATAAACATTTGTTGTCAAAGCTAAAGAATTACATCACATAAAAATGAGTTAAAATAAGTGCGATGTCCTTTATTTAATAGATAAAATAAGTGGGCGTAGAAAAAGTATAGTACGTTACACGAGTTGTAAGCCCATTACGTTGCGCGGCTTCGTGCATAAACTTTTTCACTTCGTGCATAATGGGTTACTTACAACTCTTTGTTACGTAATAAACTATTCAACACGCTCTGTTTGAATAGTGGCTGAAGAAATCAAAGTTTTTGTAAACACTAGGTTTAAATTACTGTAATTATTTAAATATATGTTTTAAATTTTTTATTTTCACCTCTTTGTCAGCACCTGGAGTTACCCTCAAAAACCCAAAAACTAACAGAATGAAGCATCTCAGAACACACACGTACCTACACCCACACACACACCATCCTCTGATATCGAAAGAATATTCCTTTTATAAATGGGTGTTTCTCTTTAAAGGAGCCTTGTTTGTAGAAAAGTTTTTGGGGGAACATTCGGGAGGAACGGGAGACGCGCGGAAAGGATATTTGTTAAAGGAGATTTTCAAATATCTTTGCTACCAGATATGTATCTGTTATATGGATGGTGATTGATATTGGGCACGTGCGTATATTTTATGTATTTTTGGAGGGCCGAGATAAGATTTGTGGATGTAGGGGAAATTTTTTTAATAAAACTAATGTGTGGGTAGCTTGAAATATTAAAAAATTCATGCCATAGGGTTTCTGGTACATACCAGTTAATAGAGCGATCTTATCTTAAGAAATAATTTTTTGTTGAAAATTAGGAATACAATGATGAGACAATGCAAAAAATCCGATTATTTAGAATTATTTAAAAAGGTAATTATAGTAAGCAAGTACGGGAATTTATATTATCACTATATTGTATGGCATAATTAATAATAATTTTAAAACGTCTTTATTTAGACGTTTTGGAAAATGCGAGGGCGTGATTTAGCCTATAGGTATTCTTTTGCCTAACCCTTTTATTAAGGGATTATTAACGAATAAAAAAATAAACAAATGAGATAGAAATTAGGAAAACTAATACCAATACTAATAATTGACAGTTATCAAAATTTGGAAATCGTTGTTTGCCAAGCAGAAATTTTTTCAGTGTACCCTTTAAATTAGTAAAACTGGGTATTATTTAACACATTTGGCGCCGACATAGATTTTAAGACAGGGTCTAAGGCATCTTTTGCACACAACTTCAAATACAAAGATATGTGCCGTGAATAATATCTATGTATACACCTCATCACTTCAGTTGGGGCAGGAAGGATAACAACGCTAGAGGCAAGTCAATTTATGATTAGATAATTAACAAAAATTTTTAAATTTTAAATAAAGGTAGGATCACCAACATTTTTGAACTCTCACCATCAAAGACTAACAAATATAATTTTATCCACAAGTGGTATCTATAAATCAATTCTAAAGTTGCAAGTGTCTGATGATATTTCGATGTCAGACCACCGCTGGTTAATATTCAAAATAAACTTGATGTTGCCGACGTATAAGTTATCTCGAAACCCTAGGAAGACAGACAGGGTAACCTATGATTACCTTCTTCAAGAGGCTTTGAGAGAGGTGGACGCCGAAACACCAAACAATAACAATGCTTTGAAAAACTACTGGAACACTATCCAAAGCACAATAAACAATGCCTATAAGTAATCCTGCACCCTAAGGTTGGTCCATCACGACTATCGCATAGTGGTGTCACAAGTTGGATTACCTCAGAAAGAAGGCTAGGAAATCTTTTAATAAGGCAAGATTCACAAAACTCTAAGAGGACTGGGATACTTACAAATTTCATAAAGAGAATACAAAAAAAATGTTAAAAAAAAAGCAAAGAGATGCATGGAGATCATACTGCAAAGAAATCAAAGATTTCCCACAGGCGGCGAGATCCACACCGCAGTATTGGTGCGCTTACCAAATAGGATCGCATGAAAACTGGAAACCTAAAAGACTTCTGCTGTCAATTCACCTGAAAGGATTTATTACACTGTTTCAAAAACATACTGACCAATTAGCCTGACATCGTTCTCCAAGGAGACTGTGCAAAAATTACGTAAGGGTTATAGTGACTACAACAATACCACTACACCCAAATCAACATACATACACCTCAGGGGCAGATCTACTCATTTAGCCGTTCACCTAGTTGGTGGCTGAGTATAGAGATCACTGGACATTAAAGAGTCCGCCTTGGGTGTTTTTACATACATATAAGGTGCTTTTGAAACGACGGCCTTTCTCAAGATAATACACTCACTGAACAACAGGAATATTCCACAAATGGTTAGTGGGTGGATACACAATATGCTCTCAAAGTTAGCAGTAGACATAAGTGTAAATGTAAGTATAAGAGGTTTGATAACAAGAGGATGTTCACTGGAAGGGGTGCTATCACTTCTACTGTAGAACATGGTCGTCGACACCCCCATCATCCGCATTAATAATGATAGTCACTATATAATATGTAGATGACCTGATAATTCTGCAAACAGGAAATTTTGAAATCATACTCTTCGAAAATATGCAAGTAGCTCTCAAAATTATAAAACAGTTTTGCAAGGACCATTCACTTTCTATCAGTCTCAAGAAAACAGAAATGGTCCTTCTCACAAGGAAAAGGATTTAAATGGAAACAAAACCTCCAGAACTGATAAAAACAAAGCTAAACTTTGCAACAGAGACCTAGTTCTCACCTTTGACAACAGGTTAACATAAAAATTACATTTAAAAACAGGTTAAACAGAGCATACAATGCTTATGAACAATGCCGCCGAACTGTAAGGCGCACCTTAGAATTAACTCCCAGAGTCGTAGCATGGACTTACACTTCCATCATAAGACCTATGCTAACATACGAAGCAGTTCTCTGCGTGCCGAAAACCCAAAAATTTAAAACTATTCGCTAATTAGAATAAATTCAAATGTCTCACCATAACAGGAGTCATGAAAACCACACTGAACAGAGCCATGGGAGTTCTTCCCAAACTACAATTATGAATTTAGTTGCCATCCCCAGCAATATGCCGGTTATAGTAATTCTTAGCAATACCCCATATCATTTTAATTGGGTTAAATATACAATGATAAGGAGGTAACTGAATAACTGTGTGGTTATATTGTTTTGCAAGTTCATCTACTTTATACATTTTTGTTAGTTTATTTTTGAAGCAAGCATTGGCTTTATTATTGTTTTTATTGTAACTGAATTATTTTTCTCCCGCTTTGTTTGTTTAACCGCACCCACATTAACGGAATGAAATAAATATTGAAGTTGGGTATCGTCTGCAAAAAAATTATTGTCTTTGCATGTCTTAGATTGTCCAAAGAAACTCGACGCTTACAGAAAAAAGAGTAAGAAACCTAGGATGGAGCCCTGTAGTATTTCTAATTTATTGGACTCAAATGCAGATGACTGGTTAATTATTTGAACTCTCTGCGAAAAATTATTTAGAGAAGATAAAAAACAGAGATATTTGTCACGAAACCATAGTAATTACATTAAGATAGTATGTTATGTTATGTTGAGAATGGGGTGTTAATATACTGCGACCTAAAAGATCTATTGTGTCCCCTTTTGTCGCCACTGCACTAAGGAAATGTCTCAATGCCTATAGCGACCCTTCCAATCCTATTTTCTCAAGAAAGTGTAGGATTTAAAGTGGCTTCAAGTTAGGTAAATCTCCCTCTTCTATTTGATATCCTCCTAGATATAGTGCCCTTGGATTCTGGAGTGCTACACATTAAGATAGTAACAGCAGGTGATAATGTGTGACGAATGAAGTGAACTTTTCTAAATAAAGAGGAAAAATGTAATTAAGAAAGGGAAACATTGATTCTTCAGTATACCATACTATTAAACATCAATATTACATGCTTGATAAGAGAAACTTATCCTAATTCTAGGGAACTACTCTTAAACTCTGTTCGACTTATTGAGATATCATTCCCTAACACCAAAAGAAAAAGACGATATTTGTTGATTATCTGTATTTTTCCTTTTATAAATTATACATTGTAGAAAGAAACTGAAAATACTTATCGTCATTAGAGGGTCATTAAATCGTCTTGTTCAAGGAATTATGTAAATTTTTATGCCTAAAGCCGCTTGATATCACACGTGCCGACTTGTTTCTAATTGGCTATTATATTAACTGTATGTTTAAGATCCTTAACTGTCCTGGTTTAAAGACAGAGAAAGATTACCATGTGGCTTACTGAACTATTGGACAGACAAACTTGTGCTGACATTGTTTGATATTTACAAATTTAGGGGTATTTACGGAAAGAAATAAAAATATTTACTGTTAATGCCAACCTGTGTCATTTTTTCTGTTGATTTAGTTTGTTTTAATAGAAAATCTGCTAAAAAAATTGATTAGGTTTTCCTTTTATAAAACTTATGCAATAGGAATTCTTAATTTTAAATTTTTTTTTAGTAATAAAATATTAACGGATATTAAAATTGTTTAAATAAGATAAAAGTTGTAGTGGTTAATTTGATTATTATATAGTATGTACATTATAAAAGTATTTGAGGTTAAACTCATGTTTTAATGTTTGCTCAGCCTGATATGTAATTCTATAAAGCGCTTACGCGTTAAAGATTTAACAATATTTTCCTCATAACGCGAAAAAATACAAAAAATAAATCCATCGAATAAGAAATAAGTATCACGTTCCTACTAATAGAATTTGCCACGAAAGAAATAAAATAACCAACATATCGTTAGTTTCAATCATTAAATCCCACTTCTGATAGTTTCCAGCGACCCGACACGTATCAGCCTCGATCCGGATCACGTGCACACCTGAAATCACCCCGTACAAAGTTATTCCCCCGAATCGATGAGACAGCGAATGGAAGATTAAAGTCAACAGATTGAGTCTTTTGGGGCCATCGAGATCGGAAAAACGAAACGGAAATAACGATGCGTCAGAATGAGCACCAAACTGTCTGCCATGGCACGCCGAGATTTATTTTTCCCCGCTGTTCGCCATCCCAGCCCGTTCCGGGAGCGCACCAGTAGCGGGGAGTTCTTAAGTTGTCACTGATTGGTTGTTGGTCATTGGCGTAAAGAAATCTCGGCTTTTTTGGAGTTCTTTGTATCTCTATAAGGAACATACTAGATTGTACTCTATATCACTTAGACCACACTCGGTCTGTTGTGGATAATTGCAATAAAAAGAATAAAAATTTCTACATAACCATTCGAAATGACAGCCAGCAGAGTTCAAATCTTCAAGGTATTAATTAAAGACACAAGGGAAACGAACGAAAAAGGCTTCATCACTGACAAAGAAGGGCCAGAGGTATCCTCAAAGAAATTAGAGGAAAGCAGTGGACATGATAAATAAATAAAAAGCTCCAGGAATGGACGGAATACTTCCAGAGACTTTAAAGCTGTTCGTTAAGCATAACCCTCAGAACATAGTAAGAATCTTAAATGGACTACTGAGATAGAGGAGATTTCCAATAAACATCCAACAGGCTAATGTGATCCCTATACCGAAACGCATCGCTGACACTATAGAAGACCAGAAATACACACCAACCTGTCTCAAGCGTAATGGGAAAGTTATGCGAGCAGGTTATTAAAAGTAGACTAGAAAAGGAACTGGCCTTAAAAAAATGTTTATTAGAGATATTCAGAGACAATATGGTTTCAGGAAAAGCAAAGCTGTCTCAATAGCAGTAGGAGGGGTCAAATAAAATAAACGGACATGAGTGATGCTCGTTACGCTCGATGTAAAGAATGCGTTTAAGACTGCATCATGGAAACTAGCCACAGATAAACTTATTTGTCTAGAAATTTCGCAGTATCTAATTTCATTGATTCATAGCTATTTCTCTGCCAGAACGGCAGTAGTAAATAAAAATATATAAGACATAACGCAAGGTGTACCACAAGGATTCATTGAGCCCTACAATATGAAATATACTGTTTAACCCAATCACAATACCTTGGAGGCGGGTTTATCCTCACAAACACCGGCTTTGATAGTTACAGTGAAGGAAAAAGAAAAACTCATAGAAAACGGAAACGATGCCTTAGAGGAGAATAACTTTTGGGCTGAGAAAGACAAACTGAAACTGGCTGTTAATAAAGGCGAAGCAGTGGTAATAAATGTACGGTGATAAAAATCGGGTGTGATATTTGTTATAAGAGGATCAAGATTAAAATCAAAATACTGTCTAAAATATCTAGGCTTATGTATTGATAAGGGTAGAACCTTCAGAAACCACATTAACAATAAAATGTCAATACTAGTTATCCCGCTAACTAGAATCATGCCAAACCTAAACGAATCCGAAAGTAGCAAAAGGAGGTTATACAGCAACGTTGTGCAATCTATACTTCTGTATGGTGAGGAAGTATGGACAGAGGTGCTTAAGGACATGTTAGTTAGAGCATACAGGAAAATGGCACTTAGGGCTATAATGGGATCTAAAATTATTTCCACGGAGACGACCTTTGTAATAGCAGGAATCACTCCGTGGATTGTTTAGCGGAAGAGAGGAAACATATAGTAGAACATGACACCATTGAGGTAGGAAGAATACAAGCAAAAGAGGGTAAAATGAGAAAATGACAGGAAAGGTAAAATGAGAAAATGACAGGAAAGGTAAAATGAGAAAGTGACAGGAAAGGTAAACTGAAAACACCACTAAAGGATAGTGGACAAAGATGCTGATCCCCTGTAAAGAGAAATGGGTCAACTATAAACACAGGTTTACGAACTACTATATGACACAGTTCCTAACCAGCCATAGATGCTATGGCTTCTTTACACATATGATTTGCAACAAGTAAACGACCTGTTACTTCTACAGCAATATAGATATCGCTGATCACAGGTCAGAGGTTAATACCTGAAAAAGTAATTCGATACATGATAAGCAAAAATGAACATTTTAAAAACGTTGATAGTTTTGAGAACCACCTTATGTACAAAAAAAAGGAGAAAAAAAAATGTCCAACGAGCTGAAAGAAAAGACATACACTACAATAAATAATAAATGAGGCCTGTAACCTACCTAACCCAGGTACCTTTATAATTTGCTAATTCCATTTTAATAAAGGAAAGTTGCATTCCTTATAAATTCACATTCCTTTATTTTATGAAAAATCGTTCAGATAATTAAATCCTATCTATGATGCCTAATAAATAAAATCAATATTTTTATTAGATTCTAATATTACAGAAAATACAAAAGTTATTTCATGAGAATTCGATTCAAAAAAGATCCCAAAATATATTTCTTCCCAAAATATATTTCTTTTTATGAAGTAAGAATATTTAAAACAGTTACCGCGCTTATCTTTCTAGTTTCGAATAATTAGACCCATTTTGAAACAAAATCCCGAAACTTTCTCAGGACACATAATAAATTTACCACCCCTTTTTATCCACCCAAATTCGTTCGCACTGAAGCTACTACAAATTGACGTCACAAAAAGTCATTAAAACGGGTATAAATAGCCTAACCCGAGGACTTGAAAAGATTCATCATTATTTTATAGTCAGAGCATTTATGTTATTATTTTGTATCGAGTAATATTTCAAGTTCACTATTCAGTACTTGTCCTAAATCGACCTCTATCCTACAATACTTCCCGCACCACCTAAGTATTTTCTGCCTTAAGTTTATCCCGACGACCTATTTCACAAACGCAGTCACGACGCCAAGACAAACGTCCTATCACACCACTTCTCGACGCTTGCCATCCCAAAATATTTCCTTCATAATATCCTTGGTGACACCCTTCGTTGTGCAGCACCAGCTTAGTATTTCTTACCGTATATCTGTTTCGACGCAGTACAGAAATAAATACCTTTCTCTCCGCCTCGACGCTAGGCGTCTCGAAGCAAGGCGACACTCAACGATACGAAGTACCCAAATCAACGCCGTCACAACGCTAGATACAATTAGTACATAATGTTTAGTTAAGACGAACCTAATGTCTGTTTTTTAAATGGTAAGTCAAATATGTTTATGTAACTTTCTTTGAGATACCACTGGGTTTCGTTTGAACGAGGGCTTCATTTGCTTTATCAAATCAATGTAACCGAATAAACCACAAGGACTTCGGGCATTCACCCCGAAAGACAGTTAGGTTAGACGTCTGTTTTTCAATGAATGAATTTAAGTCATTTCAATAGAAATTAAAAACAAAATTTTAAAAATATATAGAGTTGTAAATTATGCAAACTTAAACCTAGATTGTAAAATTTATTAGTAAGTTATTCAACTGATGAATTGACATTGTTCGTTAGCTCAAGGGGACACCTATACTAAGCCACATATTCTTCTAGGCTTAAACCATAATTATATGTGAACATCAGCACAGTAAGTTAACCAACTTGCGAATCGGTGCTGTTTGTTACCTCTGTTAATCATCACCTTTATACTCTTCGAAATAATTGCCTAAGGGAGTACAATCCTATGTATATCTAGGATAAAATCATGCTAAATAAAAATAAACACATCAACACAGTAAGTTGACCAACTGGCGAATTGACGCTGTTCGTTAACTCCGTTGGTCACCAGGCTAAATAAAATATGTCTTGATAGTACATGAACGTAATCCGCGTTTATGCGGGACTCAGTTGAGATCTCAGTAAATAGTACCATTTGCAATATACTTTGTAAATTATTGCATTACATTTAAAGTATGAAAAATAAAAGGGTTTAATTATAATTTTGTATGACTTTATTTCCCAATTTGTACCAAACTTTGCATCAAATCCTGGTTTATCTTAATTAACGAAGCATGGGTATATAAATTGTCAATTAGGTAACTAGACGACCACTACTACTACTACTAGAGGAAAAAGGCCAAATACAGTAACCAAAGAATTTAAAGTAAAACAAAGATGAGAGGTAAATAAAAAAAATGTATGATAAACGAAAATCAATGTAGTACCGGGGTGTGGGCCGTCGACCTTTTTGTGAAGAAAAAAAAAACAAAGGAGGGGTTTAAGTCACAGTAGCATCTGACCCAATGTCTAGTCCCAAGTGGTTTCCCATCTACAAAAAAGGCGTATTGTGGATACTTCTAAAACACTAAGGCCTTTCTAAGTTCTTCAGTCACAACTATGTTACCAACGTCTTTAAGAGATGCCTCTTTTATGATGAGAGTGTCTTCTTGTTCACTCTCCCTGCGTGGTGCAGAATCTGATGCTTATGTGTTTTCGTACTATATTTGGGCGTAGTATTTTTTACTGTTGTGTTGTCAGAATAAGTTAAAAGCTATCTAGCAACTCTACGGGTTCTTGTTTCATCCCACTTTTTCTTTAAATTTTCAAGGGAATGTTATTGGTTTATTGAAATGAGCAGTACCAAAGAGTATTTGGTTGGTTGGCCTTTGATTCATCATAAGGTAACCAAAATTATGAATGGCTCAAAGTCTTGGTGACATTCTAATAATAACCTTAAGGAAATTCGTAGTCAGTTTAGCGTAAGTAGTACTTTTTCTTCTAGAATGCACTGTAACGATGACGACAACGATTTTGGAGAATGGGCCATTCTATAAAATAGTGAGATTTGTAATGTATATTAATGAGTCTGCGAGGCTTGAATGTTGTAGAAAATTCTGGTGAATGTGAGAGCATTTGGGTTGGGCACTTTTTTAAATAAACAGGCTGTTTTAATGTTATAGTTAGTTTGTTTTACCTGAGATATCGCTGTATGCAGATCAATATAGTTAAAATAAAATAGTACATAAGTAAATGTCTATATAAATTAGTATACAGGGACGATCATTGTAAACATCGATAAATGACCTTTAATCCATCTTAAAGTTGCCCAAATAATTAATGGCTACTTTAAAGTCTTGGGCGACATTCTAATAATAACCCTGAGGAAACACGATGGTCAGTCCAAGTTGAGTAGCACTTTTGCTACTATAACAATACTGGAAACGGATTCAAACAGACCTGTATTAAACCAAAGTCCTAATTATATTAAAATGTAAATAAAACCAATTTGACAATTTGGATATATATTGTAATTATTTTAGCTGTTTTAAAATGTAAGAAATAGTAAAGATGTTTATTCTTAAGATATTTTATGTTGTTTTTCTTTCTAGAAAAAATATACATGTATTTTCAAGTTGTAATAGTGAGGAAATTATTATGGAAGTAAAAAATAAAAAAAAAAAATATAAAAAAAATTCACTTGATACATTTTATGTAGAATTTATTTTAGGTTTTGGGCCTGCAATAAATATTAAACTATTACTAAATAAATCCAGTTAATTCTTAAAATAAATGTTATCCTGTAACAAATGCTTAAAGTTAATTAAATGACTTGCAAATACTCCATACATTTTTTTACGTTATTTTTTCAACTGTCTTCAACACTTGTCATCTTTTTGGTAAACTTTTCATTTTTGTTATAGTTTTAATGTAAAGTAAAGATTAACCTCACTTTATCTAACTAAAGTTGCCAGCAGGTAATTACTTCATATCTACATACAATTGTCATTCTAATTTTATTTTCTATATTATTGGTGGAAATCCAATATTTTAATATTTCACAGTTAAAGTATAATTTTCAAACTCAGTATGGATTTAAACAGAGTATATGATTGCGTCATTCACAATAACTAAGACAAAATTTTCATTGATTAAAACCCTTGCACGCCACTGGCCAGAACAAGCGAGCGACCCTGCCAAGGAGATAATTCCCCGAATGTTATCGGATTCCGATAAATATGTGTACCGGTTAAAGAGGAGTGTGATGCTCTTTTCTTTTGTTGATGTCGATATCGATGTCGTTTGTGGAGATAAAAATCTGTTTTTTTGTCCATGTTCGCCGTTATGTGAATCTGGAAATCGAGAACTTCTGGATATTTGTTCGATGGAGAAAGTGACTGGAATCCGAACGAGAAGATAACGGTAGTTTTTTACATAAAATGGTCATAAATTGAGTTAAGGCTTTTCTTAAATTTCGGCAAAGGTGGTTTATCTGGCGATAAATAAATACCTGATGAGCTGGATAATGGCCGGATGTCACACTTATTTTAGGCTTAACCAAAGAAAATCTGCTCGGGCAGTTGGTTAATATAAAGCTACCCGGTACAGACTTACAAGCGGCTTCTGAACAGCGGTAATGTCAGCAATAATTGTTTAACAATGCACTGAGTTAACTATTAATGTACTCTTATAATTTATTTATTTTAAACACATTATACTAATTATAATAAGATTTTTCAATTTTCATATTTTTTTTTTTCAAAATAATTAAATAAAAAATATTGATTTTATTAGAAATTAAACCTTTGTCGCGAAGTGGAAACTTGAAAAAATGTTAAATGCTTAAGTCGTAGCTCTCAGAAAGTCTAGATACCGCTTGGCATATTCTGTCAATACAAAAAAATTATTTACATTTAAGCTAGCCGCCATGATGGGTAAAAGTTTTCCAGATAATAACATATTCAAATATATCTTGATATATATCGTTAACGGGAAACATTTTCTTCCTCTTAACATCGCACAAAAACATCTACACACGATTAGTAGGTAAAAATCATTAAAAATATGAATCAATTTTTGCTGATTTAAGAATTTATTTTTATGCCTATTGTTGTGATTCATTTTTACAGGTTGTCATAGAAACGACAAAAAAACTACTATGATTATAGTTTAAAAGAATTGTCTAACAAGAGTTTATAATTATTATTGACTATCTCTGCCAAAGTTAGGTAAAAATATTATTAATTCAGGTTTAAAAGCTAGGTTCACAATGAATTAGTATTGTCATTTTCAGAGAAAACACAATTATCGCTGTCATGTCTCATATAATTTTTTTGTATATAAAATAATTTTTTTTAACCACTTTGCTCTAGATTACAGATTGGCACAGGAGCAATTTGGTAAAGTACAATGTTGTTACATGTCTTTGGAGCATATTTCATTTTGTTATCAGATGGCGGTTGTAATTTGCAGTGGGCTCTCTTACTATTAACAATAGCTGTCAGTGAGAAGGTTTGGTATATCTAAGGGGGTAGAGACATAGTCTTACATCTTGAACGTTTTTTTTTTTTATTTGAAATAATAGTCACAAAGCCTGCCAATTTATGAAAAAATGTATCTTATTTTTATTGTTTGACATAAAATATTTAAATGTAATCCATTATTCATGATTTTACGTATTGTAAACAGAAAACATTGTATGTCGCAACTCTTGGATATATTAAATCTTCCCACTGACAGTTCATTTGTTTGGAATGCCTAATACAATATATGACAACCGCCTATATTCAAACATGAGTCTTCTGCGCATCCTGAATTTGTATCCCTGGAGTGGATGTTATTTTGGAACATCCAATTGGTCCGAGTGAGCGAACTGATTCTTTTAAGCTATAAACTGTGCCTAAACCAATAAATATTACAGAGTTACCTTCCGATCTATTTATAGAACGGCAAACAACACGATACACAGACTAACGGTATGTTCCTACACATGCAGCTGACTGACGGTGACGTCACGTGGGACAGAATTGTTAGTATTAAATGGGAGATAGTGTTTGAAATTCGATATTTCGCCGGTTTTAGATTTTATGCAGTTATTTAAGATTTATTGGTTATTTTGTAATATATTCGTTTACAAATATGAATGTTTAATGAAAATATTACTAATAAAAATATTAATTTTTCTCATAAATTATAGGTATTTTGTGACAAAATCCATAACCTGGCGATAAGATAAATAAAAAATATAGACGAAAAATATAAGTTTGACTGAAATTTGTAATTTCTGGGCGTGGTAGTTCCCTTTAAATTTATTTTCTTAGTATTAAAAACATATAAAACAATTTTTTTTCTAGTAAGTTAAATTTAATGTGTAATTATTGTTGTTTGTAAGTCAGGATTTATGACTTTATTATTTTTTTATTATCGAATTTTGTAATTAAATAAACTACTCCGTAAGATACGGGTTGTGACTATTTTACAATAAATATATATTATTTAGAAATAAATACATTATTTTACTTACACTAGGAGCTTTAAAAAGACTTGTATTTTATCTCCCTGTGTTTTTTTTTTAATTTTGTATCGGATTTATATCACGTTTATCAACCCGCAACGAAGCAAATCCTGCTTTGCCGTTTTTTGTTACTCATTGTTACTTGTAGTCAGGTTCTTTATTTCAGCTTATATTTATTCTTTTCACTACATTTTACAAAAATCACTTTAATTCCCATTGACTTGTATAGAAAATAGACGTCGTTATTTTGCCACCCGCCAACTACAGTAGTTTTTTGGAACTTCATAAAAATAGGGACGGAAATTTGAAATTTGACCAAGGCCGATTCGCCTCCTTATATCTAGTCTTCATACTGATGGGTATAGAAACCTCTTAAAATAATATACTAAATGACTAAACTAAAAAATTATGTTTTAATTAAAACAAAATAAACAACCAAAAAATCGATTTTAAACGTCGAACGCCGATCTTAAGGTTATTGCTAAACTTACGCCGATTCTTTCTTGTCAGTAGTGCCAACTTAAAATTTATTGATAATGGCGCCCATCATATGGGTGTCAAAATTTTTTCAGGATGCGGTATCTAGATCTTCTGAGGGCTATGCACATACTTTGATTTTCTTTTACTATACGGAGAATGGTCGCACTGCGCAGCTTTCTGAGTGCCTTTTGAAAGGAGATAGAAAACTCCGCCATTTTGATCCTTTATTTGTTGCCTACATCTTGGCGCAATATTTTTAATAGGTGCATTTTAATCATCCGCTTCTGCTTCGGAATTGTCGGTTTTCTTGTTTTAATCTGACAGGTTAAAACGACTAAACCGACAATTCCGGAAGCAGAAGCGGATGATTAAAACGCACCTGATATTTTGCTTGCTGTTGTGTCAGTGTCAGTGAATATTATTTTTGGAGTTACAGTTTATTGCTAAAGAATCAGTTAGCTCACTCGGACCAGTTGAAAGTTTCAAAATAACATCCACTCAAAAAAAAATTAAGTCTAGCTCTTTGCATTTTCTGACTACTCTTTCGCCATTTGCCATTATTTTCATTAACAACTGATTTTCAAATTTTCTGTTGTCGAACTGATACGGCCCACTATCGTGCGCCCTTGCCCATCTTGCGCCCGTGGCAAATGCCACCTTTGCCACGCCCGCGCCCTAGCTACGGCTCTGTCAATGTTATTTAGAAATGTTTTGAATTCATCTTTATTTTTGTGCACACTCCGTGTATTATTATGTATTGTTTTAAATTTCATATTTAGTTTGTTGACCTTTAAAATTTCTTTACATTCATTTTCTGTATCTAAGGTGTAAGTTTTTACAGGATCTATTTTGAAATCATGTATATATTGATCCATATCTTATTTTATTAATTATACTAATTTTATATCTAGTCTAAGAACAAAAAAATGTACCTAAACAACTATATATTAGATTAAATATTAGTTAAGAAGCAGTTTTTTAAAAGGTATTTGTTTCATATTAGTAAAAATTAATTTAGGTTTGCTTAGGATTTGATCCAGATCTTGTCTTTTATAGTTGCCTCTTTTGAATGGGATTTTTTAGCTGAGTAGCGTTGGGTTGCTGATTTCGACTTTTCAGGGTTGCTGTATTTTTTTCTTCCGGTTTTTCTTCTGCATTTATATTTATTGGTTCTCAGTCTCTAATATTAAATTCCTCTAGATACTTTTCAGTGTTATTTAAAGGAGTGGATGGTGCACTGTGCGATTGGCTTTGTTCTTTAGGAAGTTTAAAATTTTGTAGTTCTTCTACTGTATAGGATTTATTTCCAACGTATAATGATTAATGATTAATACTATACAAACAAAATTAAAAATCATTAATTTTAAAAATGTTGAGATAGTACGACAAAAAGTGTACATGATTTGTAGAATAATAGTTTGTGCAACAAGAGTGGATATGATGGCTATATCGCACGAAGACGCCGTAGGCGGAGTGCTCAATCGTCTGAGTGGACATTGTTACGGGTTCTAATTTATTAGTATATTTATTTATTTTGCTATTATAATTTACTGATTATTACTGATGATTATTAGAAGCGATAATTAAAAATGCATCACTTACTTCTCATATATAATAAAACACATTAGCAACCAATTAAATAGTTAATATAAAGGTCCATTATTTTATTTGTTTATATTCCAAATCATTTCTTTCTAGTTTTTTCTATTTCTTCTTCTTCGGTTAGGCCTCTACTGACAAGCCTGTTTAGATCACCAACTAATTCTTCTTTTAGTTAAAGTCTGTTTCAGTAGTGACAAATATTTAAAATGACAGGAATACCATCACTGACCAGTGGTCAGCCTGGTTTTGTCCTTCAAGCTTCTGGTCATTCTGCTTTTGGGTTAGCAACTTGTAGCATGTGCTATTATTTTCGTCTATTACTTCGGATTTTTACACTCAACAAAGCAAATGAATCATCTCTCTAAGGAAATAAAATAGATTCAGAAGTCTGAAATCACATTCTGTGGATTAGTAAATTTATTTCCTTACCTACTTATATTATCTTAAAAGCCAACCAACACCACGTGGTAAGTCATCTATGGCTTCTGTCATCCATTTTGTTTTGTCTAGGGCTTTTATTTATACTATATGTTATCTCTTGTAGGCCACCTTATCTTGGGCTGGTAATTTGTTACCTAAAAATTGGTCATACACTGTTTTATATTGGAATAAACTAACCTAAGATAGACCTGCTTACCTAATCGCTGCATTGGTTCCATAAGGTACATTCACCTCAGGGTGTATACTATCACCACCATTCTGCATGGACCTCTGGGACACAAGTAAGACGGTTCTTATTTAACTTAATACTGCTTATATTCTCTTCATTCTTCGCTCTTTATTCTACACTCTTCTTCACTCTTCGGTTACCTAACTTGAGGCTTTGGGCTTTGCTTATTTACAAAGGAAGTACCACTATTGTGCTCCGAACGCTTTGCATGTATATACTATTATTTTATTTTGCTTTATAATTAAAAAGGCTGCTATTCTATTCTTAAGATGCATGTGTAAATATTATAATTTATAGTCTGTAAACGATTGGTACCAATTGGAAGAATAATAATCATATTGTGCATGAATTTTAAAGCATTTCTTTATATTTAAGTTCACTAGTTGCTTTAAATTGCTTTAATTGCTGTAAATACACAATACCCGACATTAAACCACCTCAGTTTCCTGGAATACCGCTTATTATTGTCATTCCACGACCCTCTCTCCGACGTTATTTTAAAGTTCAGAACTAGTCGAGGTAAAATTGTTAGGAGCAATAATACACTCAGCACAACCTCCTAACAACATAACCACATATTCTTTTATTTTTTTTGCTTTAATACTCGTAATTAAATTGACTTAATGTAGTTTTATTTAAATTAACAATTTTTTTATAATTATTATAGACGAAATATAAACAGAAATCAATTCTATATAAGAATAATAAATTTTAATGTATGTTTAATCTCAATAACTAAAAATATACTGACAATTAGTTGGACAAAATTGTCACTTATTTTAAATTTTAAAAATAATAGCAGTCGGTTGATCAAAATATGAACGTTGATTGGTAGATTTTATTTTTTTGCAGTGTCCTCACTATCTAGAATGGATATGAAATATATTCGTTCAGTTGAATGCAATAGCATACTTTTTCGTTTTGTAGTCTATGCGTAGATTAGCTAATATCCATGTGTGTGTAAAAAAAGTAAATTTTTGCTTTCTTTAGTTTCCCGCGAAAACAATTATTTTCCACACATGTTGCCTAATTCATTTATTTTTTAAAACATTGAAGTGAATACTAAAATGAACATAATCGATACTAACTCAGATTTTCATCAAATAGCATTTGGCCTACGATAGAATACATCAATGTTTGAACAAGTAATTAGATTTTATGTTCGAAATTGACTCAAACCAGCTTCTATTCATTGAAAATAATTAATAACATGGACGAATTCAGTCGAGCTCCGACTTCCGCTCCGTTTTCTATATGAAGAGCAAAAAATAATGTAGTGGAAATTATCAAATTAGTTCTGCAGCCGCACTCCTGAAAATTTAATTCGGTCAGTTTTTAAACGAGTATAATTTACCGGAAAAATTATACTTAACTGGAGAATCATTTCCGTAATTTATCACGTCCTTTTAAGGGTAAGTGGCACAGTGGCCCTACATAAATGCCTACAGAAAAACTAATCGCTTCTTTAAATGTTATTCCATATTTTTTATCCCTAAATATAGAAAAAATATTTTAAAGAATAATTAAGGAGTGGTATTTTTAACTATTATACTTTATGGGATCTAGAATATAAAAATAACCGGATGTTATTTTTAATTTTGTTCATTTTATAGATAATTAAATTATAACTTATGTCATCTATAAATGTTAATTTAAAAACAAACTTTATCGGTTAAAAATCACTGAAAAAATAGTAAAAAATGACGGAATAAGTACATTGTTGTTATTTTTTACGTAAATCAAAAGAAATGCATAGAAAGTCATTTTACTAAAATACACTCACTATATTTATATTTTCATCTAATAGGAGGAATATTTAGTACCTAGTACATATTGGCTACTTACGTAATATTCAGACAATTTCCGTAGATTTAATATTCATTTAAAAAGGGCTAGAAATATAATAGAAAGAGTAAAAAGAATATTAAAATGAATACTTGAGTGTACGGTGGAATAGTACTCCAACCTGAAAACATATTTAAGTGATACGTGCTTGCTATTTCATTTTACTTGGAAATAAGTTTCTGTAAATTTTAAAAGGTGTTTTAGTGATTTCCTATCAAATGGAGCATAAGAATGTGCCTTTAAAAAAGGTCTTTTTGTTCATTAAGGAAATGAAATCTAATCTAAGTTCAAGAATAGACAAAATTGATTAAACTAATTTACCTCTACAAACGACTATTGAGAACGAAATAATTGATTTTAAATTAAGAGTATCGACACTAAAAGAACAAAATAAAAAACTTGTGGAAAAAGTAGAGAAAACTGAAAAAAAATTGAAAAGTAAATAATTTATTTTTTTATGGAATTCCTGAAGAAGAATCTACAAATAAAGAACGGTACGCAAATTTTTAAATGACAAATTTTCCACTTATTAATATTGTCGAAATTAATAATCTATACACATTGGGAAAAAAGGAAAATCAGAAAAGACCAACTTTAGTATCATTTACTTTATTTTTAAGAAAACAAGAAATCTTAGGAAATGGAAAAACACTAAAAGGTTATGGCATAATTGTTACTAGAGAATTTACGGAGAAGACCCTAAAAGAAAGAAAAATATTAGTTCATTTTATAAGGAAGCTCCTCTGAGGAATAAAAAACTATCTTAAAAGGTAGTCAATTGATAATTAAAGGCAAAGCTTTTACCTGTGAAGACATTCTAAAAATTGAAACGAGAAGTCTTAAGCGAACCTACAACCCCTACAGCTAATTCTCTACCGGAAGAAACTGATATTGATGTAGTAACTGACAATTGTGTCAACGCAGTCAAGGCCCAACTAACCATTAAGAATACTGTAGTTATTAATCGAGCTTTCAGTGTCAAAAACGCCTAAGAAGTCAGTGAGAAAAAGGGGTTCTATTACCAGGGTTGTCCATAAAAAGTAACAATTATCTTGTGCCGTTGTTCATATTTTCAATGTGCTGCTATTTGTATTTTAATAGTATTTCATATTTTAGTAATTTTTCAACTCTATGTTTTTTTTTGTCGTAAATAAAAAATAAGTATAGTAAATATTAATGATAGATCTCTTGTATTGTATCTAAATATTTTTAAGGATTTAGTTTATTCCAAATGATATTAATAGAGTAACGGAAAACTGGCTTTCAAACAGTATTTCTGACAATATTATACAACTTAATGGTTATCGACTATTCAGAAGAGATCTGGGAAGATATAGGTGGATTGATGATCTATATTAAAAATAACAATAAAGTCACCTTTATTCAGGGGATTAATTTAAGTAACACTAAATAACTGTGGGTTCGCTTTGTATTAAATCAGAAATATGAATTGTGCTTTTTTATAGACCACATTTTCACACAGTTTCTAACTTGCTGGAAAACTTTGAAACGTCTCTTAGCATGGGCGTCGTTTGACTTTTACGACTTAATCAACAACGCGTAAGATATGCATTACGAAAAACAATCTCATAGAAATAATAATATTTAGGCTAATATAGTTGAAGAATATTATACGTTGAATATATTTATTGCTTATTTGGATTCCCTTACGTCGCTTACATCACGCTTTTCCAAAGACTCTGTTGGTTTTTCCTTAAGCCTGTTACATCCCAAAAACATAAAATACTTTTTTCACTACCGATTAGAAAATGAAAGTAGTGGAAAAGAAGCTGAATACCAAACTGGAGTACGAAAGAGCTTTCTGCACAAAATGAACTCTCCATTAATGATATAGCGCCCAAACATTGTGAATTTTATCCAGACATACAATGTTGTTTAAAAATTATTTATGGCTCTTCCACCAACGACAGAGTTGATCGAGAAAAACGTTAAAAATGGGTGCGGTCTATTCGATCAGTCTGAAGTCATGGTAGGGGAAGCAAACGCGATACTAGCGCAAGCTGCGGATAATTCGAGTACTTTAGGGCGATATTTTGTAATTTTGGCGTATCAAATACACGTATACATTTTACTTTTTACTAACAAAATGGGTTAAAAACAATAAAATGAGAAACCGGAGTTGCTATGTTGCAAATTATACTAGCAAAAAACTAAATTATATAAATTTTCAGTAGCAAAATCGAAACTAAATCAAAGAAATAAATAAATAGCTGTATAATAAGGAGAAAAACTCTTTTATTATTGTAATAATAACAGTAATACTGGAAATAATAGAAAAGGTTTTAAATAAACAATAAATTATTATTCTATGATATTTTTCAACGTCCCTTAAATCTTAAATGTTTGGCAAATGATTAGATTTCTGCCTTTGATTATTGTATATGGCTAAAATGCAATCTTGTGACTTATTAATAGGAAACCAGTTTTAATCATTAATTTCTATGGGTTCTTTCGAACTAAAAATAAAGAAAATATAAATTACAATCACAAATATACCAATTATTTTTGTTAATACGTTTTAATTCTACGTTATGTAATGGTTTTTATTTTGACATTATTTAACCTATTCTTCAGGCTTAGGCAAGATCTCATACATTTTCTCGTAAATACCTGCCCATGTTTTAATATTGTTTTTTATTGTTTATACTACTTTTTTTTAGCTGAAGTAATACAAATATATAATAATATTAATTTTTTCTCTTATTTTATAAATCCATATACTTTTATTAAAATTAACATATATATTTTTTAATTATGAACTCTATTAAAAATTGCATTGTCAATATAAGTAAATATCGTCCGTTAGTTCATAAAAAGGTCGGCGCTGCTGTCACGCACGGAGCGAATAATGAATGAAAATAGGCTGACTAAAAAATAAATTATGTTTTCTGTTATCGATGTTTTTAGTAGAGAAAAAAGAAATTTAAAATTGGCGTTTTCCTAGTGTTTTTGTGTTCATCCTCGTGTTTGAGTGAATTTTTTTATGTTTTTGTTTTTTATAAATTTTTATTTTTTATATTAATATTTATGGATGTGTCTTCTTGTTCATATTTTCTTTCATATCACACCTTCTGTTTGTTTTTTAAAAATGTGTTTTAAGATTCCGTTTTTCTTTATTTTAGTTTTTGTCTTTTTGTTGGGTTATTTTATTTATTAGAGACTTGTTATGACAACTTAAGTATCAGTTCTGTCAAATAGGTCAGTGACATTGTTGAGGTTACTACTAAAGTTCTACTCCCCCTTATCTTCGCTGTTCAGTGAGATATCGGAATAATTTTGTTCTGTTTGAAAGACTAGAACAAATACTTTCTTATGATGGATTCAATTGTTCTGTTACGTCATGTCTTGCTTCCGGTTTTTCCGGAAATAACAGAAAATTTTTTTTTTTAAAAGGACCCCTGTTTTTATTGTAAATTTAAATTTCTGGTACATGTTACTATTAATTCGTTTAGGGAAAAACATATATGAATATACGAACTTAAAAAAATCTTTTTAGGCTTTAAAATTCCCATTGAGACCAATTTACCGTATACCAGTGGCGTATCTAAGTATATTTATTATTAGCAAACCGTTTAATAATTCCATCCGCTTTTATCTTTGTTGTTAATTGAGATATTGGAATAAAAACTTATTTGTTTAAAAGCTTAGGACAAATACTCTCATATACTGGATTCAATTGGTGTGTGACTTTATGGCTTACTTCTGTTTTATGGGAAATAACAGAAAATCTCATTTATTTTTAATTTTTAAATAGGAACATCCGTTTTTATTGAAAATTTAAATTTTAGGGACCTTTATGGATAAGAATCATGTGTTGAAAATTTTCTGTCAGCTGTCAAAATGACCATCATATTGGAAAATATATTTTTTAATATGTTACTGACAGAAAATTTTCAATACACGCTTCTTATACAAAAATGTCCCAGAAATTCAAATTTTCAATAAGAAAAAGGGTTTTCATTTAAAGATAAAAAAATAAATTGCGATTCTCTGTTATTTCTGGAAAAACCGGAAGTAAGCCATGAGGTCACAGAATAATTAAATTCATCGTAAGAAAATTCTCTTTTAGTTTTCATTTTCTTTGTTTTCCAACTAATAAACATTCTAAATTTTTTCAACATTTTGCCCCTCCCTGTAGAATTTTGTAACGACGCCCATGTCTCTTAGTATCGTTGCAACTAAATTTAATCAAATAATCTTATTAGGAGACTTTAGTATGGATGCATTGGAGCCAGATAGTTGTTGCTATAAGACGTTTGCTACTATCTTAAAATCATACGATTTAACTCAGTTAATTAATGTACCGACACTGTAGGCATCGACAAGTGCTACTGCTATGGACTTGGTCATATGCTCTGAAACTATGAATGGTAAAGTATTTGTAACTGATGCATCTATTGTAGCTGAGAACTGTATGTCATCTCTAAAATGTTCCAGTAAAGTTTTTAAAAAAGATTCCTCCTTTAACACGTTTAGAAATTTAAAGTTTTTTAACAAAGCGCATTTTACTGCTGAATTAGAAGCAGCTAATTTTGATAAAAATTTTCATCTAGGTAATATTGATGATAAAACTGAATATTTTAACAATATTTTTCTTACACTTTTTAACCACTATGCACCACAGAAGACTGTAAGAATTACACGGTCTTCTGATCCTTGGATCACATACACAATTAGGAATGATATCCTTTAGACACAAAGCATTAGTAGGGTTTAAGAGAACTGGTGATCAGGTTCATTGGGGTATTACAAACAGTTAAGAGATGAAACAAAGAGAAAATGGGCTTATTTAGAATTGAAGTTAAGAAACTGCGGATATCAAAAAATTATTCTGGAAGAAATTGTGCTATTTAAATATTTACTACAAAACTATGAACTATTCCTTGCCAATAGAAATAAAAAATCCTAAAAAAATTAAAGAGTATTTTGTAAATTTATTGAAATTTGTTTTTTTTTGTAGAAAATTTAAAACAATATATTGCCTAATATTTTTTTTTTAATTTTTAATTAACAAAAGAACTTGAAATCTGTAGAACAATATTATCGTTTAAGTCCAAAGCTGTGGGGTTAGACCTTCTAAGTGTTAACATATTACTGTACGCTTGTCCGTATATTTTAAAATATATTTTTCACATTTTTAACACCTGCATTACCCAAAATGTTTTCCTGTCTACCTGGAAAATATTTATAACCCTTCCACTGCCCAAAGTTGATAAAATGTTAGATTATAAATCACTTCGCCCTATTAGTATATTATGTGCTCTTGCAAAGTGCTTCAAAAAAATTGTTCATGTACTACTAAGTTTACACAATAATAATTATTATATCATACCTCAACAGCAATTAGGATTTAGACCTAAACATAGTTGCACTACTGCTTTATCAAACATTACTGATGATATTCCAAAGGCAATTGATCGTAATAAATTAACAGTATTTGTAGAATTAGATTTTACCAAAACTTTTGATAGAATAAAATATGAACTGTTGATAACCATATTTCATTGCATTGGTTTCTCTAATCATGCAGTTGGATTGTTGAACAGCTACCTCCAGGGAAGGAAGCAAGCAAGTTGTTGTTGACAAAATAGTATATTTGATAGTTGAGAATAGTGTTTCTCAGGGCTCTGTCTTGGGACCCACCTTTTTCAATATCTACACTTTCGTATTTTACAAATCACTGATGTTCTCCACTAGCCATTTTTATGCCGACGATACTAAACTTTATATTTCTTTCCCTGAAAATAAGATTTAATTAGCAATGAATCAGTTAAATAGGGATCTCCAATCAATAGCGAATACAGCCAGACATTTTTACCTCAGTCTCTCTTAGCAAAAATCTAGGAAATCTATCTATGGACTCTGTTATCTTAACATAAATGATACACCTTTACCATTAGTTGAAAGTTCTAAAAATCTTGGTTTTATTCTGGGAACCTCTTTGCATTATGCACACTTAATTTTTAAAAGAGAGCCTTCTGCAACTTAAAGTTAATTTATGGAAATAGGGACCTTTCAGACGTACACCATAATAACGTAAGTTTTCGTTTTAACTTGATGCCGCCTATTCACTCTACTTTTCATACAATATAACCAGGCTATACCACAGATTTCCTAGACATCTTCTTACTTTCTCATTGAGCACCATAAAAAATTAAATATAAAGTATGCTATTTACTATAAACTTTACATTTCCATACAATGGATAATAACATTTTGACTAGTTAGTATTGAGGTAGATATTATCGTATTTTATAAGTTTGGATAATGTCTCAGTGTTGAAGAAATTTAACAATGCACACACGTCTCTTTGTTCTTAGACAAACATGTTTAAATAATAATTCTGCATTACAGCTTTCACATCTAAGCGCTTCTGGCTTTGGTAATAAATATTCATGTACAATCAGTAGCCAAAATATTATTATTTGTTGTTTTTTGGATAGATGTTGGTAATTTGGGTTTATCATGATTTTGTTTATGGATAATACTTTGATCTCTGATTCGTTTTGCCATCTTATAAGCCATTGTTTATCGATCCTTTATTTACATTTTTTTTTCTAATTGCTTTCACTGCCTTTGTCTGAAATAATTGGTAGAGTTTCTTTTTAATTTATTGTAAAATTGGGTGTTTCGAGTTAAGTTGTTTCAGACATTTTATGTTTGTGAAAGGAATGTGTAAATATCACCAAATTTCCATTTTCTTGTTAAACTTGGATTACTACTATTGCATAGATCTCTTCTGTGCAAAAGGAACAGCAATGGGTTAGGCTGTAGGTGTGAGAACTGTATGTTGTGATAACCGCAGCTACATGATATATATTGGACTTCGAGGAATCTGCATTAATTGGTGATATTTTTGGTATTTGTCTTGGAGATACGATTATTGGATTATTATTTGGTGAGTAGATTGCTTAGAAAATTAGGCTAATTAAATGTTACATTTTGAATTGGGAATAATCCAAGAAGGTACTGGGTTTTAGTCGAGTAGAAGCATGTTCTAAAGATTTATAATATAATTAGGAAGGAAAGAATTTATTCTGTCATACACGGTAGCAATTGTTCTAAGCTTTTGGAATAGGGCATTAAATAAGTCAGAAAGTACATTCATATAGTTTGGGTTTTATTTGTTTACTGCAACCAATGTAAAAGTTAGGGTAAGGTGTTCTAGTGAAAATTTGCCTGGCTTCAGCGTATACAATTTTTATTAAAATGGTACGAAGGTATACCAAAGTGGTTTTAGTTTAGGCATGATAAATGGAATCTAGTTTTTTCAGAAGTTTATTCCGTTGCCGTTTTATACACTAATAAACCATTATCCAGTCTGGACCTAATTAACTCTTGATAGATACCCATCATAATTGTAGGGTCTGCTTCACAATTTTGATTTTAAAACATTTTAATTATATTTAATCCTCTGAGCTAAACCAATTTCAGTTTTCTAATATCGTACTGTTAATTTTATATAAAAAAATATTTGCTATTCTTTATTCTTTATATTTATTCATCATTATTTATTAATTAAAAGCTATTTAAGTTATTATTTTCTCTAATATATCCATTAATTAAAAAAAATAATAATCATTTAATTAACCGACTTCAAAAAAGAAGGAGGTTCTCAATTCGTCGCAATATTTTTTTTATGAATGTTTAGCGATAATTCTTTAATTCGGTATCCAATTTCAATGATTCTTTTTTTGTTTAAAAGGGGGTTCTTTAGGGGTGGTCCCATATAAATTTGGTCAAAATCTAATAATTGGGTCCATAAAAAAATTCTAAAACTCTTTATTTTTTATGTATGTTTAGCGATAATACTTTACCACCTTGTCCGATTTCAATGTTTTTTTTTTTTGTTAATAAGAGATACCTCAGGGGTAGTCCCATATAAATTTGGTTAATATGTGGTGATGGCATCTGCACGTTCTTGAAGTCGGTTATTTTTTAATTTTTAATTTCTCTTACTTGTAACGATCTTAGATCTCAGTTAGAAAAATCTAATTATTTAGTGTAATTTTAATAATTCGCAATTTAATATATTACAGCTAATACCATTTTTCTTAATTCTGTCCATTTAAGTGTAAAATTTGATCCACCTCCAATGCAAGGCACACCACTCTACTCGCCTGGCTCTGAACTTTTCGACGAGTTTTTAACTTTTTATGAATGTCCATAAAAGCACATTTATCATTTGTTAATAAACATTTTGGGTACACAAGAATAACTTACGATGATTTATTAAGTTTAAAATACCCATGTAAGACTCTTCATTTAAGTTTCAAAACATTTTTTTTTAAATAGTAATAAAGAAAGAGTAGATGATTTACTTTTACAGTTTTTATTTCATTAAACAATAATTATAATTTACATCTCAAAAATTTTTTTTAAAATATTTAGTGTGTTGTGTACTCACTATAGTTGACCGGAGGTTGAGCTGAAATAATAATAATAATCTGCTTTATTCAATAAAAAAATACATGCATTAAATTTACAATTCAATAATTAAAAATTATTTGATAAATAACTCTACAATAGAGTAAATGTCAGTAATAAAACTCAGGAATCCAATAAGTATACAGGGTGGCCACTTTTTTAATGGGATTGAATTAGTAATTCCCAAACCATACTAGTTAGAAAGTCGGTTAAATGGAGAAAAAGTTGCTTATCTCAAAGCCTACTCTAGCGTTGAAAATTAATCGAAAATAGCAGGCCCGGTTCTTGAGTTATTTCGATAAAAAGAAATTCGATCTTTTCGGTTTTTTGGTTATCGTCCATTTATTTTCAGAACTACTAAAAAATCTTTTAAAAGTTTTTTATTTGACAGTAAATTTTCTTTGATTTGACGTATTCATATTTTGCATCAAACTTTTCGTATTCTCCGGACCACACTCAACTTATTTTTTTTAAATACGGACCTGGATATTTTATAACATTATTTGAAATATCTTTTCATCCTGCATAAAGCGGTGGCATTTAATGACGGTTTTTGGGTTATATGGACCGTAATTTAAATTTTATTGGTACGGATCTGTATTGATTTTATAATCAATGTATAATACTTCGAACATAAAGTGATTAAATAGGAAAAAATAAATAGAAGAATCCAAGAAGAAGAAATAAGCAATAGCATAAGAAATCTGAATATCAGAATCGCCAAGTGTATTGGAGAAGATGGCGGACATTTGAAACAATTACTCAACAGTGGGGTAGGGCACTTGGTCACGTGCCCTAGTATAATAAACAAAAAAAATAACTTACATATTTTATATTTTCTTTAATGCCTATTATTATTTTATCTAATATTCAGCGCAAACCGCGTTGGCACGACACTGGACGACCGGGCGTTGAGCGACGTTCTGAAGATGGGCACAGGGCACAGTAAATGTGTGCCTCTGTTGTTTTCTCTCTCATTATGATGCGAAAAACAAGGATAACGACAATATCGCTTAGCAAGAGATGAACACATGCGATGGATTATACGTCACAAGCAGGGCGCTGTCCCATATTAACCTACAGCAGATACGAATGTACGCGGCGGAAATAGCCTAGAGCTCCCACCACTTTCTTCCTAGATCCAGCGGAAGAAATAGTACAGACGATTTAGTTGGCTCCACTTTCAGCAGAGCTTGCGACCGTTGAACGTTTAGTCCCGACCGCCTAGGTTACAAAACATTTCCGAACTTGTGAATTTGTGAAATTTATTATGACAGAATATAAATTTGTAAATGTTGTACATCTAAAAATAGAGATGGGACAAAATTTTAATTTTTCGTTTGGATTTGTATGACTTTTTCGAGGATTTCAAATCGCTGTTTGCATATTTAAAAAATTCTGAGTCTTATAAATAATTTAACGGTGTACATTTTTGCAAATTGTTGGCAAGGATGACCAACTTCTATTTTGCTCATCTCAAAAAGGCATGCGTTGAAAATTCCAGGCTTAGTTCACAAACTATCAAATAGAGATATAAATATTTTTTCTAATTTGAAAATATTGTCATAAATCCCAAAAATATTAATAATAATTTTTCTTAGTGTTTTTTAAAGTAAATTAAAGTAAATTAAACAAATACATTTTATTTTTAATTCAGCATTTTTTATTAAGTCGAAACATACCTAATTAAACAAATTTAAAACCGATTACAAAATACTGCCGAGTTGCTAATATACGTAGGAAATAATAAGGAAATTATATTGCTTAGTTAAAATAATGGCAGGTCATCAACCACGTAATTTAAGTTTGGTTAAACTACGAAAAAATTTGCAGATCGGCAATATTTAAAATATTAGGTAGGAAAATTAAAAAAGGAAGTTAGTTGTAAACTCGACAGCGAAAAAGGTGGACTCAAAAAGAGACTTCACTAAGCTATTTATTTGATATAATTTAAAATCCCTATAAATAAAAAAGTTTTTCATTGTGCCTGTTGGGGAAGATTGTGACGTGTCCCAAGCTTAAGAAATGTGGTAAATGTACCAAAACATTTTAAAAATATTGTTAAAGTAAATAAGGTGTGGTTGAGATTAAATAAATTATATATTTTCTTATATTTTGTATTTTCTTTCAAAAACGAAACTGGTACAAAAAACACGACATCGTGACAATATAAAAGAGAAATTTTTCGCTGGGAGATTTTAAATTGCCAAACACCTTTTCTTCAGAGTCGTATGCTTTAAAATGCGTTAACAAGTTAGAATTGTTAAGTAAATTTCATTCTTCTGAGAAATGTACGCAAATTTCGCAATGGTGGATATGTAATGATTTTTTGATTAAATAGCCACATCTGCCACATATATAGTTAAATGCATTTTAAGTGGTCACATTTAGCTCCCTGTAGTCACATTCAGAAATCGTTATTGCCCCAACTGATTGTTTTGAAATATATTTAATTTTCATTATGCGGAGAATTTGTTTACCTAAGGGAAAAACGAATCCCGGGATTCATTTCCAGTGTGTGCTCCACTGCCGCTAGTGTCCACGAGTCGCCACTGTTACTCAATTAATTTTATTGATATTTTCAAATATGACTTACAAAAACTGAATTTCTTCTTGTTATTATCAGTAATTGCGTTTTAAAATTTCTACATTACTATTGTTGTTGATGAATTGTTTAATTTTCGGAGAATTACATAAATTTTCTAAGATTTGACTTTATTTTTTATCTAGAGGCATGACATTATGTCGATTCAACTAGAGATGGCTGAAACCAGGTGTCGTATAAAAAATGTACACAACCGAATGATGGTAAAAAAACTTACCGGTAGATGCTGGTTCGTTCTCAAATATTAGGGTTTCACCACCTATGGAGGGAAAATAGAAGGGATAGAGAGGCAGGTGGTTATTATTAATATCCGAAATAGGCAAAAGCAATATCGAAAGAATATTAATTATTGTAAGACCGTAATCTATTCTTTTCACGTTCGAATTCAAGTCGCTACTGACTTTAACATTTAAAAATTGTGCGCAGGTATGCCTTTTAGAACTGAAATGGTTCCTAATAGGTAGGCAACACTAATTGCCAAAACACCAGGAGTAAATTTAATAAAATTTGGATTACGGTCCATATTACCCAAAAACCCTCATTAAATGCCATTGTGTAATACACCGCTGGATGCAGGATGAAAAGTTATTTCAAATAATGTTATAAAATATCCAGGTCCATATTAAAAAAAAATAAGTTGAGGGTGGTCTGGAGAATACGAAACGTTTAATGCAAATTATGAAAATGTCAAATAAAAGAAAATTTACTATCAAATAAAAAACCTTTAAAATATTTTTTGGTAGTTCTAAAAATAAATGAACGATAACCAAAAAACCGAAACGATCGAATTTTCTTTTATCGAAATATCTCAAGAACCGGGCCTGCTATTTTCGATTAATTTCCACCGCTAGATTATACTTCGAGATAGGTAACTTTGTCTCCATTTAACCAACTTTCTAACTGGTTTAGAAATTACTAATACAATCCCATTAAAAAAGTGGTCACCCTGTATACACACTTGTTTCGGCCAAAAGAAATAAAAGTATACGGAAGAGGAAAAAAAATAATTTTACACAATAGGAAATAAGGAATTTCTAACTACGATGTATACCTACTTATCTAAGGAAAATTTAAAAAGGTAACCCATTTTAAATTTATATCTATGCATAAATATATGTCGTAGCCAGATTACAAAACTCGTCGTTTTATAAATTGCCTAGGCGTTTAATAAACAGCGGCCAAATTGTCAAATTTTCGTTTACATTTCATTATTTTGCTATCTGGCTAGCCCACATACTTTGATTTTCTTTTACTATACGGAGAATGGTCGCACTGCGCAGCTTTCTGAGTGCCTTTTAAAAGGAGATAGAAAACTCCGCCATTTTAAACTCTTATTACGTGTTGCCTACATCTTGGCGCAATATTTTTAGTAGGTGCGTTTTAATCGTCCGCTTCTGCTTCGGAATTGTCGGTTTTCTTGTTAGAACGACTGAACCGACAATTCCGGAAGCAGAAGCGGATGATTAAAACGCACCTGATATTTTGCTTGCTGCTGTCAGTGTCAGTGAATATTATTTTTGGAGTCACAGTTTATTGCTAAAGAATCAGTTAGCTCACTCGGACCAGTTGAAAGTTCCAAAATAACATCCACTCCAGGGATACAAATTCAGGATACGCAGAAAACTGCTGTTTTATTATGGGCGGTTGTCATATATTGTATTATCTGAGTTGCGCAGTGTATAAACTGGAACATTGAAATTAAAAGTGCCGACGCAGAGTGAGCGATCTGATTCTTTAGCTATAAACTCTGTCATAGGGTTCAAAATGGCCGCGCCCTATGTTGGGCGTGTCGGACCTCTCTCTTGCCCCGTATAGTAATCAAAGTATGTGGGCTAGCCAGATTATAAAATGGCCAGGCGGTCTACACGCGGCCAGATTGTCAAATGTTTAAGTTTATCCCTTTTTTGACATTCCTGTGGAAAAAGAGTTTCAGTTGTTTTGTGTTTTGTAAAACACTGTCGATTTAACCAGTTATTTTCAAAGTTTCTTTGGTTTTATTTATTTTAACTGCAGTAATATGGACGTTAGTGAAGTAGGACTCGTAAGCGTAGACAAGAAATATTATTATTCTCAATTAGAGTATTTTTATGCCGGTAAGTAATAAAACCTAAAATAAAACTTTTAAGCAACAGTTATTGCTTTCCTTACTTTGAATTTCAAGTGAAATTTCTCATTTATATAACAAAATATAATATGGCCATGATCAATGTAAAATCAATTGTAAAAGACTAGGCGTTTTAACTGCTATACATTCTATATACAGATTGTCCTATAGTAGCCCGTAATTGTTCAATATTACAGTTTATATTATTGATACTCAAACAAGTTTTAAATAAAAGTTATAAAGATTTAAAACATGCGTATTTAAAAAATATTTTTAAACGCACAGATTGTTGCGTTTTTTGTCTGACAAATAAAAAAATCGAAAAATCGAAAAATCGAAAAATCGAAAAATCGAAAAATCGAAAAATCGAAAAATCGAAAAATCGAAAAATCGAAAAATCGAAAAATCGAAAAATCGAAAAATCGAAAAATCGAAAAATCGAAAAATCGAAAAATCGAAAAATCGAAAAATCGAAAAATCGAAAAATCGAAAAATCGAAAAATCGAAAAATCGAAAAATCGAAAAATCGAAAAATCGAAAAATCGAAAAATCGAAAAATCGAAAAATCGAAAAATCGAAAAATCGAAAAATCGAAAAATCGAAAAATCGAAAAATCGAAAAATCGAAAAATCAAAAAATCGAAAAATCGAAAAATCGAAAAATCGAAAAATCGAAAAATCGAAAAATCGAAAAATCGAAAAATCGAAAAATCGAAAAATCGAAAAATCGAAAAATCGAAAAATCGAAAAATCGAAAAATCGAAAAATCGAAAAATCGAAAAATCGAAAAATCGAAAAATCGAAAAATCGAAAAATCGAAAAATCGAAAAATCGAAAAATCGAAAAATCGAAAAATCGAAAAATCGAAAAATCGAAAAATCGAAAAATCGAAAAATCGAAAAATCGAAAAATCGAAAAATCGAAAAATCGAAAAATCGAAAAATCGAAAAATCGAAAAATCGAAAAATCGAAAAATCGAAAAATCGAAAAATCGAAAAATCGAAAAATCGAAAAATCGAAAAATCGAAAAATCGAAAAATCGAAAAATCGAAAAATCGAAAAATCGAAAAATCGAAAAATCGAAAAATCGAAAAATCGAAAAATCGAAAAATCAAAGTATGTGGGCTAGCCAGATTATAAAATGGCCAGGCGGTCTACACGCGGCCAGATTGTCAAATGTTTAAGTTTATCCCTTTTTTGACATTCCTGTGGAAAAAGAGTTTCAGTTGTTTTGTGTTTTGTAAAACACTGTCGATTTAACAAGTTATTTTCAAAGTTTCTTTGGTTTTATTTATTTTAACTGCAGTAATATGGACGTTAGTGAAGTAGGACTCGTAAGCGTAGACAAGAAATATTATTATTCTCAATTAGAGTATTTTTATGCCGGTAATTAATAAAACCTAAAATAAAACTTTTAAGCAACAGTTATTGCTTTCCTTACTTTGAATTTCAAGTGAAATTTCTCATTTATATAACAAAATATAATATGGCCATGATCAATGTAAAATCAATTGTAAAAGACTAGGCGTTTTAACTGCTATACATTATATATACAGATTGTCCTATAGTAGCCCGTAATTGTTCAATATTTCAGTTTATATTATTGATACTCAAACAAGTTTTAAATAAAAGTTATAAAGATTTAAAACATGCGTATTTAAAAAATATTTTTAAACGCACAGATTGTTGCGTTTTTTGTCTGACAAATAAAAAAATCGAAAAATCGAAAAATCGAAAAATCGAAAAATCGAAAAATCGAAAAATCGAAAAATCGAAAAATCGAAAAATCGAAAAATCGAAAAATCGAAAAATCGAAAAATCGAAAAATCGAAAAATCGAAAAATCGAAAAATCGAAAAATCGAAAAATCGAAAAATCGAAAAATCGAAAAATCGAAAAATCGAAAAATCGAAAAATCGAAAAATCGAAAAATCGAAAAATCGAAAAATCGAAAAATCGAAAAATCGAAAAATCGAAAAATCGAAAAATCGAAAAATCGAAAAATCGAAAAATCGAAAAATCGAAAAATCGAAAAATCGAAAAATCGAAAAATCGAAAAATCGAAAAATCGAAAAATCAAAAAATCGAAAAATCGAAAAATCGAAAAATCGAAAAATCGAAAAATCGAAAAATCGAAAAATCGAAAAATCGAAAAATCGAAAAATCGAAAAATCGAAAAATCGAAAAATCGAAAAATCGAAAAATCGAAAAATCGAAAAATCGAAAAATCGAAAAATCGAAAAATCGAAAAATCGAAAAATCGAAAAATCGAAAAATCGAAAAATCGAAAAATCGAAAAATAAAAAAATCGAAAAATCGAAAAATCGAAAAATCGAAAAATCGAAAAATCGAAAAATCGAAAAATCGAAAAATCGAAAAATCGAAAAATCGAAAAATCGAAAAATCGAAAAATCGAAAAATCGAAAAATCGAAAAATCGAAAAATCGAAAAATCGAAAAATCGAAAAATCGAAAAATCGAAAAATCGAAAAATCGAAAAATCGAAAAATCGAAAAATCGAAAAATCGAAAAATCGAAAAATCGAAAAATCGAAAAATCGAAAAATCGAAAAATCGAAAAATCAAAAAATCAAAAAATCAAAAAATCGAAAAATCGAAAAATCGAAAAATCGAAAAATCGAAAAATCGAAAAATCGAAAAATCGAAAAATCGAAAAATCAAAAAATCGAAAAATCGAAAAATCAAAAAATCTAAAAATCAAAAAATCAAAAAATCAAAAAATCGAAAAATCAAAAAATCGAAAAATCGAAAAATCGAAAAATTGAAAGATCAAAAAATCGAAAAATCGAAAAATCAAAAAATCAAAAAATCGAAAAATCGAAAAATCGAAAAATCGAAAAATCGAAAAATCGAAAAATCGAAAAATTGAAAAATTGAAAAATTGAAAAATCGAAAAATCGAAAAATCGAAAAATCGAAAAATCGAAAAATCGAAAAATCAAAAAATCGAAAAATTGAAAAATCGAAAAATCAAAAAATCAAAAAATCGAAAAATCGAAAAATCGAAAAATCGAAAAATCGAAAAATCGGAAAAACGAAAAATCGAAAAATCGAAAAATAAAAAATCGCCAATTCTTGAAATATGTATATTCTATTGAGACCACATCCCTACTTTTTTTAGACAACCGCAACTCACCACACACCATTTTATATTATTAAAAATTTATTTAATGTTTTCGAAACCCGCTATACACTATTCCTTTTTTTTTAATTAAAACTCGCTTGACCTAAGCAGGGATCACCACACGTTTGTTGTCCAAGGAGACACTTGTAAACGTTTTACTAGATATCGTTATAATAGAAAATGATTTTATCCTTCCTCTGATAAAATGAAATTCAATAGATTCAATTTGTCAATTTGAAATAAAACATTAAAACAAAGAAAAGTGTATATAGATGAATATTATCTGGTAGGCTAAATATATAGGGTTTGTTCTAACAGCTAATCTTATCATCAGGACATAATCCGATAAACTGTCAGTAAAACGTTCAAATGTATTTTCTGATTCGTTTATGAATGAGTCGATGGATTATCAAAACGATCAGAGCTTGTACAATTTATCAATACATGCGTATTTAAAGGTCTCTTCTCGTTCATGCTATTTTGTTTGTAATTGTTGACATTTCAAGTTAGCTGGGAGTGGCTTGGGTTTTTATTTCTTTCAATTAAAATGAATAATTTTTGTTTTTATCTTGTGTACTGTTTTTTGTTTAAAATACGTACTTATTTTTAATAAAAATAAACATCATTAAGGTTTTAAAATTGTACATTTACATAAATCGTTCGAGACAGCTAAATAAATGTATTTTGTTGTATTTTAAAAAATGTTTCAAATACCTATTCACCAAACATGTGTTTGGTTTGTTCAATTCCATTGCATTTTGCGTTCCAACAATTACAAGTCGCTGATTAAGCAACGGACGAATAAACGGACTGACATGCGCAGTGATTAGTTTACGAATGCATTCATTTACGAGTCAGAGACACATCAGAAAGGAACTGTTAAAAAAAACCTTTAGCCCCCTTTACACTTTCTTTAGGCTTATGAGTGGTCCAAGAAATTTGGAGAATGATTGAGGGACTATGAGGCAATAACAACAACAATTTACAAAGCAACGAGCTAACAAAGCAAAGAATATAATAATAAAATGGAAAAGAACAATAAAACACCAAATCAATAACAAACAAAAATTGCAAAGTTGTACCTATGACCTAATACAGACGTCCACTGGACGTTAAAATACTACTATATCTAAAAATAATTTAAAAAACAGACGTCCTCTGAGTATGGATATGCAGATAAGCAAATTAATGACCATAAACAGACGTAAACTGGATGTCCGAATGCTGATATGGACGTTCTGACCCTCGATTGGATCTAAAATGGACGTCCATTGGACTATGTGTGCTGCCTGGGCGTGCTGTTTTCATATATTTTATTTCCTTCTAGACGCTTAAATTTTTATCTTTTGTAGGTAATAGCCATTAAACGCTTGATGAATAATAAATTATTTTTCATCAAAGCAGTATTTTATTTCTCCTATATATATAAAGATCGTACCAGCCCCTAATCATACGAAACGTACATGCATTAAACACAAACATAATAATTATAAAAACAAAAACCGCCTCCAAACTGTCCCGTCTCCATCCCGAGCAAAGCACGTGTCTCCAAGAGAAGCGCGCGCTACCCCAAACTCCAAAATCTCTCCTTTCTTTTTACCCCAACATCAAAATCATCGGCGGCAGTCCGGTGCGAGAAGCGGCGGTGAACGGTCGCAAAGAGGCGGCTGGAGGTGGTCATTCTTCGCGTATCGTATCCCAGTACGGGACATTCATAGTTCGCGGCGATTTTGGAAAAATTTTAGTCGGTACGATGATGTTGAATTTATCGAAAATGTTGTTTGCGGTTGTGTTTGTGGTGACGGGGATTTTGGCTGGGTGTATTTATGGACATGGTCATGGTCACCATAGAATTGATGGTACGTTATAATGTGTACATCTCTTCTTTTATTTTTATTGATTATTTAATAAATACCAAAGATAAATAATATATAATATAATGGACTAGATATGTATTCCTTATCAAAACAGGACATGTAATGCTATTGACTTAAAGTTCTTTATTTATTTTTTTATGAAATGAACTCCATTAAAAAAATTAATAATGGAGTAAATTTATTAAGGATCCATTTTAAAACGAAATTTTAAATTGAGGTTAATAAAATAATTAAATTGGGGTTCAAAATGTTATGTCCAGGAAGTCTCTTAAAAGTGTTTCAATAAATCCACAGAATGTGTGTAATGTGAAAAACAAAAACCTGCTGTAGAGTTGTTTACAAACCTAAATACCTTGATTGGATTTAATCGCTACCTCACGTAAATAAAATATTTGAATCATCGTTATGTTCCAAAATAAATCAAGGGACAGAAACTACGTATATATCAGTTTGAAACTAAATTTATTAACATCCACAAAGTCAGATAAAACAATACAACTAAAACAAAAATTTAATAACTAACTGTTGACACTATTTACATAATGCAAAATAGAATATGTTTTTGTTTGGTTAAATTTTTTTTCCTGGGTCCAAGTAATTTGGTCTCTACTATAAAATTTGAAGGAATAAAATTTATTCATTTGAATATTCGTTAACTACTGCCTAAAATTTGCGTAGTTAAAAATTTAATTGTATGAAAACTAAGATGTTTTTGCTTTGTCAGAAACATGGCTTGGTTCTCAACTAGCCAATTATTTTATTAATATTCCCGAATTTAACACGTAATTAATAATTAATAAGAAAAGATAGGGGTTTACGTGGTAAAGGTCTTTGTTTTTGAAGTTTAAAAAAAAAGAAATGCACAATTGAAAAATGATAGTTATGAACAAATTTATCTTCTTTTTCAAAAATTGGTCTATATCAGAGGTTCGCAAACTGTTTTGTTTCATAGACCACTTTCAAAATTTTGCTGGATCCGGTAGCTACATTACTACCAATTTTTAAATCTCGAAAAAAAAAAAGTGAAGATTAGATCTATTTATGAAAACTTGCGTTGTGGCTGAGTTTTAACGACGAAATAACATGAAAAAAAAAAGGTTAGAATTGATTACCTGATAGGGTTCATTATTTGATAAAAAAGTCGACTAAACAAATTTTTAATTAAATTTTAATTGATTGTGCTGTGCGAGTGGATGTCAGAAAAGCAAAGTTGGCTAAACGAAAAAGTGATTCCATCCAACTTAACTTTTTTGAAATCCACAGTGACTAACAGCACAAGAACCAATCAATTCTCATAAATTTTATTTAGAAAACGTCCCATTCGGAGTGGTAGAAAGAAATACAGTATATTTCCTTGTGTTGTAGGTATTTATTTAAATTTAAATATATAAATTATTGCACTATTAATTATTATTGTTATAACCGTCGTAATATAATTAAAATTAAACACTTATAACGTAATGTACTTTCTACAATGGTAATTACAAAAAAAAATATAATTTTAATGAGAGAGATGTACTTGATGAATTGACAGCAAATTAATAATATTTGGCTTGAGTTTTGTAAGGAATAACCGTAAACCTCTCCTTTCTGTTATATTCACTCTGCTCCTTTTTTTTGTTAATAAGTTTGTAACGGCACTAAAACTTTTTTCGACGAGATATGACAAGGGAAACGCTATCACAAAACTTTTGCACAATTCCCCACAGTCCAGGATATTTTTCGGTTATTTCTGCCTGCAGCCAAAATTTTTGATACTCTCTTTTAAATGTCTCTTTTAGCTCCTCATTAGTGCTAAGCTCGAGTAGCTGCTCTTTTAATATTACATTCTCCACTTCCGTTTCATCAAATGGATTTATGATTCATGGTGGTATTCCCATTGACAGAATATCTTCAAATCTGAATTTAAAAACATCATGCAGGGCAATTAAATGTTGAACGTATGTCTGAATATCTTCATCAAGGCATTCTACCTGCGACAAGTTTGAAAACTGTGAAAATTCGCGCCGACCAATATTTTCCTTCATTAATTTCAATTTACCAAGAAAAGCTGAAATTACATTCTTTGTTTTTATTAAATTGAGGTTGTCCCCTTGTAAGTTGAGGTCATTAAATTTTTTACTTTAAAATTGATCAAGTTTTTTTTAAATCAGGATCTTTACTTTCCAAAAACTCTAAAACTGAGTCAAAAAGTAAATAAAATCTCGATAAACATGCACCTTTCGACAACCAGCGTACTTCGGTATGTAACAGAAATCGTTGGAAGTCTTCATTATTTTTATTGCACAATTGTGCAAATAAACGCGTATTCAATGCTTTGCTTCTTATTTTGTTAACTGCATTAATCACAAATTGAAGCGATTGGTGCAATCTATCAATCAAATTTTTCGCTACTAGATGTTGTCGGTGGATAACATAGTGAATCGCAATTACCTCTGGTTTAATTCTTTTAAGATGGCTTATAAACCCACAATATCGCCAGACCATGGTAGGAGCTTCATCTGTTGCCACGGAAATAACGTTTGTAAATGAAATCGATTTTTCTTTCAAAAAATCACTCAAAACATTAAATATTGATTTACTTTTAGTGGCCGTCTTTAAAGTTTTTGCGAATAGTAGCTCTTCATGAATTTCTTCGCCCATAACAAATCGAACATATGCCAATAATAATGCTTCATTGCCAGGTAAAGTTGACTCGTCCAGTTGAATAGAAAAATGAGTTGTTCGTAGATAATCACAGTGTACTGACGACACTTCTTCTTAGATTCGGCCATGTTTTGTATCAATTACCTACCTGTAAATGTGTAAGTAAATAAATAAATAAAAACTTTGTTTTCGTAATCTTAAGGCGATTCGAACTTAACAGATAATGGCTATTTTAACATAATATGATTAATCAATTATTATAAATATTATGAAATAAGCAAAGTTCCGGCTGCAAACTGTTTCTAATTATTAAAAGCAATGAATCGCTAAGATCCATAATAGAGTTTTATGAAAACGGCTGAACTTATTTTAATGTGATATAAAATTATTATTTCAACAATTATATTTTAATATATTTCTGTAAATTCTATAGAAACTTTTAAACAATATTTTGATATCAAAACTCCGCAATAATTAAATTAGTTACATAGGTAATAAAAATAATGTAGAGACGATAAGTTCAAACTTTCTCGGCTTAAAACTATATGCATATAACAAATAGGCAGGTAGGTACTTACTTTTCCGACACTGGCAATCACTAATATCGATTCTCTTTACTTTTTTTTTCGAAAGTCTGGAAACAAATTCAGTGACTAGCCAACACTAATTTCGATTTACTTTTCTTTATGAAATTCCAAAAACAAATGAGTAACGATTATCCTTGACATTAATATTTATATTGGTGAAGAATCAAACACGTTCATGCAAGACTGCAAGCACCTAAACCACAAGTTGCGGACGGGACGGCGGCCGGAGCGGCAACGACAAGTCTCGACGCGTTGTACTGAATATGGAATATGCAAGTTTTTACAAGTTATACTCGCTGAGCTTCTTAAAATATTATCTGCCTATATTGATAAGAGAAGTCAAGTCTACATTTTAGTAACTAAAATGTTGATTGTTTATATTATAAACAATTAAAGTTTTTTACAAGAATTTCTTCATCACATGGAAAAATGAGTAATTAATTGTTTAATAGTATATTCCTTTACTATCGAAACCAAAATAATTTTCATGCACCCCCGCTTACGATTGTGGACCCCCATTTTTTATTACGCTCAACGTAGACCCACGTCGAGTCTCCCGTGGATCCCTGGGGTCCACCTGAACCACTTTGGGATATACTGGTCTAGATGATATTATTTATCGTCCACCCAGTAGCAAATCTTTTAAAGATTTATTATCTGCAAAGTCAATGGAATTTATTAAATGAATTTGTGCAGTTGTCATAAATATAAACTATCTAACACATAATAACGTAATAATTAAATATTTGAATACTTGATAGCTGTTAAATATACAACAAATTGTTACAGAAACTAAGCGGATAACTGATACTTTAAGAACACTTTTAGATCGCTTTATAGTTGATAGTACTCTAATAATAATTAAAAATAATAATTGTAACTTTTATCACTCTAACCATAATGTAGTTGACTTAACACTAAATTAAAATGTTTTAAAATGTCCCCCTTCAATTAAAATCTATCGCGATTTTAAAAATTTTTAATCATCACTTTAAAGCTTTGATTGGAATGAATTTTTGTAATTTAAGAGGTATTGATAGTAAAATATATATTAATATGAAACCTCCAAGATTCTCGAAACCATTTTCTCCCTGGATTACACCCAATATCAAAATTTTACAAAACCTTCGTAATAAGGCTGGAACTACAACAAGTAACTACGAAATTATACTGTGGGTATGCAGTTAAGTCAGAAAAAAAGGTTTATTTAGAACACGCTTTACAAATTACTTATAATAAAAATAAATGGAAAATTCTAAAAGAGTTCATCATACTAAAATGAAGAATTCAAAATAATACATAAAGTTTTCATACACGTCCAAACTCTATAAACAACCATTTTTTTAATAGCAATTTAACACATAAAATGACCATTCAGTTTTATAGAAATAATTTAAAAACTAATTTCGAATCCAAATTTAAATTTCATCCTATTACGGAATTGGAAACAGCAAATTTTTTATTATGAATTTAAACGAAAGCAACTGGTTTATAAAGGGTGTCCCAATAAGAACTTGAATTTTGAATCGCGTGCCATTTCCATCTGTCAAACATCAAGTGGGCCATATTAGGCATGTGTTCGGCTAAAACATTGTTATTAACGAAAATGCCGCGTTACACTCTTGAAGAACGTTTATTAATTGTAATGCATCATTACAGAAATGAAGAAAGTTTTTCAGTGACAATGCGCAGGTTACGTGAACATTTTGGTGTACATAATCGTCCGTTGCGGCCCACTATTGAAAATTTGATTAACAAATATGAACAGACATTTACATTGAAAGATGAGACAACTGTTAGACGTCATTGTCCTGGAAGGTCTGCTTAAGACATCGCCACCGTGAGTATTAACGAATATTCAAATACTTCCATCCGACATCGCGGCCAAGAAGTAAATCAGTCGCAGTACATTACAATGAATTTTGACAAAGGATTTGCATCTTCTTTCTTACAAAATACAGCTGACGCAAAAGCTGAAGCCAGCTGATCAACGCAGAAACTTTGCGAATTGGATATTGAGACAACACGGAGTTGACGATGGATTCCACAACAAAATTATCTTTAGTGATGAGGCGTACTTCCATTTGATCGGCTCTGTGCTTTGTGAATAAACAGTAAACTGTCTTATTTGGGGAAAGAGCATCCAAATGCTGTACACGAGCTTCCAATGCATCCTCAAAAAGTGACAGTTTGGTCCACCATTTGGGCAGGAGGGATCATCGGACCTAATTTTTTTCAAAATAATGAAGGTGTGTTCGTGACTGTAAATGGTGATCGCTACCGTAGCATGCTAAGAGACTTTCTTTGGCTGGAATAAATGGAATGGATATACATAACTTGTGATTTTAACAGGACGGCGCGACCTGCCACACCGCACGCGAAACAATGGCGGTACTGCAAACAAAGTACCCAGGTCTTGTCATCTCTCGATTTGGAGACCAAAACTGGCCGCCAAGATGTGGGGATTTGACGCCCTTAAACTATTTCCTCTGGGAGTATTTAAAAAGTAGAGTATATGAAAACCATCCTGAGACGATTAGACAACTGAAGGAAGAAATCGAATGTAATATTCGTGAAATCCAGCCGATTTTGCTCGAAAACGTCTTACAAAATTTTGTCAAACGAATATACACTTGTCAACGGAGCCCCGGTGTCCATTTGACAGATATTTTGTTTCATGTTTAATGTCAGCATTTTCTCTTGAAAATCCAATAAAATATTTGCATAAGTATTTTTAATTACTGTTTTCTTTCTCATCAAAAATTCAAGTTCTTGTTGGGACACCCTTTATATACTATCCCAAAACTGCCTTCCTCGCGAAAATTCCGCGTTCGAATCTGAGCTACGGATATATTTTTTTTTTTCATATTTATTTTATTTTATAAATTAGTAAAATTCATAAATTATTTTAAAATTAGTTATTTTGTCTTAATAATCTAAAATAATTTTGTAGATTCTCAATAGAAGGTCGAAGAAACAATATACTGTACAACTCGAGTGGATTGTCCATATCGCACTCAGACGATTGAGCACTCCGCTTACGGCATTGTGTTCAAACTTCGTCTTCGTGCGACATGGCCATCATATCCACTCTTGTTGCACAAACTACTATTATAATGTTTTAATGTTTGCAACGTATTATCTATCATATAACACCCATTTGGTTTTGGTTTTATGAACCCTATCTTTCCTAGTTGTTAGAAAGGAAGTTTGGTTTCATATATACCAACAGTTAAATCCCCGTCTAATTTAAATGAGTTGCGTCCTATAATAGTGCTCTCAACTTTGTCTATGATATTGAAAAGAGCAATTGAATCGTTTATTTCAGAAACAACCTAAGTAACTTTTTGAGAATTTTCAGGAGGTGAAACAAACGTTTTGATCTAGGACTAGGACTAAGGTTGTTTCAGAAATAAACGAAAATTTTAAATTGTCCTATAACTAAGGATGTTTACGAATGTAAGGTTTTTTTCTGCATTAAACGTGTGGTACTCTAAAACTATAATTTTAATGTGATAAACCCAATATGGACAAAAAGTGACTGGTTGTTTCTGAAATTAACGATTCAATTGACCCCATGAGCACACACTATTTTATTCAACATAAATATAACGTTGTACTACGGTATAAAAAAACATTATTGGTTGAAAATTCAACGATGAAATTTTAGTTGAAAAATTATACGTATTACAAATACTATTTTCCAACGTATTTTTCGAACTATTTTTAACCGAATGTTTAAAATTTGAAAAATATTACGTTCTTTTATAATGATATTTTCTCTTTTATAATTAACGTTTATTATTTAGTTGAATTTTTTGTCAATAATAAGTATCTATATCAACATTATTCAAAGTTATATAAAAATCGTATTAAAAACGTTGCAGTATCTAAACATTTTAACGTTTGATTTATTTGTTAGACTAAAAATATACGTTATTTTAATATTAATTATTTAACTATATTTTAATTTTATTTTCAAACGTTATTAAATATACGAATAATATTAACGTTAGTTAAATACATATCGTATAGAAAACCTTTTACCGTTATTAATAATGTAAATCAAATATCTACCAACAGTTAAAATCTTTGTTATAAGTGTAATAATAATGTTTGTTTAACTTACATAAAAGTCGACGTTATTTTAATATTAACTAGTTAATTATATTTTAAAGTTGTTTTTTAACGAAAGTCAAAAATTTTGTTAAATATATGTATAGTAGGGTGTAGCGAATTTTTTTTTATTTGGTTGGATTACACATTAGGCGCTAAAAGTTGTTCGTTACTATAGTTTTATAAAAAAAAAGAGTTATTGGATTATCTTCAGAGTCTGCATGTAACACAAAGAAAGGCAAAAAATAAAAAAAATACTTTTTTCTAAAACCTCATAAATATACAATTTAACAAAAAAAAAAAATATTGACCCAATATTCGATCATCTTTAGGGTCCGCATGAGACAAAAAAGATGGCAAATATTTCAATAAATACGTCCTTTTTAAAAAAACTTTTAATCAAAAATTATCTTAGATCAAACACCGATATGTCACAACTTGTCGCATTAGGATGTGATCTAACTGTGATCAATACTGACACGAAGGGAGGAATACTAAGATGATTGAGTTAAACCTAAAACGACACTTGCATTGGCACATTTACCAATTCCATGGAAATGAACTTCCTCTTCGATATTTAGTTAATAAATTAGACGGTAAAACAGCGATATCTATTGGTATTTTCTTGCAAACTAATATATGTGCTAATATATACGTTAATATAAGCTCTAAAAATATAACATTAGATCCAACCACTTTAAGCACATATCAAAAATATTTATTGGGGATTAGTCCAGCTGTAGCTTCCGAAAAAGTTTCAGAAGAACTTGCAACGAGGCATCCTGGCAAGTTGTCAAATGATCGTTGGTTGACTTGTGCGAGTATACAGGGTCATTCTATATGGGCGGAACGGGTTATTCTATATGGGCGGAACACTTGATTTATGGCTTAACTATGACTTTTACGATAATTTGACTTATAAAAGTTTTTGTACATTTTATGTACTATTTATTGACGTTTACAGATTTCCCGCATACGTAATGGTTTTCAAGATATGACGTCATCGGGCAATATTTTAAATAAGTCTGGGACCCACTTAATGTACCATTGATGAAATCAGACAGATCATACGAACTCAAAAAAAAATATAAATACAGAGTGATCTATTTAAAATATTGCCAGATGACGTCATATCTTGAAAATCGTTACGTATGCGGGAAATCTGTAAACATCAATAAATAGTACATAAAATGTACAAAAACTTTTATCAAAGACAAATTTTCGTACAAGTCATAGTTAAGCCATAAAGCAAGTGTTCCGCCCATATAGAATGACCCGGAATGTAGCGACAAATTATATTTCTGATATATTAACACTTGCCACATATGTCGTAAAAAGTATATGTTTATGTTTGGTTTAAAATTAAAAGCAATTATTTGTGATTTGATGGTGCAAAACAATCTGTATTTAATAAAGCTTTCAAGATATTTGGAAGAATCTTTAAGAGAAGAAATCGATGCTACTATCCAAAGAAATGCTTATTTTGGCCATCCAGAAAACGTCCTTCTCGACATGGTTAAAGATTCACGACCTCATATAAGTGGACTTGCCTTCTGTCGAATTTTAAGAGGTAAAGAGTATGAAAACAAATATGACAATAAAACCAGGATCTATAAAATACCTTAAATTAATTTTAAAGTTAACAATTACATTGATGACTAGCAAAATACTAAAGATATTAACCCTCTTGAATTATAGACCGTCAGATAGTTACTGATTTAGGTGCCCCATTTTCGCATACAAGCCTCGAAGAGAGTTGAAAAGTATATCGATTTTGAGTAGAATGAAAGGATAATTACGAGTGGCCCCTGGGTATAACATATGGAAAATTCGATTTTCCTTAACAGAAATAAAAGGTATTTTTTGCTCATTTTTCCACGCAAGCCGTTTTCACTATATGATTAATTAATAGAACTAGGCTTGGAAAAACCAAAGGCTTTAATGTTGCAAGTGGCTAAAGGGTTGAAATAAGGGCGTAATCTTGTAAAGAAAAATCGACATTTTAACCGATTTATCCACACAATCCAATCGAGAGTATGAAAACATACATTGTGACTAGCCCGTAAAACATATTGGCTTGAGTGGCGCGAGTGGGTAAGTCCATTTTGAGGAAAATTTAACAGAATTTTTTTTTTTCGATTTTTTCGTTATTTTCCTATCAACGAAGTTTTTTGCAATAAAAACTTATGAATTTAAGAATCCAGAAAAAAATACTGGCTTTAGTGAAGAGCGTGGTCTTCCTATTTTTAGAACCTAGGCAAGTTGCTGGAGAAATGTATGCAAATTGCCACAATTTCCCCACACATTCCGTTTGACATATGCTTAGAAAAAGTGATTCTAAGACTATACAACAAAAGGCTTGAGTGTCGGACATGGCCATCATATTATTTATATCTTTATAATTTATTTAACAAAAAGCTGACAAGAAAATCTAGAAATTTCCACCATTTTTTCATGCAGGCCGTTTGTCATATGCTTAGAAAAAGTAATTCTAAAACGATATAACAAAAGGCTTGAGTATCGGACATGGAGCATATCATTTATTTAAAAAAGAACTGAGTTTTTCACAAATAAATATTTATGCAGGGTTATTATTATTAAGTGTTCGGTGATTATTCGTATAGTTAATTTTAATATGAATTTAGTGCTGAATTAATAATATGTTTATTTTATAGAAACATTTATATATTCTTTCAAAGGGCTAATAAATATAGACTTTAAAATACCTGTTAAGGGTCGATCTTTTAACCTCTGAGTAATAATAATAATAATAATAATAATATTTATTGCTTCTAAACCTGAGTTACAGCAATGAGTACAGATATAAAAAAATTAGATCTTAAAACATAAAAACAACCTTATTCTTCCAGTACAAAAGAGCGCAATTTTAATATATTCCAAATATATTCAGCAATTAACCTCTGAGTAAAGTTACATGTAGGTTTACTTGATAGATTAACAAACAATATTCCTATAGTTTAATCAGTTTAATCAGAGGTGAAATGACTTGGCCTTTACAAAGATATGTTGGTCCATTTTTGAATTTATTTAAAATTATAAAAATGCAGCTACTAAATATGAAAAAGTAGATATTATCCTAGAATTTAATGATGACAATCAAGTATTCTATGGAATAGACACTTCGTGAAACCATTTTAAATTACATTTATGTAAGATATTAAAGCAATCAAGAATGTCATGAGATAAATCTTTTGACAGATCAAAATGATTTTCTTGAAGTCAATTAGAAAATGTTGATGTCCTATGATATTATGTGACATTATTTCAAATTAAACAAGTTATTGGATTAAATAATTATTGAGCGTTATTTTTTTGGTTAAAATTGAAGTTGCAGGTTGTTGTGTTCATTACATTAGTTATTTTTCTTAAAATTAAATAATTGGTAAGTACTATGATATACATTTATTCAGTTAATCAAATGAAATATTTGAATTTTTACAATCATTTAAAAGGGCGTTAAGTTAATAAACATTAAAAATATATAAAAATTAGTCGTTGAATAGTCCGGCCACGAGACAACTCCTATAATAAAATTAATATTAAATAACTTTGAGAATCAATATTTAGATGATTTAGGGTGATATCTATGTTCTGATATTTACGTTTTCAGTTTTATTTTTTTATAAACATTTCTACATATTTGACAGATCTCTTTTAAATAAATATGTTCCATTTTCAACACTTATGTGTTTCATTATAGTCTTAAAATTACTATGCCAAACGGGTTGTGTGAGAAAATGGTGGACATTTCTAGATTTTCTTGTCAGCATTTTCTTAAATAAATTATGTATAAATAATATGAAGACCATGTCCAACACTCAAGCCTTTTTATATATAGTCTTAGAATCACTTTTTCTGAGCATATATCAAACGGCTAGAGTGGGAAAATGGTGGCATTTTCCATACAATTTTCCTGCTACTTTCCGACGCAAGCCTTCGTTTCGTCCACATCCGTCCATCATGCCAATTTTATTATTACGTCTAACACATTAATAATATTCTATGGTTAAAAAGGCTTGCATGAAAAAATAACGCAAAAATAAAAAAAAAATTGCGGTAATTTTTCCGACTCCAAAATGCACAAAATCCATTCGCGCCATTCAAGCCAATATGTTTTTCGGGCTAGTGACGATGTATGTATTTATACTTTCGACGGGCTTGTGTGGAAAAATTAGTTAAAATATCGATTTTTCTTTAGAAGATTACGCCCTTATTTCAACCCTTTAGCCACTTGCAACAATAAAGCCTTTGGTTTTTCGAAGCCTAGTTCTATTCATTAATCATGTAGTGAAAACGGCTTGCGTAAAAAAATGAGCAAAAAACACCTTTTATTTCTGTTAAGGAAAATCGAATTTTCTATATGTTATCCCCAAGGGCCACTCGTAAATTTCCTTTTATTCTACTCAAAATTGATGTACTTTTCAACCCTCTTCGAGGCTTGTATGCGAAAATGGGGCAACTAAATTAGTCACTATCTGACGGTCTATTATTCAAGAATTCAGATGATTTTATTGGAACAGGTGACCAGATATTTAAAAATTTCTTTGCCACACTCAAATAATTGAACGACACATAAAGCTTAAAACCGACTCTTCATCTTTTGTGTGTGAAGAGTCTAGAAGAGATGGATATATTCGTTCTAAGTCAAAAAAACACACCCAAATTTGAAAAAAAAACAATTTAATTTATAAGCACTGCCCAACATTTGTTAAAAGGTAGGGTGGGGCAGGGTAGACTTCAACGTGGTGAGCTCTGGGTTAATTTTTGTAATATTAGGTAATTTTTTCAACATCATTATATTGCTCAAATTAATAGTCTTGTTAACAAGTACTTTTTGGGTCAAACTTTTTTCTCCGCCTCCGAAAAATATGAACGAGGTGTTAATCGATTCGGAATAGCGTGTAGATGATTTTCAAAAAAATTTAAGAGCCGCTTGCAAAAATTGCTAAAGTTATAAACAATTAACTAAAAAAAAAAAATTTAATTGTTTATAACAAATTGTTTGTTAAATAAGTAATGAAAATTTAAATAAAAACATTCTTCTTTTAGCTATCAATGAGCAAGATAAATCATTATTAAAAAAAATGGTTCCTTAATAATAATCACAAGTGGTAAAACAAATTGTTAATTAAAAAATCCGATTTAAGCAATAAAAAATTTTTTTAGGGAAGGATTTTTTTTAAGATCATAATTTGCATCAAAAATTACGTTTCCAAAAAAAAATTGTCTTATAAACAACGCATTTGTTTATAACAATTTTTAAACATTAAGAAATAAAATTTTTTAGAAATCATTTTCTTGTGGCTTCTGATGATAAAAAAATTAATCAATAGTAAAATAAAAAAACAGAAAAATTAATTTTTAACATAAGTAAATTGTTAATAACAAAGTGAAAAATAACAGTTTTTTAATTTTTCCAACGGGAATCTCTTCTGACACCGTTCAAAAATTGCTCCAAAAAAGAAAAACATCTCAGATTTCTAATTTAACAATTATCGCACTGGCAATGTTAATATTTAAGTAAGAAAAAATTGTTAATTAACTAATGCGTAATTAATAGAAAAATGGCAATTAAAATTTTTTGGCCGCAGATTATTGTTCATTCATCTGTCCAGTAGATTCTTGAATTTTTTTGATTCGTAATTTTGATATTTAAGAAGTTTAAATAATATTTATTTATTAAAGGTCCACAATCGGCGAAGCTTACGTAAACCAGAGTCTCCGTTTTCGGCCGTATTTTCAACCCTCTGGGAAAATTATAAGTATTGATCATAAAGTTCTGGTTAAAGAACATTTTTTGGGGAAATTTTCTCCTCTTTTTGAATCTTTTTTCAAATTTGGAAAATGTGAAATCGTTTTTAAGATATTTTCAAAAATCCAAACCCAATTTTTTTTTTTTTTTTTTCAGTTTTTTGTTTATAACTTTTGCAATTTCTGCAAGCGGCTCCTAAATTTTTTAAAAATTATTTACAGGCTATTCCAAATCGAATGATATCTTATTCATATTTTTCGGAGGCAGAGAAAAAAGTTTGACCCAAAAAGCACTTGTTAACTAGACTATAAGCGAGGAATTGCTAGAAAATGTGATAAATTTATTTTAATAAAATAGGTTTGTATTAATTTTATAACCAAAAAATCATGATTATCATTTAGTCTGCAAGATCTCTTAACCTTTTTTAAATGCAAAAAATCAAAAATGGTTTTCATTTGTATACTAATATAACACTTTTGCAAGCTAATATACATTTAAATTAAAATAATTGATACTATTTTGAAAATTTAATATTATGTAACATAAACGCGAATATTTAAAAATCTTATTGCCCTACGGACCCTGTAAATTTGTTTTCTACATAATAAGACACAGCTTTTCCACACTAATGCTATTTTAAAATAAAAGACAAGAAAATTTATATTTTTGGCTTCACCCTGATATATATTACTAACGTAAGTTAAAATTAAATAAAATTCGTAAATTGGGGTTGTACAATAGGCATCAAATTGGTTTCAACTTCGTTGTATAATCATCGCTTATTGTTAAACATAGTTAAAAAAAATGATATTTGTACTTTAAATATAACTGGTTAAAACTTAAATCCCTGTTAGCAAAACTCAGTTTACTTCATTTAATAGAAAAAAGTTTTTGTATTAGAACCTTTTTAACGGTTGCGTAACAATATAAACTAAATATTTACGTTATTTCAATTTAACTTTCTCAACTACATTTTAATATTTGACTTATGTACATGCAGTTCTACCGAAAGTTGAGAATGTTGTTATATCTACTAATAATATTAACGTTAGTTTAAATTAAATAAAAATCGTAGTAAAAACATTATTGTATCTGGTCATTTTAACGTTTGATTTATATTTTAAAGTAAAAATATACGTTATTTCTATATTAATTATTTAACTTTATTTTATTAATATTTTTAAATGGAGAGTTATACATTTCGTTAAATATACATAGAATATTAACGTTAGTTTAAAATAAATACAAGAGTTATTTCATTGGAAAATTTTAAAGGTTTTGTAATAATTTAAAGAAATATCTACGTTATTTCAATATTATTAATTCAACTATATTTTAATGTTCTTTTTTTTACGTTGTTATGCATTTGTAGTTCTAACAAAAGCTAAAAATTTTGTTAAATATATGAATAATATCGTTAGTTTAAATAACATAAAAGTCGTAAAAAAACATTTTACCGGGACACTTTCACGTATCGTCTATATTTTAAACAAAAAATTGACGTTACTTTAATGTAAATTATTTATCTATATGTTAATATTATTTTTAAACATTGTTACATAAATAAAAGTTAATAATTTTGAAAACATACATATAATATCAACGATAGTTTATATTTAATAGAAGTCGTATAGAAAACGTTATTGTATTTGAACCTTCTAACGTTTGGTAAGGCAAGGTAACCAATATAAATTCTTGGATTTAATTCTAATAAATTGCAAAATTGCCGATACTCGTCATGTTTTGTTCAAATTAGGGCTTGTAATCGGCATATCATGATTGAAAATTGTCTTATAATAACTGTTTCAAATAATCTAAATCGCCAAAAAGGGTGTACGTATCTATAACAATCGATTGATTGAAATTCATAAATTTTGCTTCGTTTAAAATTATTAGAACACTTTTTGGCAGTTTATCGTGAGTTGTTAGTGAGGAAGTTTAGTTTTAGTTTTTAAAACTATTATTAAAAAAAAATAGGAAATTTTCAAGGGTTATATTTTTTACATTTTCCGTTATTTATTGGGGTTGGTTTGCTGTAATAGTATTTTACGTAACAAGAGTTGTAAGTAACCCATTACGCACGAAGTGAAAAAGTTTATGCCCGAAGCCTGTTTTGGATAGTTGTTTTACCATTCCAGAGACCCTTTTTGTATCCATTGTTTGATGGATGCCTTGCACAATGCCTTAGCAACTCCACAGAAGGATTTGGGGCCTGTCGTGGCCTTATCCAAGTCTTCTTGGGCTAGTTCGTCGGCTTTTTCGTTGCCCTGATATCACTCATGGTCTGGCATCCAGGCTAGGGTCACCTTGTTTTGACAAGTTAGAAGTTTATATTTTTTAGATTTGACTTTTAAGACTAGAAATCAACCTTAATTTTAAATCTATACAAAAACTAAACAAACTAATCACTTTTATATTTACTCTAGTACAAACAAAGGATAAATCAATGATCTTGGCTTCACAGAACACCTATTTCTGACATGGAACAAACATCTCATTCACATCTCATTCACATCTCATTCACATCTAATTCACATCTCATTCACATCTCATTCACATCTCATTCACATCTCATTCACATCTCATTCACATCTCATTCACATCTCATTCACATCTCATTCACATCTCATTCACATCTCATTTACATCTCATCTCAAATCTAGATGTAAAACATGTAATCTGGACAGCTACTTCTCGTATAAACAAACGCAGATGTAGATGTAGTAGATGTGGATAAACAAACGCTCGAGATTAAAAAATGCATCGTATGTGGATATTCAAACGCAGCATGTACTAATATCTATATTCGATCATTGTGAACTATCAATATTTTTTTTACGAGCCGCAACTGTTTTAAACTGTCCCTTGTATTGGACATCTCGTCAAAACTAATATTCAATTTATACAAACTATATAGAGCTTTTCAGTTTAAAGAAAAAATAAACTAAAATCAACAATTCTTCACTTTAACGCCACGTATCTCGAAAACTAGTCATAGTATCGGATTTAAAATACATACATCTTAAAATGGTGTTAAAATTATTATATAATAAGAAGATAGTTACATTTTACCAGGTAATGTTTAGGGTGTTTGTGGTTTTTCTACTTTTATTAAAATAGAATATCTTTCAACAAATAAGCCGCCTTTTATATTTTGAAGCTTAGAGGTACGCATATTTTAAAAATCAATTCATAAGTACAGGGTTTTGAAGTAATCCTTAAAAATAAATAATAATTTTATTTTGTGGTTCTCACTACAAAAAATGTGTATTGTGCAATATGTGGTCAACAAAATACCATATCGAGTTGTATTATTTGAAAAATGCTTCTCTGACGTCACATTAGAATTAGTGAGATCTTGCAAAAAAAAACTACTGACACATTTGTGAATCGACCTGTAATTAAAAATATTTTTAATTGTACGTATGTAATGAAATATTACAAAAATATTAAATGCATTAAACATGTGTATGCAACAGAAATTTAATCTAGCTCGTAAGTTGGAAAATAAAAATTCCGAAAAATTGGGCAATTTTTTAGTAATAATAATAATAATAATAATAATAATAATAATAATAATAATAATAATAATAATAATAATAATAATAATAATAATAATAATAATAATAATAATAATAATAATAATAATAATAATAATAATAATAATAATAATAATAATAATAATAATAATAATAATAATAATAATAATAATAATAATAATAATAATAATAATAATAATAATAATAATAATAATAATAATAATAATAATAATAATAATAATAATAATAATAATAATAATAATAATAATAATAATAATAATAATAATAATAATAATAATAATAATAATAATAATAATAATAATAATAATAATAATAATAATAATAATAATAATAATAATAATAATAATAATAATAATAATAATAATAATAATAATAATAATAATAATAATAATAATAATAATAATAATAATAATAATAATAATACTCTTCCTAATTCACCCCCTTACGAGTGAATTTTAACCCCAAAAGCTGAGCTTGTCCGAGGAAAGGGACGGCTATTATTATTATTTGCCGTGGCGCTCCGGGGCGACTTAAAGATGATTGATGGTGCCATTTGACTTACAGGTGAGGAAAACCCGGAAAACCTCACCCACCATCATCGAGACGGTAATGTATGGCGAATTTTTTTAATCTGCATGTCACAGCAACAGAAATTGAATTTTTATTAATACGCCACACATCAAATCCTAAACCGAACCATGCAATTTAATTAAAAAAACCACATGGTCTGGTCTGGGATTCGAAACCCAGCAGTCTCAGACTCATAAACTTGCCTATAAATGAATATAAGCGCGATAGACCGCTACACCACCGTGCCCGATATCATATAAATACGACTGCTCTCACTGTTGACATGATTCCCTATAATTTTAGTCGAGTGATATGCGCAACAAAGCCAATTTGAAAGAAAGTACTCTCACACTAAGTTTTCCATAGTTGGAGAATAGATGGTAATGAAAAACCAGAACGTAGCTTAACAGAACTTAAAAAATAACACTCCAACAAAAAAAATGAGGATCTTCCTGATGAAACGAAAGATAAAAATGCTGTATATAGTAAATCCTCGCGTTACTAAAATTTATAATTTATGTGGAAGTATATGTTTTTGAAAGCTTAAAGTTTTTAAAAATTTTAGCGGTCACTTATTTTAATGAATTTAATCACTTGAAATTTATAGTCATTAATAATTGTAAAAGTAACAAGTCTCCTGGATGTAATGGAATAACTTATTAGTTTTTTAAAAATCTTTAAAATAATTGGATTATTTATTTAATATCGTTATTCAATTCAATATTTGATACTACTGTTATTCCGAAATTTTGGTCTAACATTTTATTAGCTATGCCACATAAGAGGCGGAGCGACAGACAATTCTAAAAACTATAGGGGATTAGCCCTGGTCAACTGTTGTGCTAAAATATTCACTTCCATTATTCTAAACAGACTGTCACAGGGGACCGATGAGTGTAATATCCTGCCAGAATGTCAAGCTGGCTTTCGTTTAGGTCGAGGTTGTCAAGATAATGTCTTAACCTTGAGCAGTGTTATAATTTACATAAGGCATAAAAAGAGAAAATTGTTTCCAATTTTTGTTGATTTTAAAAGAGCTTTCGACTCAGTTGATCATGTGGATTTGTGGAATAAATTTATTTCATGTAGGGGTTTCATCAAAAATTCTCCGTGTAATAAAAATGCTTTATTTGCATGCTACGGTACAAATAAAGGGAACTGATGGTCTAACGAAATCGTTTGAAGTTACAACGGGCATCCTACAGGAAGAATCTCTAAGTCTCTTAATATTTGCACTGTTTATAGCTGACTTAGATACCTTTTTTATGAGAACGGGGCTCAAGGTATAAATATTTCTATTGTCGATAATATATGCTGACGACCTTGTAATTTTAGCAACCTCTGAGATTGATGTTTTTAAAAAGTTGAAAATTTTAGAAAAATATACTGTTGCTAATAAATTAACTGTTAATTTACAGAAAACAAAAATTATGCAATTTTCTAAAAGGGGTTTCAGGACACCTAATTTTAAGTTTTACTTTACTTTAGCAACCAACTTATTTCTATAACTAATAAATATACACATCTAGGAGAAGTATTTTCTTCATCTGGTATCTTTAATGAAATGGCTCATTTCACTGCCAACGAAGGTAAACAGGCTATGGGTTCTCTTCTTCTGATAATGTCGAAAGCTAAAATTAATACTAGAATAAAATTATTTGAGTCACTTGCCCTGAGTGTTATGTTTAATTGTATTTCTGTTTGAGGCCTAAGATACTTAGATGTATTGGAAAGAGTCCAGTTATATTTCCTAAATAGAATTCTTTTAATTCCCATTACTACTCCTGATGCTATAATCCATTTAAAAACTGGAAGAGTAAAGTTTGCATTAATTATTTTTAAAATGTCTCTTAATTGAATACAAAAAATAATGACAATGGATAATCATCGATAACCAAATCTTTGTTTTAAATAACAATTGCGTTTGATCAACTCTATAGATATGAAGTATAACTGGATAGTGCAGTTGAAAAAGTTCTTTGTTGATATTAATTGTGTTCATATATGGAACAATTTAAACCATCCTTTTTTTAGCTCATACAGAAAATATTTGTTTTCCAAATATATTACACATTTGCATGATTCTGATGTTAGTATAGCGTCTCGCTATCCTTTTAAGTTTTTATTTAATTATATTTCAACCTCTTGTAAACCAAGTACGTACTTACTCTTTAAAATACCAATCCGGGTTACCCGTACTCAATTGCGTATGTCAAACCATTTTAGGATTAAATTTACATTAAATGGTATTGGTTATGTTTTTGATCCCAAACTGGATTGTACTGTGTGTAGTACACATGATTGCCTTATTTACTCAACAATGAAGCAAAATACAGTTTGCCTTGAAAAAGGTAACTCGTTGCTACATAATTTACATAATATAATAATTTTTGAAGCTAGAAAAATGGCTGAATATATTAAAATTGCGCTCTTTTGTACTGAATGAATAATGTTGTTTTTATGATTTAAGATCTAATTTTTATATCTGTACTCATTGCTGTAACTTAAGTTTAGAAGCAATAAATATTATTAATTATTTAATCATTTTTAAAATTTTCACTTTTCCACTTGGGTTCTTTCCTATTGGCCAATGTAGGTGATCTGACGTTTTTCTACTAGCTTACTGCGATTGTTAATTTTATTATAGTGACATGATATACTGTTTTTTTCTAATTTTTAGTTTCTGGTGATTTTATTTGAATATAGATTTTATAAATTTAGATGATAGATAGCGTAATAATAATAAAATTATATCACAAGGCGAAAATAATGCAATAAAATGTTTAGTGGATAAAAATTTTATGGTTATATTTTTAAACCTGGCTCGGGATTTATATGATGCTGGATAGCATTGGAACATTCTTATGATATTAAAGAAAACGATGATGGTGAAGGCGGTAGTGATTATAGGGGTTATGTATTTTGTATTTATGTCAGGTTTTTTTGTAATTATTTTGTTAAAGTTCGAGTCTGCACATGTTATATAAATTTTTTAAAGTTTTTCCTATTTTATGTATATTTTTTTGCCAAGGTCGCACAGGTTAGGTAAATTAGTTTTTTAATTTTTTTGCGAAGCAACCCGTGCCTGGTCAGGTAGGTTACGTAAATTAGTTAAGTTTTATTTCTTTTTTTTTATGAGGCCACCGGGATCCTTTTTCATTTTTGTTTGGAAGGCTTGTTTACTTAAAAAAAGGTTTTTATTATTGTTGAATTATAGATTCTCCAGAAACTGTATTTTTTTCGAATAAAATTTAAAATTCTTGATATTATTTGCGACATAAGGGCATCCAAAAAGTATGTAACTCTAGAATCAATTCACGAAAAAATTAAAAATAAAGAAATTGTAAATTTAAGAAGAACCTGGTCCCATGGAAAACTTTAGAACATACTGGTTTTAAATTTAAGATAAAAGACAATATGTTAGAAATCAGTAATACATAAGAGCATTCATTCCTTAAGGAATTTTCATAAGTTCAAATGATGTGTTACTTCGTTTTTATATGAGACCTGGATTTTTTCGAAGGTACCTACAAAAAATAATACGACGGAACCCAAATATGTTATCAGTAAAACGTGACTGTGCAAGTGAGAAAAAACACATACCCATGCAGGTAGAAATATATATTTTGAAACTGATACAGGTTTTTTAAAAACAATTTTATTGATTAAAATTACAAACGTCTTTTCTTGGCAAAGGCTAGACAAAATCTGATTTAATAAACTAGAGACTTAATGTACAAGATTAAAATAACAAGCTAAGCACTGAAATATAATATGATACGATAAGGAGTCCGAATGTCAGCTGTATACGCTCACGTAACTCCTCCGTCCTTAAGACGCAAAAATAAGGGAGTTATTTTTGCGGTCCGAATTTTCTGGAATTTCCTCCATGTTGAGGGCTTCTTTTTCTTTCGTTTTTGAATTTTGGCATCTTCTTCTTACAAAAATGTATAAAAATACCATTATACATAAAATTATTAACGTTGAAAATATTGTTAATATTGGAATTTGGTAAGAGTCCTTTGGTTCATCTATTGGCGATAGCTGATTGGCGATTCTATTGATTTCGTATAGGTTGTCGAAATTTATTTTACTGATATTTGAAGTTTGATAATTTCTTCGAATTTTAAAAAGTTCAATTTTGAGTTTTGGTAGAATTAGCGTTTTTCCCTTTTGAATTTCTTGTTCATTTGAAAATGTAAAATCTCTTGACGTGATTTTACAGCCTTCTGGAATGCGAATAAGGGTTGGATTCTAAATTTTGAAAATTTGGTTACTTCTACAATACGACTTAACGTTTTCTGGTTCTTTGGGAACAATCATGATTTGATTGCTAGCAACTTGTTCGAATATTGATTCTTGCAAATTTACTTCAGTGGCGTAGCATCCTTCTGGTAACTGGCCGTCGAGAAGTTGTAAAGTACAGTTATCCCTCGGGATAAAATCTTGTAGACAATAGTAGGTATTTTCAAGTTTTGGGCATTCTTCTTTTTTCAATTGGACTTCTTCTTTGTTGCGTGCCAAGTATGGATATGAAGGTGTGAACATTTTATTATTTTGGATAACGGGATATATTTGATAAAATTCTAAGGATTCGACTTTTGAGATAGGGACGTGGATAGCAAAAATTAATTTTAATTTGGAGAAGGTAACTTGAGTACCAAGAAAGGTATAGTATGTTAAGATATTATTAAAATTTGGAATTTCTTGTTTTTTGTAAATTTTCTGTAAATATTTTATCATGTCTGAAATTTCATAGCTCGATATTATAGAGCTGTGCAGAGTGTTCATTTTGGAAAAGAGAATTGCATTTTCAATGTTGTCTATAAATGATATTAAATTTTGACAGTCAAGGTTTATTTGGCTTATTGTTCCTTGAAAGGTTATATATCTGCTTAAAGAGCCAATTTCGTTATATATTGCGTCTTGGAATCTTTTTAAATTATCGTGAAGTTTTTGTTGATTTTTCCATAATATTGTTAATGATTGATTATAATGATCTATCAATTTTTGAAATAGTGAAGTTTGTAAGTTAATTTCGTTTGTTATCTGTTTTTGATTTCCCTGCAAAATTTTAATGGCACTGTCATAGCGGTCTCCATCATCAGAGTCGAGGTTGCCAAAAAGCCACTTATTGACTTTTCCAACCCCGTTTATTATACCTCTTTTTGAACGCATATGAGGATATAAATTTTGAAATTTTCTTCCTAAGGAATTAATCAAAAATTCTGTTCTTTCAAGCATATTTTCACTCAAGCCATGGTATGAAATAGGGTTCGAAACGTTACTTTTTACTACAGATTGTTTAATTATAGAAAAATGATTATGCAATAATTCTATTTGTCTAAGAACTACTTTTAAATCTAAGTAATGGATAAATGTGTGCTTTGTGTAAATTAACCTAGCGTTGCCTAACTCTATGGGAAGAATAAGATTTTCTAAGGGGGTTATACTTATTTCTTCGGTACTACATTCTATTTTACACGTTTGAAGGACCAGGTACAGCAGGATCATCAGTGATTTCATTGTCCTGGTTATCCTGTAAAACGTTTTCTAAATTAATTTTAGGTTTCCTAATTATACTCTTATGATAGGTGCCTTTGTTGGTTTTCAACAAAACACCGTTGTCTTCAATTATTTCTGTCTTTTTGAATTTGGGCAATTTTTTATCACGTAATTTTGTACGAACATAAGCAATTTCTTGACCTGAATAGTCGGGAGGATTAAAACGACTTTCATTGGCTTTATTAATTAAATTTTCTTTGACTTTTTCATTACGTTCTTTGATAATATTATAAAGTTGTTTGCTAGCTTCCTTGTGGTTTTGAACATAAAAGGAAAGAATGTGATGATCATCGAGATCGAATGGATCAGGGTTATTAATATGGCCTTTAGTAATTTCAAATGGCGTGAATTTCGTAGCAGAATGTATCGAATTGTTATAACTTAATATTGAATGCTTAATTAATTGATTTGGTGATAATTCGTTATTTTTTTTTCTCTTAAGCACCTATAATGCTCTATTAAACTAGAGTGAAAACGCTCTACTGGAGAATTTGAGGTGCTATTTTTTGCCGTAGTGAAATGAAGTTCTATTTTGTGCAACTTGCAAAAATCTTCAAGGTCCATGTTTTTAAATTCGGTACCACAATCCGCGGTTATTTTGTAAGGGAGTCCGTGATGGGATATAAAATTTAATAAATTATCAACAATTGAGATACCACTGACGGTTTCTAAAGGATATGCTTGACCGTATCTTGAAAATGAATCGATTATAGTAAGGTAAGGGGTATTAGATATTCGAAATACATCTATATGTACATGATCGAAAGGTTTTGATGCTGTTGGGGTTAAGTTAAATTTTACAATCGGGGGATTCCGATCATATTTGTTTTTAAGACATGTTTCGCAATTATTTACAAATTCTTCTATGTCTTTTGAAATATTCGGCCAATAATAAAATTTAGTTAAAGATAATTTCAATTCATTAATACCACGATGTCCTTTTTTATAGACATGATAATATTCTAATTTTTCTTTTTGAGCTTCTATTGTTAGGAGGTCATTTAAAAATTTCGTGCAGTGAATAAGTTTAAAAGCAGAATGTTTGAAAAATTTCTGCAGAACAGTTACAAAGATTTCAGCTTGAAATACAAAGCATATGTACTTTTCGGATTTAAAAATTCTCTAGCAAATTTTACAATACTTTCTTCTAAATTTCTTTGAGATAAGGTAACAAGAAATCTTGTATTTTCAAATAATTTTTCTCTTTTATAGAGAGTTTCGGTGTTATCACCACAAGTTAAAATAATTTGATTTTTATATTGATTAACGGCACGATCCGTTATCGGTATTGAAAGAATCGGATTTTCAATGGAAGTGTGTACTGTTTCTAAGTCAGTACTTTGTCGTCTCTCTATTGGTGGTTTAATTTGAACGTTTTGTAATATTTTTACTTTAGGGGTGTCTTTTATTATTTCATTAATATCGTTTACCGATAAATTTGGTAACTCATTAATATCTTCAAATTCTTTTTGAATTATTAAATCTAAATCGTCTAAATTAACATCTAAAGATGCTGTTTCTAGAGCGTTTAAATCATGTGTAGGGGGTGCCCTCGATAAGGCGTCGGCTACATAATTAAGTTTTCCTTTTAGATATTTAATATTATAGTCAAATTCTTCCAGCTTTAAGCGCCAGCGCATAAGGCGAGAGTTTGGCTCTTCAAGGGAGAACAACCACTCCAATGGCTTATGATCAGTGAGAATTTCAAATGTTCGGCCAAATAAGTAAGGACGAAAATATTTACATCCCCAAACTACTGCAAGTAACTCTTTTTCGATTACTGAATAATTTATTTCGGCCGAATTTAACGTTCTAGAGGCATAGCATATAGGGCGATTATTTTGAGTTAAAACTGCTCCGATTGCATACATCGATGCATCGGTCATTATTTCGAAAGGTTTTTCGAAATCCGGATACGCTAAAATCGGTTCCGATATTAACAAATTTTTACAATAATTAAAACAATTAACAAATTCCCTCGTATGTTCGACTTTATTATCTTTTTTCAAACAAATCGTTAGGGGTTTTGTTATTTTTGCAAAATTTCGGATAAACTTGCGATAGTAGCCAAGGAGGCCAAGGAAGGACTTTATTTGTTTTTGCGTTTTAGGAATTGGAAAATTCTTAATGGCATGAACTTTATTTGGGTTGGGTTTAATACCCTGTGGCGTTACCACGTGTCCCAAAAATTCTACCTCTTTTCGCAGAAACTCGCACTTATCTAACTGAATTTTTAACCCCGCTTCTTTTAATTTTGAAAATACTAATCTTAAATTTTGTATATGTTCTTGTAATCCCGTGCTGAAGATAATTATATCATCCATGTATACAAGACATGCTTTATTCTGAAGGTCCTTTAAGACCTCGTCCATGACTCTTTGGAAGGTACTCGGAGAATTTCGGAGCCCCATTGGCATCCGTAAAAACTCGTAAAGCCCGTTATCGACATTAAACGCCGTTTTTTCAATAGAGCATTCACCCATCTCTATTTGATAGAATCCACTTGCGAGGACGAGCGTACTAAAATAAAGCGCTCGCCCCAATTTATCTAAAATTTCATTAATATTAGGTATTGGGTATCTATCGGAAATTGTTTTTTCATTTAGCTTCCTGTAATCAACGACGAGACGCCATTTTTGCCGCCCCGACGCATCCAACTTTTTTGGTACAATCCATATGGGAGAGGACCATGGGCTAGAAGAGGGTTTAATTATCCCCTTTTCTAACATTTCATCGATTTGCCGACGCACCTCGTCTTTAAGGGCGTACGGATACCTATAGGACTTCACATGTACGGGTTCTTCGTCCTTAGTTTTTATTTTATGTCTTACTTTGGAAGTGAAAGTAAGCGGGTCACCTGGTTTCAAGAATATTTCTGGAAATTGGCGACATAATTTAATAATATTAATTTTCTCTTCTGAGTTCATATGCTCTATTCTTAATAGGTTTTGGATATCGTTTTTATTTATTTTAGTTTCAATTGAATTATTAAAGCATTCAAATTTGTAAGTCTCAAAATGACTTGATATATAAGGATTTGATTTAATTGGTTTCAATAAAGTGATAGATATATTTTTATCAGTTTCATTAATGACTTCGACTAAAGCGAGCCCATTATTTGATTTAGTTAGAGTTTCTGGAATATATATATATCTCCTAATTGAGTTTTATCAATTAAAACATCGCCGTTTAAAATAGTAACCGGGATTTGTTTTAATATTCGTTCAAAAGGACCAACCGAAATTTGATATTTTATATCATGTGGTTGTCTAAATTTTATTGGAATCCTCACGCGATCACTAATTAATTGTTTATTATTTAAATCTATATTAAAATTCATTGCAATAAGGTCATTAATACCTATAACCCCGTCAAAGAATTCGTGGAAATCATAAAGAATACAAGTCAATACATGATTATCGTTAAATTCACGGAAAGCTGGAATATCAGCTTGATATTTAATATTTTTAGTACCTAGAGATGTTGAAAGAGATACATTTGAATGATAAATCGTGTTTGGGTAAAATTTTTCTGCAATAATGGGTTTTAAAATGGATTTAGTACTTCCGGTATCAATTAACATTCTTAATGGTGGGTTATAAATTTCAATATATGGCAGAGGGTTATTAGAAGTTATGTTTAATTCTACTTAGTCTGATTCTCTATCGAGGCTGGGTTCTGAAAATTTGGATTACAATCATTATCAAATTGCTGATTATTTTCTTCACTTTGTAAAAATGAATTATCATAATTATCTGCTTCTATTTGATTTTCACCGTAGTCACTAACAAATAGTTCTTCAGATATAAAATTACGCTTTTGATTATTATTTTGGAAAAAATTATTAGACCTATTATTTGGGTTAAAAGTTCTTTTACTATGCATTGATGGGATTCTCGAAGTGGTTGACATTGGTTGAGGTTTGGGAAGTTGATTCTGTGGAATCGAATTGGGTTTAAACACATTTCGTGGGGGTCCAAAAACTTGTGCGTTTGTTGGATAATTACGATGCTGAGGGCGTGGTTGAACATTTATAGGTTGACGCGACCATACAGGTTTTTGAAAATTTGATTGTTGGGATTGATTTGCGTTTGAATTTGAAAAATATTGTTGATTTGTCGCATTAAAATTTGGGTTAAATTGTGAATTAAATTGTGGATTTGGTCGATAATTATTATTATTATTATTTGCTTTAGGAAAATTTTGAAACTGAAAGTTATTTTTTGGAGTATTTAATTTTGAGTCGCAAGGATGCGTATAAAGACTCTCAAAATTTTCATATTCGTTAACATAGGCTATAGCGTCTTCTAAAGATGCGGGTTGCTTCAGGTGCATATTATTTTTTAATGTACCTGTGCACCCTGCAATAAACGTATTTAATGCGGTTTTGTCACAGTGGTTCATATTACAAATTCTTTCGTTTGCACTAAAATTGTTATCATTACTGATTCTCTGTACTATACTACTCCTCAACAATTGCAATCGAGTCCCAAATTCTATCAAACTTTCATTTCTGTACGGTTTGGTCCTAGTTAATTCTTGGATAAGACAGTCTAAATTACGTTTATCAGAGAAACATTGCCTCAGTGCATTTTTTAATAAATTCCAATCGGTTAATTCCACCCTATTTCCGACCATAAACTCGGCTTTTCCTATCAATTTACCCTGTATGCAATCGAAAATATGATCACTTAATTCCCTATCATTATAACTACTATATGTTGCCATTAATTTTTCGCATTGAGAAATAAATTTATTTAATGTATTAACATCGCCATCATATGGCCTAATATTTTCTATTTTAGATTGAAAAAGCTCCCAATTAATGGGACGTTTTTCCGGTGTTGGTGTCATCTTTGCGACTGTACTAGAAATAAGTTTATTTTCTGATGTATTTAAACTAAGGTTATCAAAAAGATTTAAAAGATCACATTCGCTCATAAAATATACTGTAAATAACTATACTTTTCTTTAAATATCTTAACTACTATCTCCCTGGTCCTCGAAAGGGATTTAAGGAAGGCAAAAGGAACTTGGCACTTACCACGATGGTTTAGGGAACCAGTTTCCTCTCCTGAGCTTCTGTCTGCCGTCTGGATCAGCTCCAATTTGTCACCACTGAAGGGTAGGTTCGTTGAATTCACGATTACGACGTTGAAACGTCTAAGTCCCAAAAATAACTGTTTTTTCGTAAGAATCGATTTTTCACAATTTTTCTGCGACCTCGCGAATCCTACTGACTGCGCCAAATATATATTTTGAAACTGATACAGGTTTTTTAAAAACAATTTTATTGATTAAAATTACAAACGTCTTTTCTTGGCAAAGGCTAGACAAAATCTGATTTAATAAACTAGAGAATTAATGTAAAAGATTAAAATAACAAGCTAAGCACTGAAATATAATATGATACGATAAGGAGTCCGAATGTCAGCTGTATACGCTCACGTAACTGTAGCGAGTTTTTTTAATTTTGTTTACAATTAGTTTTTTCTTCAAAATCTAAGAAATGTGACTATTATGACACTATGAATACTGAAATATTTACTAATAGTGGGTTGTATAAAAGAAGATTAGATTTTAAACTTTTTATTCATAAATAAATTGTACATTCTTTTTTTTTGACATGGAATCTATAGTTAAAAAATTACACCAGGACATAGAAAATAGCCTTAATCTTCCAATTATATCGTGTTTTCATCAGCAAAAAGTATTACATAAATTAAATTTTCGTTCCAAAAAACGTGACAGAAACAGCTTTTTAACAAAGAAAGACCAAATCATTGGGTAAAGACATGATTATTTAAGGAAAACAGCGGACGCAAGAAATCAGCATAAACAGATATTTTATTCAGATGTAACATGAATTAACGCTGGCCATACAGTAACAAAAATTTGGTAAGATACCTCCAGCAAAACTATAAAACAAGCTTTTATGGAAGGGGTCTCTTGTGGATTTAAAAAACCAATAGGAAAAGGATATCGTTTAATAATAACCCATATTGGAAGGCACCGATGTATTATTGCCAGATGGTTAGTTCGAAAATAAGTTTGTTCGAAGAACCTTAGTTCAAGAACACGTTTTTTCGAAAAACCTTAGTTCGCAAATACGTTTATTCAGAAAAGTCTAGTTCGAAAACACTATTTTTGAAAATTTGTTTTGTTCCATAATGTGTAGCTCGAGTTTTTTAATCTTTTCATTTTATAAATAATTTTTACGCAAACCATCCTGCGATGAATTCAGGCTGTACACGTTAGGTAAATTAAGTAAAATTTGTTTAATTTTTCTTATTTTATGTATATTCTGTTTGCGATGCAACTCCAGGCCGCACAGGTTAGGTAAATTAGTTGTTTAATTGTTTTTATTTTATGTATATGTTTTTTTGCCATGCAACTCGCGATGTCTCCAGGTCGCACAGGGTAAATTGGTTAAGTTTATTTCTTTTTGAATTTGAATGCTGGGAAAATTATTCTATTTTACATTTAGATTCAACCAAACGATTTGTTTTGTCCAATTTTTTCATACAAGTATTGATTGAAATAATATTTTTTGAAGGAAACTATTTTCGAACATAACGTTCTCGTTTAAAAGTATTTTTGAATTAAAGTTTTTCAAACAACCTCTTATTCGAACAAACGTCTTTTTGAACTAAGCGTTTTCGAACGAACGTGCTTCGAACAAAAGTTTTCGAATAAAATTCCGTTAACCGTTCAGGTTACATGTCCATCTTTTAGCCGCAATGTTTCTGCATACCATTGTGACTTTTTTGGCCTTATTTACTACTGTCTTCCTATGTTTGTTCTAGAGAAGTTTGGTGTCCAGGGTTAGGCCTAGATGGTCCCTGTAAGGTTAAGCTTTAAATATTACTACACCAAAAATTTTAAAAAATGTTTTCAAAAAAGAAGATAACTTTCGATTAGTGGGAATGAAACAGATTACAAATGAAATAACCCAATTATACCGAAATAATTTTGATGACGACAGCGAAGAAAAATAAAATACAAAAAAAACTCTACCGTCAAGGAAATATTTAAAAATAGTTTTAACATTTTACCTTATTTGTTTAAATAATTGTTTATACAGGGTGAGTCGAGAGGAGCGCACCAAACTCTGGGAGTATATTATACACGTGAAAATAATGTAAAAAAACTCATTTGTTCTTATCCAATTTTCATTTGTTTTCAAGTTATGGCGTGATTAAAAATGTTTATTTAGCTTTCCACTTCTGAATTTTAACATTATCAAAGTATGCCATATGTCCAAGGCTCAAAGGCATTTGCTAATTCTGACGTTTTGATGAACTGTCAGTAACTGAACGTTTAATTTCCAATTTATGTGATTGTTAGTGTTGCAAAATGCCAGATACTTATTCAAATTTAGAATATGCAAATATGGTGTTTGTTTATGGTTTCTGTAATGGAAATGCTACAGCTGCTGCTGAATAATATCGTCAACGTTTTCCACACCGAAGACATCCTGATAAAAAGGAATTTATTAGAGTTTTCAACAAATTGTGCGAGACTGGTAAGCTTCCCAGTGCTTTCATAACATATGAACGCGCTACTGGACAAGGTTTTGTAGAAGTAGAAAATATTCTGCATCTAGTAGAAGAAGGTGCAACTAGTAGCTCACGGAGAATTGTCACTCAATTGGGAATTCCACAAAAAAGAGTGATAAACAAACTCCACGAGCAAGGCTTATATCCTTATCACGTACAGAGAGTACAGAACCTACAACCACAGAATTACGCTAACCGTATGGAGTTTTGTCGGTGGATAAATAATAATCATCGTGTTGTATCGAGTATACTCTTTACGGATAAAGCTACATTTACCCGTGATGGCATTAATAATATTCGTTTTTATCATGTATGGTCAGACGAAAATCCCCACGCAACAGTCGAAAGCAATTTTCAACATCGGTTTTCTGTAAACGTGTGGTGTGGTATGATTGACAGTTATTTAATTGACCCTTTCATTTTGGATAATCATCTCACAGGAGACAACTACCTCAATTTTTAACAAAATGAATTACGAGGCCTGCTAAAGGATGTTCCTGTAAATATTAGAATGCAGATGTACTATCAGCACGATGGAGCTCCTGCATATGTCGCTCGTCAGGTCAAGCAACATTTGGACGAACGTTTTCTAGGGCGTTGGATTGGTCGTGGAGGTCCTATTAATTGGCCTGCAAGATCTCCAGACCTCACACCATTAGACTTTTGTTTATGGGGCTGGATGAAAAATGAAGTCTACAAAATAAAAGTGCAGCCCATGTTAAAGAAGAAAGAAATGAATCAATTAGGAGAGCAATAAACGCTCTTCGTAGACGAAGCAGAAAATTTTTAGAAGTCAATGGCGGTATTTTTGAACATTTATTGAAAGAACGCTATGATTAGGAGAATTTTTATGTTGTTTATTTTTTAATATGCTATAACTTGAAAACAAATGAAAATCGGATAAGAACATATGAGTTTTTTTTAGATTATTTTCACGTGTATAATATACTCCTAGAGTTTGGTGCGCTTCTCCCGACTCACCCTGTATAAATAAAAGAAAATTAATATTTTTTTTACTGTTACTAGAAAACATGCAAATTTATCTCGAATAAGACAGTCAAGTAAAATTTTTAGTTTAACATATGGCGTACATGGTTTTTGTGATAAGTGTAGGTATAAATCAATGCAAAGTACTAAATATTTGTTCATGAGTGTATTAAGTATAATAATACTATCCCCATGCACTGCTATGCACCCCCTAACGAGTGTATTTTTGACTGATATTTTTTAATCTTTTTATATTGTTCCCTTTCATATTTTTATAAAAGTTGATATTAGTTTATAACACCTGAATACTCACTTTTTTATAAATGTCACTTTTACCTATAGCCTTATTAGGGCACAAATAAGGTTTATAAAAACTAATACTTTCTACATAATAATAATGATAATTAACGTTTTAAAGCCTATAAATAATTCAAGATCATAAATACATATATACTACCCACTACAACAAAAAACACTTATCACAAGAAAACAGTTAACAATCGGCAAATAAACCAAAACCAATTAGTAGCATAAAGTGTATTTATAGTAAGATAGTTTACTAACTGTAGGTCGACTAAAAACTAATTAAATCGCTCACTAACCGCATGTTACTAATTTCAGAAATCTTGTTTTACTTACTATAAGTAAACATTTTACCTGTCCCATATAGGTATACTTTTTATTTGCGGTAAGTAAAAGTTTGCTAACGGTTGGCGAATTTTTTTCCGTGTGGGAATCGTATTTTTTTCAAGTAAATAATTTATTTGGCAGTGTTTTTTCCGTGCGTGAGAGTTTTTAAAACAATCGTACTTTCATGATAAATCATATATGATTCGGGCTGTCCTAAAATTGACGGACTCTCACATTTTCCCTAATAACTTTAAACGCAAATAGGAATTTTAAAGAAGCAAATAAAAAAGAAAATAATACGGAAAAATGGATAACTCAATATTTTAGCTTTAAATAAATGTTGACTAATTTGTGTAAATAGTCAAACTGACAAGTCAAAATATAGGGTTAAGAAACCTTGATTAAAATTTAAGAACAGTTTTCAAATCATCCGGTGTCTAAAAAAATTCATCATTACTATAATGGTAGATAATTGAAGTCTAATAAATTACAATAAAACATTTTCATTTTAATGAAAAGTATAGAAACAAACCGATAAATAGTTTAGCTGTTGCTGTAAGCGTTTTCGTGTGTCCTACTGTGGCCCACCATAATTTTCTTTCCTTCAAATTTCTAGCAACACTAATATTTTTAATAATGAATGTAAATCATTAGTGAATCATTATCACACCTTGGCAGAAAACACTTTTTCGTACTTATAATATTTATAAAAATGTACAAAATTAAACACAAACATTTTCAATTTCCAAATTTGACACAACACAAAATAACAATTCTTAATTGACAGTTTCTTGTTTATTGGATGACGTTTTTTTAAAACAAACTATAAATATGGTGAAAATTTAAACATAAATAATAATTTTAAGAACATTTGATATTATATATTTAAAAAATATTTGTTTAACGATATTTTAAAATTCTAAAAGTAAGAAGGTAGACACAAATGAACGTATATTACTTCTCGTATACCGTCTAACCGGCAACGTTGTGTCGCTAGTTCCTATTGGTCTATTTCCGGCTACGTCATAAATTTAAAAAAATTAATAACTCTGGCAAATGGAGAGATAAAAGCATTACTGTATTATTCATAAAAAAATTCAAAAATGTTTGAACATGCGCCATTGACTAGAGTTACTTATAACTGGTAACTTTTAAGTGATATTGTATCCTGTAATATTGTCATAATTTAAAAAAATATATTTTATCTATACAGGGTGTCCTGAAATTAGACGGTCATATTTTAACAGCATAATCTACATCCTAAAACAGGAGTAAAAGTTTATATAAACATAGGTCCGAAAACGTTTCTTTTCCAAAATACAGGGTGTTAAAAGTGAAGTCATGATGACACTCTTTTGTAAATATTTTCTAAACGTTTAAAGATAACTAAATGCAATTTGGTACAAATGCTTACCTTTTTACGCTGTATTTAATGAAATAAATCCCAGTTTTTGATCATCTTCATAAGTGGGTAAATTAGGGGAGGCTTAGGGTAAAATTGCCCTAAGTTTTTTTTGTTGACAGTTTTTAACATTTTTAATAAACTGATAAACTTTTTTATCAATACATCTGCAACAGTTGCGGCCTCTTGATTTGGAATGGCATAGACTTCCACCCACTTTGTAAAATAATCCGTTACCACCAAAATGTATTTATTACCATCATCGGTCGCGGGCAATGGTCCAGCAATATCTAACGCAATCCTCTCAAATGGGCTACCAACGTTGTATTGCTTTATAGGAGCCTTCCTTTTTCGTCGAGGTCCATTACTCATAGCACAGGTGGTACATTTCTTACACCAGTCCTTTACATCATCGGAACTGTTCATCCAGTAAAACCTTTCCTGAACTCTTTGAAGGGTTTTCCTAACACCGAGATGTCCTTCTGATAGACTGTCGTTTAACTGACGGAGTACTTCAGCTACTCTACTTCTTGGAATGACCAACTGTCTTCTGTTCTCGGAACCATCATCATTTTCAAGTACTCTTTTAATAAGCCATCTTCCAGGATAAAGTTGTTCCACTGAATTAAATACGACTTAAGTACTGGAGAAAAATTAGATACTTCTTGCCAAGTAGGTCGACGATTTTCCTCTTTCCATTGTCGCATCTTTTTTAAAACGGTATCATTCTCTTGTTCTTCCCTAATTTTAGCAGGGGCCCACTCATCGTTGACTACAGTTGTTCTTAGTAGTCCACTTTCTTTGGATTCCGCTTTGTTGCAGTAAGAGCACTCTGTGACTCTCTCCGGCTCGATGTTCGATCTTAAAGTCGTACTCTTGAAGTCGTTCAATCTATCTGGCTATTTGACCCTTCGGGTTTTTGAACTGCAACAACTACTTAAGGCCGGCATGATCGGTACGGATTAAAAATTTCCTTCCGTACAGGTATTGGTAGAAATGTTCCACACACTTTACAACTGCCAGGAGTTCTCTACTTGTGACGCAGTAATTTCGTTCAGGTTTCGAAAGCACTTTACTAAAATAACCTAGTACTATTTCTTTCCCTTCCTGAATCTGTGAAAGCACTCCTCCAATTCCCACATTACTAGCGTCAGTATCCAGGATAAATTCTCCTTCTGGTAGTGGGTAGCCTAATATTGTTGGTGTTGTTAAATGCTTCTTTAAAGTTTCGAAGGCAGTTTGGCAGTCTTCGTCCCAGCAGAATTCTCTCGCTTCTTCTGTAAGTCGCGTTAGTGGTTTAGCAATATCTGCAAACTTCTTTATGAATCTTCGGTAGTAGGTAAAAGCCCAAGAAAACTTCTATTTGGTGTTTATCAGTTGGTTTTGGCCACTCTTTGATAGAAGCGACTTTTTCCTTATCTACAGCCACGCCATCCTTACTGACTATATGACCCAGGTAATTGACTTTATTTTGGAACAGCTGGTATTTCTTGGGGTTTAGCATCATTTGGGCTGCTTGAAGTATTTTAAAAACATCTTCTAAGTTCTTTAGACGTTCATCAAATGTTTTCCCCAAAACTATAATGTCATCTAAATATACCAGGCACGTTTTCCATGATAACCCTCTCAATACATTTTCCAAAAGTCTTTCAAATGTCGCGGGGGCATTACATAGTCCAAATGGCATGATATTTAATTGCCACAATCCAGATCCAGTGGTAAAAGCTATTTTTTCTTTGTCTACTGGGTTCATTTCCACCTGCCAGTATCCAGACTTCAAGTCTAAGGTAGAAAATAGTTTACTTCCGGCCAAGGTGTCCAATGTATTGTCGATTCGAGGAAAATGATAACTGTCTTTCTTGGTAACATTGTTCAACTGACGGTAGTCTACACAGAACCTCGTAGTTTCATCCTTTTTCTTGACCAGGACTACCGGAGAGACCCATGGACTGGTAGAAGGTTCTATCACCCTGTCTTCCTTGATTTCCTGAACAATCCTTTCATCTTCCTCTCTCTTGGCCTTTGGTAATCTTCGAGCTGATTGACGAATCGGCCTGGCGTCACCAGTGTCAATTTTGTGTTTTACAACAGAAGTTATTCCTGTTTTTCCTTCTTTTGGTACAAAAATGTCATGATATCATCGAAGAAATTCCTTTATTTTCTTTTTTTCTAATTGATTCAGAGATTGACCAGCAACTGCAATCATTTGCCCAAATTTTTCATTGGAATTATCAGAAGTTGTTGTCTGACGAATTATGGAAGTTAGTCTTACACACGTTCCGATTCTGGTCTCTTTCTTGATGGTAATTGGGTGATCATTAACGTTTATGAGACGGACTGGATTTTCTTTAACAGTCGTGACCAACCCCTTTCCGTTCAGAATACCTCGTCCAACCTCTTCATCGTGCTTCCAAGGTTCCATCATGACAGGTGTTCCTTCTTCCATAGTTTCTTTTGAAGCCGTGCTACTATAACGGTTTCACTTCTGCCAGGTACCACTATATCCTCCTGTACAGCAACTGGCACGGTACTGTCCCCATATGGATGTAGAAATACCTCTTCGGCACCAACTTTGATCACTCTCATTATATCCAATCCAAGAATAACATCTTCGATATCAGCGACAATAACAGTATGAGTGAACTTTTCTGTACCAATTCCCAATTGAACCTGGATTTCCCTATGGATGTTGGTACTTTCACCTGAGGCAGTCCGCAGTCGCAATCTTGTTGGTAGAAGTCTCTTACAGTTCTTTATGGTTGTTGGTCGTATAATGGTCCTAGTTGCTCCAGTATCCATCAACAGTGTATACTTTTTACCATTTACTTCGCCGTCTACGTATACACTATCATCGCGACATTTTAAAGAGGCTATTAATATGAAAGGGTCTTTGGGACAGTTCCGGGTCGAAGCTGCCCCCTCTAGGCCGATTTGCTCTAGTTTTTCTGCAGCATATTGTCTTGATTTGTTGGGACCCTAGGGCGTTTGCACAAACTGCGCACATGTCCCAGTTCACTGAAATTCCAGCACCTGATGGTCTTCGTCTATCTTTCTGTCAGTAAGGCTCTTCTTCATGTTTACCAGTTGGTCGAGTTTACCTTCCTCTTCTTCTTCTCTTACAGTCCTTACTTTACTGTATCCACCAGAAGAGTACGTAGCTGCTTCATATTCCAAAGCAGCGGACAAGACATTGACCAATGTTTTGTGGCGAGCTATGCTGAGTGTTTTCTGCTTCTCACGGTCACGGGGTCCATCAACAAACGTTTGGAATGCCAAACATTTCATCATGTTTTTCGGAGTTGATGGATAGGCAAATTGCACCAACCTGGCAATATCTACTTCATACTCCTGAAGAGTCTCGTCTCGTTTCTGTTTACGATTCTTTAACTGTGACTGGTATAAATGCTCCAAGTGTTCGTGGCCATATCTCATATTTAGTCTCTTTTTGAGTTGTTTAAAATCATCTGCCTCTTCCATGGGTTTAGTCTGAATGACATCCAAAGCGTCTCCTCGAAGGGAGATGGTCAAATTTATTGCCTTTTTTCGTTCAGACCACTCGTTTGCTCTGGCAGCTGTTTCGTACTGCTTAAGGAAGTTCGTCCATGACATCTTCCCGTCAAAAGTTGTGGCTTTAACACGAGGAGAGTTTGCAACTCCTTCCAATTTCGACTCTACTTCATGGCACTTTATTTCACCGTCCTTGGCCGGTTCTGTAGGTTCCAGTTCTTCTATCTTCTTTTCCATTTCTTTTATTTTCTCGTTAACGGAAGACATTATTTTATTCTCGACTGATGATATCTTATTTTCCATGGAAGAAATTTTAGAAGATACTTTTTCTTCTAAAGAAGAAATATTAGACGAAAATTTATTTTCCATAGAAGACATTTTGCTTTCCAAGTCGGAAGAAATTTCGGTTCTTAAAGAACATATGTCAAATGACACATTTTCTTCTAAATAAGAAACTTTACTATCTAAGGAAGAAATGTCGGAAGAAACTTTACTTTCTAAGGAGGAAATATAATTTTTTATAGAAGAAACATCAGCAGTAATTTCATTTTTCATAGAAGATATTTCGGTTTTGATATCGGAAGAAATTAAAGAAATTATAGAAGCATTATCCGAAAATAGAAACGTTTCCGGATCCAAACCTTCGCTTTCCATTGCTTCTTTAAGCCATTCTGTTAGCTCTGCTTCCTTCCCTGTCGTCTCCAACTCACGATCTTCTAACTTCCGACGTAGCTCGGTCACTTTTAATTCACACAGTCTTTTAGCCATTATTGTCCACTATTTATTTACACTATCTCACTTCTCGACACCAATGTGATGTTTGTTTATTTTAAACAACAGTTTGTAAATAATTTATTTAAACACTTATTTATTTATAACAATACTATTCTAATTTATATATATTTCGAATGTTTTTGAACTGTTCACTATCTATATTCACCACTGTCTATCTACTAATAATTTTTGTTGGTTCTCCACCAATATTTATATACAAATTGGTGGTCTAGAATGCTCCTTCAGCAAAATATCCGGAATGTACCAGAAACGTTATCACGATGACTCAGGAATTTTCGCGAAAGTGTCTCCGCCATAGTCGTCACATATATTTGGTCTTAAGGGGTTTAATTATGTATAATTATCAGACAAGTTGAGCCTCAAAGGCCAAATAAGACAAAATTAGAGCATGACTGAATAATGAAATGGCTCACATTACAATATTTTGGAAAATAAGTTTAATCAAATCAAAATACAATAAAACTTATGACGGTAATTTAAAAACATAATAAAGTGATAAAATTAAACCTTTTTCCATGTAATAATTTATTTTTATGCACAATATATTAATTAAAATAGAACAACTTAAAACAATTTAAGAATATTTTCTTATTTGGCGCATCAATATTTACTTCAACTATTTCAGAAAAAGTTTTGAAAATATTGACTATGTATGAAATATGTTCATTAAAAAAAAAACTTATGATGAACAATGTAACTCAAGCCAAAATGTTTTCCAAACTTGTACAAGAATATAACTTTATATCGAATAATCTTAATCCATAAAATATTGAATCTCAATTAAATTTATTACTAATATTAGGTAAAACTCTAATCCAATCTCATTGTATAATGCATGTAAAGTAGATATAATATATATCACTATGTTGTATAATTTCCAGTTACAATGAATGTGATTTTTTATTTCACCCATTTTATGATAAAATAAAAGTAACCATGGAAATTGTTGAAAGTTGCAAAGACATACGAAAATTGGGTATGATATCCCGCCACGCATGAGACTTAGAGATCCTCGAAACGGACTAGGGAGATAGTAGGAGTTGGAAGAAAAATATTAAGTTATTTTATACTTAAATGTATTTAAAATTGTAAACAAACAATGCCATTATTATTACATTTTAAATTAATATTAAAACAAAAACAACATGGAAATCACAAAAACATAAAATCTACAAAAAATAAAAAAATCACAAAAATACTAGAAGTCCTGATGAATTAACTCTTCTTGAATTGTCAACGGACTCTTGCCTCTAGTCTCAATGAGAGTACGCCCAAATAAAATAAAATAAAAACAAACTAACCAACATATAACTAGCGCAATAATACTAGCCACTGGTACCCACATAGTAATTAACACATAAATAGCTAGGAACGGCAACAAGAACAAAAAAGAAAAATAATAGGAACAGATGAAAGCTAGACCCAACAACCATATCTTGATTGTCGCAGGAAATATTTCGACTAGGAACACCCATATAAGAGTACCGATACCGATGTTGTAACAAACTAGGAAAAGAGCGAATAAAAACGGTGATACCATTTTGAATTGATCTTCACTTATGACGGAAAATCCAGACCGGATGCACCAAATCGATTGAGAAAATATCATACCAATGGTTGAAACTGCTAGAAGAGTTTTCCTATCAATTAAATCGACTAATAAAGTACATAATACTGGGCTGACAAGGATGACATATATAATAAACTGAGGAAATTCGTAGGAAACATCGTACTCGTATAAGGTTTTGTAAAGCCATGAGCCTATTAAAATTGTTGCATTACCTATGGCGAACCATTGGAAACATAAAAGCCAAATACCCATTTTTAAACTGAATAATAGCTCGCTTTTAGGCATGGAGTGCTGGTTGCTGATATCGGCACGAATATCCTCTAATTCGTTGTCTATATTAACATCACCTTTTCGATAGGTACTAAGAGCCTTGAAAGCCATATCAAATTGTCGTTGTATCATAAAAAAATGTGGAGTTTCTTCGCAAAAGATGAACGCTAAAAAGGGCGTTGAGGATAGCAATCCTAGCGATATGTAATACTTGTAATCAACAAAAAAGTTATCGTATAGGTACCGAGGTATCATCATAGTTCCAGGCAGGGTTACTAAAAAGCCTCGTATATTTATAGGTGCTATTTCGCTAATGTAAGTCAATACAACGATGTAAGCACCAGCTGAGGTAAAGCTGCTTACAATATGCATGATATAATAATCTTTTATCACTCTAACGACGAACAATATTATCGTCAGCAACGATACGACAATCAGAGCTGTTCTTCTTCCGAAATTGTTCGCCAAACTTGCAGAACAGCACAGGCCTGCTAATGACATTACGGCGTTTTCTAGGAGAGGTACTAGAAATTCGTCGAAGACAATTTTAGCGTGACTGACGGTGAATACTCTCCTCAGATTTAACTTGCTTTGGTGAGATCTTAACGTCATGTTAACCTCGAAGACTTTCTCGAATATGCTCATCGTTTTTAGTATTTCCACTTTGGTGATGCCGGAGTCTGGATAGCAGGTGATTGCCATTAAGCAAACTGAAATACGAATATTTATGTGTTAGTGATTACAATTAACTTCGAATATCTATAAATTAAATTTTTATAAATGAGGTAATAAACTATATCAGCTCAACTGCAACTGGAACGAGGTAATTAAGGAGCTAGGGGGTAATAATTTTTAAAACTTACAAGGAAACAGGCTCTGGGAAAACATACCACTGTATTTCAAGCTGAAATACATGCAATCGAATTGTGTGTACGAGATAATTTAGGAAGGAAGTACAAAAACAAAACCATCCTAATTCTCCTAGCCAAGCAGCCTTAAAGGCCCTTGATTCAAACATATTAAAATCAGAGCTGGTCACAATAAGGTAAGACTAACATGGGTACCAGGACGCAATAGTATCCAAGAAAATAAAAAGACTGATGAACTCAACAAAGAGGGATCAGAACCACCATTCTCTGGACCAGAACCTGTATTTGGGATAAGCAAAACCTCTGCTCGACAGGCAGTGAACAGGTAAATTACTAGTAAACAACAAATTTACTGGCAACAGATGAGAGGGCACAGCATCAGTAAGCTCATTGTTAGGTGACCAACCCACGCATGGCTACTGGGGTAATACAACTCGCAAGGCCCCCGATATTCATCATTATGGGATTACTAACAGGACACTGCTTTTTATCACGTCCCAGGAACACTTGGTAGGGAACTTATTAAAACTAACCAAATGTACTGGAGTATTTAAAAGAGTACCTAAATACGAGAAAAACCAGGGTGATACAAAGGATCCAAGAGGCCGATACAGAAAAAGTTAATAATGTCATATACATCGACGGTTCAAAACAAAATATGGCATAGTATGTGGAATATATTCCAGATTATTTCAGATATATGCCTATATATAACGTAAGCTATGATCGATGGTGTAAGATGTAGTTCAAACTAAGCTCACGGAAATGCACTTATCACCATAAGAAATTTCCAGAAACATGCTCATTTATACAGACCGCCAACAAGCACTTATCAATCTGACCAGACCACAAATTTACTCAGAGTTAGTACTAGAATATCACAAAGCCTTGATCAAAGTGTCCATTCCTAATTTGGTTACCTTAAAATAAATTATAGGTCAGGTCATATTGACGATTCACTAACCAAGAAGGTAGTTAACTAAATACTTTCTGGACTTGCCCCCTTCATTGGACTAACAAAATTGGACATCACAAACCAAATTAAAAAAAAAAAAATTTAAGGAAAGGTCTAATAAATAAGACTTTGCAGAGTTGTTAGGAAGAACTTTAGGTACCTTGCAAACACTACAGCAAACAAATAATTGACCATGACCAGATAAAATCTGCGTCTGATCAGAGGCATTCTGACTAGTCATTGCCATGAATGAAAGCATCTCCATAAAATGGGGATGTCAGACTCTACATTTCTAAGAAGGTGCAAAGAAGAACATGAGAGTGTCGAGTCTATTCAACATGATTGTCCGATACTCCCATCTATTAAAATATTTGCTTTTAGTGAGAATTAGCTTACATGGCCAACATAATAAAGGTACCTCTCGGCGACCTCTAGGCTGGCTGACGAACTATGAGAGACCTCATTGTTTCAGGAGGAAACATAATGGGTCTACTTAGTCCTAAGTGCTGCCCTCCCATCTTATAGATACAGAACAATATCCTTAAAATTGTTTGAGTTACAAACTAATACGTAACCAAACTAACGAAAACAGATAACACAAATTGTTTAAAATCCTGTACCCTTGTTCAATTTTTAAATTTATTTTCTAAATGATTTAAAAAAATTGGCTTAAAAATTTTATGTAGGTACACTGTAAATATAAATTTGTAGCGGTAACTGGAATACAGCAAACAAAATGCGAAATCTTTTTAAATTGATTAAAGATTTTAACATTTTATGAAGTTTGAATTTAAGCAATGTTTTTTGTTAATTTTTTTAAAAATCTGATAATTTTTTCATATTGTATAGAAATATACACAAACTCAAATAATTCTAAGATAATCTTATGCAACTGAAGTTAAGTCTTAGTAATATTTTTGACTACTACAAAGGGTTACTTTATTTGTAGCGTTAGTAGAACTAATTTAAATACAGTATAAATTACAAAGTTCTATCAAATTCCAAATATTATTAGGAATTATTTTAATAAATTAGCTATTAAGACACTTACCTGTAAATGTAGCACCGCATAAATTATTAATAATTGTGTTTTCAAGTATCATGTTTGGATTATCATTAGGTTTTATTTTTAATCTTTCATTATTTATAATATAAATAATAACTACAAACTAAAATTTATAAAATTCAGTTTAAGGTTACGCGACATGTCATAATTATATAATTTAATTCATGCTGACACATATCTTTACAGTGTGTTCCATTAAAAATGAACAAAATGAAAACTGGTCTAAAACAGGAAAGGTAAAATACTTATACTGCTAGCAGCGATATTAAGTAATTAGTTCTTTTGTTTTGTTTTGTTTTGTGCTGTATAAGTACATAGTTTATATATTGTTAGACTTTTATATGAGTAACGATTATGAACAAGAAAATAAAGTAGATGTCAATCAAATTAAACCAGAAGAAGCCGAAGAAATTACAGACTTACCTGATAGACCATGGAGACTACACAAGGAGCACGCACTCCATGTATAACAAGCGTACTATGTTAAACAGAGTATTTTAAGAGGGCGCTAGTGTTCCATAAGTACCAAAATGGCATAAGAGAATGAGGCGGTAGTTTGAAATAAAATAAATAATTCTAATTAATTAATTAATTAATTATAACTATAATTATATTTATTTAATTTAAAAACTTTTGACACGTTTTTACGTTAATTAAATAATCGGTTACTTTATTTTCACGCTAACTTCACATTTGTTTATTCCTCTATATTCACACCAGTACAAAAGAAAAATTAGCGACGCTAGTGGTGAAAAAAGAGCGCTTTATTTATACGATAAAGCGCGGACATACTTTGGCAAATGCCACACTTGAGTGCGTGCTCCTTGTGTAGTCTCCATGTGATAGACGCCCAAAGAGAAACATTCGAATGCCAAACAGATATGAAGATTATGAATTAAACTTTGTAGAGGTAGATATACCACAGACCTATGAAGAAGCCTTAAGTGGTGACAATGTCAATGAATGGAACAAAGCGATCAAAGAAGAATTAGATGACCATTAAAAAAATGAAACTTGGCAGTTGTGTTCCGTACCTGACAATAAAAATGTATATGTCATCGGATCAAAATTGGTTTTTAAGGTTAAAAGAAAGCCTGATAGAGAAATCTCAAGATTTAAAGCAATATTATGTGCAAAAGGATATACACAACAAAAAGGGCTGGTTTACAACGAAATTTATGCACCAACTACGAGATACGATACAATTAAAGTCCTGTTGGCAGTTACTGCTCAACACCAGTTGAAACATGATGCAATTTGACGTCAAGACAGCATTCCTCTATGGCGAATTAAGTGAAGAGCTGTACATGTCGCCTCCTGAAGGACTAAAATGCGAACCAGGAGTTGTGTGCAAATTGCAAAAATCGTTATATGGTTTAAAGCAAGCGCCTCGCTGTTTGAACACTAAATTTGATAACTTTTTGAAGAGTTTTGGATTCACCCAAAGTAATGCCGACAAATGTGTATATAGTGGCGAATTCGATGGCCTAGAAGTTATTTTATTACTGTATGTGGATGATGAAATCGTAATGTCATCAGATTTGTCTGTCATACAATAATTTTTTTGTGAACTAAAGAAAAAGTTTGAGATAACTATAAGCGAAGTAAATTACTATGTTGGTCTAGAAATTACACGAAATAAAACGGATGGTTCCATCTTCATTTCTCAAGCAAACTATGTCAAAAAACTTGTAAAACATTTTGGATTAGAAGATAAAAAACCCAGCAAGTATACCCGAAGATCCACATGTTAACCTTTCCACGGATACAGAGCCTATTTTAGAAGAGGGTGAAGTTCCCTATAGAGAATGTGTTGGTTCGTTACTTTTTGTCGCAATGGTAACCAAAATAGATATAGCACATTCAGTGGGAGTCTTAAGTCGATACACAAATAGCCCTATCAATATGCGGTGGAACGCAGTAAAAAAAATCATCAAATACTTATTAGGAACTCAAAATCATGGAATTAGATAAAGAGCATGACGCGCTTGAACTAATCGGTTTTTCCGATGCTGATTTCGCAAATGATTTCCAAACACGACGGTCTACCAGTGAATATGTGTTTAAAATCAACTCGGGCCCTATAACTTGGTCCAGTAGAACACAGTCCAATGTTTACTTACCGGCAACAGAAGCAGAATACGTAGCTGCTTCAGAAGCATCTAAAGAAATGGTTTGGTTACAGCAATTACTGCGCGACATAGGCGAAGAGGTAAACAAGCCAACCACCTTATATATTGACAACCAAAGTGCAACTAGACTTATTCATAACCCCGAATACCATTGTAGAACAAAGCATATTGACCTATGATATCATTTTATTAGAGATAAGTTTGAAGCTGGTGTCTTGGTGCCTAAATACATCTCCACAACCAAGCAGGAAGCAGATGTTCTAACTAAAACCCTACCCCGAAGCAGGTTTGAGAAATGCTGCGTAAAGTTGTGGATACAGAAACATACAAAAAGTGGGAGTGTTAAGTAATTAGTTCTTTTGTTATGTTTTGTGCTGTATAAGTACATAGTTTATATATTGTTAGACTTTTATATGAGTGATCATTCGGTATATTAAAACAACGATAATATAAAAGTCATACAACCGTTTTTTATTTTATATTTTATGTAAATAAATCAGTTGCAAAGATAGCAGTTTGTTTCTGCGGATATATACATTTAACTAATTCACACGAGCGGATTTCGTATTATGCCTGTAAAATCAAATATAGAGTGATTCACAAAGAAAGTTTCTAATCTGAGACCTGTAAAAATCAACGCATGTCAAAGATTCTACAACTCTTTTACTTCTTTAGTGTCAGTTTGTACATATTTAATTTAGAGTCGTGCGTACCTAGTTATTTAATGGGCATTGCCTACTTTAGCATACTCTGTAATTTGTCTAGAGCTAAAAGACATTTTACCTACAATTTTTTTTTCCTAAACACACGGGTATACAGATACACAATTATAAATATACATTTTTTAAAATTTTTTACTGTCTATTTGTTAAATAATTATTGTACAGACATATCTATATAACAAACAAATAAAAATATTGCGAAATAAAATTATATGTAAAAAAGAACTGAAATAGTTTCACAATTTTTATATGTAATAAAAATTTGATATGCTTGAATACAAATTATTTCACATAAAATTCTGGTTTATAAAATTTATTATTTAACAGATTGCAAGCACAATTCTACAGGGTGCATACCTAGAGTATAATCAAAAAACTTCTCAATTTTTTAGTGACTGACACGTTACGAGTAGGAATTATACATAAATCTTATACATTTTTTAAACAATTTAAATGAGTTTATAATCTATTTAAAATAACAAACCAATAAATATTAAAAATTATCAGAATTAATTTTGACAAACAATTTTCGTAGAGTTTTGTAAATTATTTTTAGAAACTTTTACCTCTGTGTTACATCACCCATGACTTTTGTAATGGCAGTAATTATTTAAAACATTGTACCTACAAATGTGCCTTTTGATCAAGCTAAATCCTTTTACAATATTTGACTCTTCTGGCAATTCAAAATCTTCTATATCCAATTTTGGAATTCAATAGTTCTATTCTAGTGAATAAAACCAATAAATACCAAATTTATTATTTCCCTTTTGATCTAAATTATTGATTTCTTACCTTCCATTATCGTAATTTGTCATTTCTTATTCGTACAATATACAAACTACTGAACTATTAACTAAAACTAACCAAATTTATTTGCCTGTTTTTTAAAGGGCACAAATTAAATGATCATTATTTAAATTTTATGGCAAGTACATTTTTCCAGTATTTTATTTCAGTTGGTCAGTATGATAATAAATGGTCGGGGAAAATAATAAATGGCCAGTATAATATTAAATGGTCGATGAAAATAATAAATGGTCAGTATAAAAATAAATGGTCAGTAAAAATAATAAATGGTCAGTAAAAATAATAAATGGTCAGTAATAATAATAAATGGTCAGTAAAAATAATAAATGGTCAGTAAAAATAATAAATGGTCAGTAAAAATAATAAATGGTCAGTAAAAATATTAAATGGTCAGTATAATAATACGCGTTTTATTTGTACATCGGTCTCCTTTTGACAGAGTAGGTGAGCTGTGTCCAGGCCGTTGGTGTTTATGCCGGTCGGCGTAGCCAGATATGGATTAAATTGTTTTTGGTGGCGGCGAAGCCGCCACCCTACGAGAAGTCTTTGCTTTGTCTTCTTGTTGTCATGGCATTAATATTATTAGTTCATGTATGTGAAATTTGCTTCTATGGTTTATAAAATACTACTGCTAGTAAATGAAAACAAACAAGACGCATTCACACAAACATACCCACCATCTCAATTACAAATCATTAGTGTTATCCCCGATACGCGAGTGTATTTTGGGGCAATTGATTTTTGAAATATATCCTGACAGGCAGACTTAATTGTTTTAAACAGAAAACAAAATCTTCAGTTTCTTCTTTGCTGCAAACCGGTAGCTCAAAAACATGAAACACTCGATCTAAAAACATAATACTACTTATTTAATGCACATTTTTAAAATTATTACCGACTGCTGCATACTGACCATTTATTAATTCTTACTGACCATTTGTAGAATTATTACCGGCTAATTCATACTGATATTTCATTAATTTTTACTGACCATTATAATCACAAAAGTGAACATAGAAATACAGGCCAAATAGTAATTTTACTGCTACAAAATTTAATGTTTACTCATCATATTTTATAAAAGTACTGAGTTTTTTACAATATTTTACTGACTGTTTGTAATATTTATACTGTACATAATGAATTAAATACTGTTCAGTCAATTACAACCCTTTTTTAAAATTACTAATTATATTATGCGGTTAAATACATCTTCTCTAACCAATGTTCATAACAAAATAATACATTCTTTAAAGCAAACATTCCTATTTTAAGTATTCCTTTATTAAATGTCTATTTATATCTCCCTTATTTTGGACTATATAGGTATCTTCATTATAGTATGCCGATTGTTCTGGTCATGGAAGTTGCCAAAATGTTCGTTTTAAATTATCAGAAATATCAAATTTGCGCATCTTTACACATACCAAGGTAACGCATATTTATTTCCGCCAGCGACAGATAAATTGAGCCCTCGCGAGTTTTGAGCTGTCACTTAAAAAACACACCAACCTCTTAGACAAAAAGAACACAGCTCATTTTTGAAACCCTCACTTAAAACTCAGAAAAATGAACTCTCACCGCGCATCTTAATCAATTCTGTAGCACCGACTGAGTAGTTCTAACTTCCAATCTACATGTATGTCACATATATGATATAAGTTACAAATATAAACATTTCCAATGTTAAAATAATTAAAACTTTTACTCACGGTCGAATATCCTGTCAAAGATTTTTAATAATAGATATATAGAAATATAGAATAAAATAAAAAACTTTTTCGGTTTTCCGGGTTTTCTAATTAAAATATTCATATTAGAAAATAATATTTTGTTTGTATGGAAAATCAATTTACGTCGGCACCTGTATGCAACCGTATTAAGGTAAAAACCATCCATTAATTTACAATTTGTATATTGTCTAAATTAACTGCAACATTTTGTTGTTTTCAATTTGCAAATTGGTTTCATATTTGAATATATAAATACACACGCCCTTCTCTTCCATATTCTCGCTTTCCCGTTTTATTCATAATTACCTAAAAACGATTGTTTCGAACATCTGGTACATAATATTCATTTTATATAGTCGTTTAGCACTTTATTTTGGTCAATTTCCCTTATCAATCGGTGCGATAAAACCAGTTTCATTTCATGCAGAACATTTTTGGAAATGTATACAATTTGGTCAGTTCCCCGAATTAATTTGTATATTGGGGTTTGGCGAAATTTTATAATATAAGGGTAACTTCAATTTGAAAATATTGTAATATTATAAAATTTATCAAAATAGAATAATAAATTTGATAAAAATTTACAATAACTTTTATAAATAAAAAAATATATTGATGACAACGGGTATAAATAAAAATAGAAAGTGATCCACACAATGACCCAGACAGTGAATTAGACAGGTCCACATTTATATCTCTCTCAACGCAAAGGAGTTCGTCGTAGTAGTTCAGTTGTAACAGCTCTAGAGTTTCAGGTGGTTCTATTGTTTCACTGGACTCCTAAGATAGTAAAAAATTCGCAAATTACGAATTTATTACTGTCATCTCCGAATTCCTTCGATTTTTGTTCAAGGACGAACTCACCTGTGTCAGACTTCAGTTACATTTATAAATATAGACCTTAGAGAGGTTAGACCAAGGAGGTTAGAAATGGTAGAAGTACAGAATAGATGAACACAAAGAGGAAACATAAGGCTACACTCAAAATCACTGTTCTGTAATTAGATAAGCGGTCAAATCCATGATCACAACCGCAACAGACACATTAGCCATGCTTTATTGATGATGGAGCATTACCAAATTAAAATAAATATATATTTAGTTTTCCCAGTGTAGTTTATGTTCGTGTGCACTAGTTTTCTAAGATTACCTACCTCTATGGTGGCTCTGAAGGTAAGATATTTCCATCCTTTTTAGAGCGTAAATATAAGTTCAATGGTAAATACCTTAGATGTTGATGGGATGGTAAATGACGAATCCAAAACGATTTCGAGAAACGAGTAAGTTAATTCATCATAAAATTGTGATTAGTGTGTTTTTTTTTTCACCGGTGTAATACCTGTTTAATCGCATGTATTTAGGCGCCAAATTATCCGGTTTACTTTGGTTAGATTAGCGGAAAAACTGTCAAATTCTGTGTAAGGACTGTTTATCTTCTGTCTTCCTCCTACTTCACAGCTACTTTCGATACTGTGTTGTTCAGTTATTTCGCGGTAGAGGTAACATAGAAAACATTACACACTGCGTGGAAACTGACAAGCACCACTAAAAAATCTTTTAAATAATTCTTTAATATGAGCGGGGGTATCAATATTATCTCTTCTTCTTAAATTTAAATTATGTATATCGTTTCAGAATCTAACTTTACCGTACAAATATGATTTTGTTTTCAAGTATTTGACATATTCAACCATCCTCCTTCCGTTAATTTATGAGGGATCCGTTCTATTCTCCTCATACCCTAAATCATCCGTAGACAAGAATTTTTACACTTTTGAAATGGCGTATGTCACAATTATCTAAGCAAGGGGCGTGCACTACGTCACAGTGGTTAAAAGCATCAGTGTAGATAATATCAACTTGACTTTTCTTCTCCAGCGTTTTACAAATGAATTGGGTTACGCAGAATAGATTAGTGACTATGGACCTACCAAATGTAAAACCATGTTGTTCGGGTATGGTAATGTTACTGGCATGAAATGCATAATTGCTTGGAATAGCTACTGGACGATAATTACTTATGTGCCTTGACTAATGTTTTCATTGTCTAGATACGAGAACGTGCCAAAAAAGTGAAGATATTGAAAAAAATAAAGCAAATCCATAAACCACCTCTTGTGGGCCATTATATTCAACATTTTTATATGCCATTTGACCAGGAATTGCAGAATTTTGAGAAATTAAATTAACAAATGATTAGAAGCAATTAGGATTGGTTTGATTGTTGGATTCAAGATTGTCTGTAAATTTTCGGTATTTTTTCCAAGCATTAGATTTTGCTGCAACGAAGTTGATTAAACTTTTGTCAAACCAAGGAGGATAGTTTCTATTATTTATAATTTTTGGTGGAACAATTTTATCAAAAATGTCATTTAAAATATTGTAAAATATATCAACAGCTCTATTGATATCATTGACTGGTATCCAGCGAGGACTAGTCAGCTATGGCAATACTGTGGTTAAGGAAGTAAAAATTACATTTTTTAAAGTATTCGCGACTATAGTTGACACATATTTTATCAAAAGAAAACTGGAATGAGATATACACAACTACTGATTTTCATGAAAAGTTTTCTATTTTTTATACAAGTTTTACATATTATTATGATATAACATTCACAAAAGTTAAGAAAAAAATCAAACCACAGAAACATAAGAATCTGTTCTCACCTCAAATAAAAGAATTACATAACCATCTGTGCGAGATGAATAGGTTGAGAAAGGAAATAGATAACCCATATTATACTGAACGCTATAAAAAATTTAAGAAAGAATACCAAATTATAACAGAAAAATATTTAAAAGAGAAAAACAGCAATCGAATCCAAAATAGCAGCAACCGTATGAAAGAGAGCTGGAATATAATAAACGAAAATCAGGGTAAAATTAAAAATAAATCACTAAATGCAATTTAAACTGAAAAAAATGTAGAAAAAGCTAATTTTATTAATAATTATTTTATAAATGTAAATCAAACTAACACTATTCCTGACTATAATATGAAAATAGACAACTTCCATATAAGTTTCTTCCTCTTTCCAACAACACCGGAAGAGGTAATCTCTATTATCCATAAAACCACCTTGAAATCGACTGAGGGAATTAATGAAATAAACGGCAAAATCATAAGATCAGTAGCCACTCACATTGCTGAACCTTTATCTCATTTGATTAATGAATCTTTTAAATTCGGAGTTTTTCCGGAATTAAAACAGTCTAAGGGAATTCCTATCTATAAAAATAAAGGTTCACCAAGTGATATAAACAATTATCGTTTAATCTGTATTCCAAGTCAAATTACAAAAATTTTTGAATCTGCGTATTCTATAAGGCTTATAAACTATCTTGAACATTTTAAATTACTACCAGCAATTCAAAATGGATTCCGCAGTAAAAAATCTACTGCCAGTGCTATGGCAGCTTGTTTGGATTTTATTTATAGAGCATTAAATGATAAGAAAAATACTTTGGCACTTTTCTATGACCTGAGCCGTGCATTTGACACGGTGGATCATAATCTCTTGTTACTTAAAATAGAAGGTATGGGAATACGGGGAAAACCTTACGATTGGGCTAAATCTTACTTATCAAACAGAACACAAGTAGTTATAACTGATAACAAGAAATCAACTCCTCTCAAATATACAATGGGAGTACCGCAGGGATCAATACTAGGGCCAGTAATTTTTATAATATTTGTTAGTGATATCAATAAATTTTGTACCAGTCCTCATCAGATTATCCAATATGCTGATGATACAAACATTCTTATGGCGGATCATCAATTTGAACACCTTGTGCAAAGCAGCAATAATGCATCTTTTGAATTTAACAAATATTCTAGAGAAAATGGTCTGGCATTGAATGTATCAAAAACTAACTTCATGCGTTTTCTACCCAAGAATACCACCCCAAATCTTGAACCGTACTTACATATTAATGGTAAATCTATACAAAATAGTGAAAATGTTAAATTTTTGGGAATTACAATAGACCCTAAGCTAACGTGGAAAGCTCACATAGATAATGTAACTAAAAAAATATGCTCCCATTAGAAACTTAAGAGAAACTGTGACTTTTGATGTATTAAAGCTTCTTTATTATGGACTTGTGCAGTCTACTCTTCAATATGGTTTAATATTTTGGGGTGCATCATCTCACGTCAACAAAGCATTCGTGGCACAGAAAAAAGTAATGAGAGCTTTATATAATGTATCACCCACAACATCATGCAAATCACTTTTTGAAAAATCTGACATTCTAACACTACCATGTCTTTTCATCTACCAATTAATATTGTACGTTCAAGAAAATGAACATACTTTTAACAAAAACGAAAACATACATCAACCTTTCTCACGCCTAGAAATTGCTCAACACTCACCCAAGTATATTGGAATTAAATGCTATAATAAATTCAGTAGCATAATAGATAAAAATAATAGTCCCGAAATAGACAAAATAAAACAGTTTAAGAATAAACTTAAAGTATTTTTAGCAAAAAATGTATTTTACAGTGTGGAGGAATTCCTTAATTTTAATCCTTAATTGTTATCTCTAATATATTATTGTGTTAGTTTATGCGTATGTATTGCAATTAATCTGTATTATATTGTTTTAATTTTAAATTGACTAGTCTGTTAGTACTTATACATTAAAAAATTATGTTTTGTTTTCTATGTATAATACTTATGACAAATAAAATTCTATTCTATTCTATTCTATCATTATTTAGTTCGAATTCAATAAAAATTGCTTGTCCTCCGGCAATGGCGAATCAACTGATTTAATGACATATTTGAGACAACTAAATCAAGTACTTCATCATAATTATTTAAAATATAATTCTATTGTCTGAAATTAAAAAAGTTTATATAACTGACAAGTGAAGGAATATGTCTTCCTAACAAAGCTCCATTTGAAAGAAAATTTGCATATTCTGTGATATTAAAGTCTCCAAAGTTAATGTTTTATTAAAGATTGAAAATTGCGTCATATAAATTATCATAAAGATTGGAACCTCATAAGATTAGAGATAAGGAGATGAATCGGCATATTCAAAATACGGTCCCAAAAAAGGCATACTAATTGAGCTTCTATAATTAACCGCATGAGCGCTGGTACTGCATACGTTGTTCAAAATACATAACTTCTTATGGGAAGTATACATAAGTTTGTCAAAATAATAAAAATGAACTTTTTTACAGCTAAATAAAGCACAGAACATACCGTTGTATTTATTTCTAAATAAGTCTTGAATGTTTTAATTGATAAATTATTTATTTATCTACCTGCCAACTACAGTTAATTTAGCGATCTTTATAAAAAGAAGGACGGAAATCTGAAATTTAACCAAAGTCGATTCGCCTCCTTCTCTCTAGTCTTCATAGTCATTTAATAACTCATATTTCCTGTCAGAACGAAATACGTCAAACTTATCAATACAAAAGAATTCGCTAATATAAAAATTATCGTTTAAACATGTTTCGGTAAATGCGAGTACATCAAAGGGACAATTTATATAAATATAATTAATTTAAAAATCACAACCAATACAATGTTTTGTGTGGATGACTCATAAAAGTATGCCATGGTATATTTTTTAAAGTTTTAGATCTGTTTTTTGACAGTTAAAATAGATTTCTTATTCTGACTATGAAGACTAGAGATAAGAAGGCGAATCGGCCTTGGTCAAATTTCAAATTTCCGTCCCTATTTTTATGGAGTTCCAAAAAAACTACTGTAATTGGCGGGTGGCAAAATAACGACGTCTATTTTCTATGCAAGTCAATGGGAATTAAAGTGATTTTTGTAAAATCTAGTGAAAAGAATAAAAATAAGCTGAAATAAAGAACCTGACTATAAGTAACAACGAGTAACAAAAAACGGCAAAGCAGGATATGCTTCGTTCCGGGTTGAAAAACGAGAAATAAATCCGATATAAAATTAAAGAAAACACAAGGAGACAAAAATCCAAGTCTTTTTAAAGCTCCTAGTGTAAGTAAAATAATGTATTTATTTCTAAATAATATATATTTATTGTAAAATAGTCACAACCCGTATCTTACGGAGTGTAGTTTATTTAATTACAAAATTCTATTATAAAAAATAATAAAGTAATGAATTCTGACTTACAAACAACAATAATTATACATTAAATTTACCTTACTAGAGAAGAAAATTTGCTTTTTTTATGTTTTTTGAAGTTAGATGAAGAGTTACTACTGTTACTTTTCTTTATTGAACTCCAATTTAGTCATTGCAAATATTTTTTATAGGATCCTAAACGTTAAGAACAATGGCAGCATGTGATTCCTAGGGCTGATAAAGTACTGTCTAGTTATGATTCTGTTTGCTAGCTACACTTTTTAGAAGATGATATTTTAAAATTTCATGAGACTATTTTAACTAATGGTAGGTACTGTTAACAAAATAAAAAGGGAAAGGCCGAGATTAAAGATCGAAGCAATACCATGTATATTCCCGAATCTCTCTTCATACTTGTCCAGTATTAGGAAAAGAAGAAAACCACCATTGAACCGAACTGAATTTGTTGCTGAAGAAACTATTCACCAGGATGATGAAATTGTAGTTGTCGAATAAAAAATTACCACAAAACTGTTCTTACCAAATTTCACCATTTAACAAACCTTTTCAAATTTGGTCATACCTAATTTTAATTTTTAGATAAAATTAAGTAATGAAGAGTAAATAATGTTTAACATAAAGACTCATTTATAATTAATACCAACAGTATTTTCTGTACTTTATTTAGCAATTAAAACATAGGCTTATTTACAATAATTAAAATCAACAGTATTTTCTGTGCTTTAGTTAGCAATAAACAATTTGATTTTTATTATTTTCATAAAATGTTCTAAAATTCCTAACTAAATATTTTCATTTAAACCGTGTCTTAGTATGCCCTCAGCCCTATTTAGCTTTAATTACAAAATAATTAGCCCTACTCATCAAATTTCAACACTTATCATTAATAATTTGTATTTTACTTTAATAGAAATAAATAGTAAATAATGTTTCAATTAAAATATGTAACTAAGTAAACCGTACCAGCGTCCATGCGGTTAATTATAAAAGCTCAATTGACGTGTGATTTTTGGGACCGTATTTTGAGCATGCCAATTCGCCTCCTTATCTCTAGTCTTCATAATTCTGACCAACGTCCCATAAATATCTTTCCCAATGCATTTATTTACTTGTTACTTCAATCTGTGCATGACATTAACCGCAGTTGCAACAAGATTTACGCAATTTTTCTACAAATAATATGAAGAGCACTAGAGAAATGATTAGAGTCATACTTTTCGCAGAATAAAAATTTCAACTGTTGTTTTGAAATTTAAGATTTATCATAGATATACAATAGATTTTATTATCATTAATATGGAATAAAACCTGTTAAATATGTTTATAGTTAGTTTAGTTCAATTCGAATTCATATTTGGCGAAATCACATTCCATTATTTTGACAGTTAAAAAGTATTCACTAGGTCAAATAATCTTATCCAAACTAGACACGTGATGCATATTTAAAGTTTCTAATTATTTAGATTTATGATGAAGAAAGTAATTTAAGTTAAACCAAATCCCAACCTCTTTGAATGTCTCCAACAGAAAAACCATTATTTTGTTAAAACAAAAAAAATATATAAACCACACTCAGAGTATATTTTTGTCAACTATGCCTCCTTTTATACAAAAAGAGCCCCGGTCGAGATCATATTGGATGAAATGATCCGATATCCAATATGCCATGAAAGGCACGGTTGTTTTTATAGCCGAGAATTTCGTTTCGGACCCTGCTAAGGGCGAAGGACTAAGGGCTAAGGCAGATAGGACGCGATAAGAAGTTGTGACTTGTGTGTTTAGGCGTCGAACGGGGCGTAGCTGCAGGGTATTCCTGAAATTATTAAGACAACGAGAAAATTTGTATAACATTTATTAAATTAAAGTTATTAATAATGATTTAGTTATACACTGGTGGCAAGATCAAACCTTCGCTCCTGGTTTGATTTTGTTGGGGTAATTGTAAATAGCATGCGTACGTACAATAGAGAAAATAATGTACTATCAACGTTGTCAGGTTACCGTCCGCTCGACTACTGACAGATAACTCGACTTGTTAATGGCATATTTGATACTATGTCGTTTCTTTTCCTGCATATGTTATTTATTATTCACTTTAACAAAAGCAAAGCAGGACCAAAAGTTTAACCTTAACAGCACTGCATAGAAACGAGAAATCACCTTTAGTATCATCATCTTGTAACTCATTTACTATGAAAAATAAAACTAAATATATAATTTATCGCGATATTTCTAAGCTTGACGTACAACTTTTTAATTTCGACTTAAATCTAATTAATTGGGATATAATTTGATCACTTGCTGATGTTGATAACATGATCGTCTTTTTAAATTATTCTCTAACACATCTAGTTTCCAGACATGCTCCTTTCGTAACTAAAATAGAAAATAAACTACCTGCTCCGTGGCTTACAGATACAATTAAAATTATGATCTCTCTCAAAGCTAAAGCAATAAGAAAATATAAACACAATAAAACTATGTCTGCTTTGAGAAGTTACAATGAACTTAGAAGCGTCACGACCAGAGCTATACGGCGGAAAAAGAAGGCTTACCTTGAATTCGTCCTTAGACAAAAAAATTCAAAAAACACTTGGAATACTCTTAGATCTTTAGAAATCTTTCGGAAAAAACGAGCTCAGATATTCCTGACAATCTAAAAAATGTGAATGATGAATATTTTAACTCTGCACCTAGGACTTATAAATCTCTTGATGAATTAACACTACTAGGTCGGTACACTGAAGTAGAATCACACAACTTATTCCAAATTGAAACCGTTACGTCACACATAGTCGAACAATCACTTGATCGAATTAAAAGCAATGGCGTAGGCCTAGAAAATATCTCATTGCATATGCTTCATATAGTTCAGGACTGTTTACTTAATCATATAACATTCATAATTAATTACATAATCTCCTCTTCCCAACATTCTTTTTCATGGAAACAAGCCCTTATCGTTCCATTTGTTAAGTGTAATCAGACAATAATTTTGCTGATTTAAGACCAATCAGTCTATACAAGTAAAAGAAGATAGAATAGTCCAGAAATGTCTGGAAATGTCATTACCCGTCAAGAATATTCTAGACGACAACTATATAAGGATGATTCTGTTGTCAGTTTTCAGTTTTATGATAGACGTTAAATGTTAATGTTATCAGTTGTATAATTTTTGTTAAAGTTGAGTTAAAATAAATTGTGATACCAAAAACCAGTGTAACAATATAAACACTGTAACTGCTTACCCCCATACCCTTCAGATTTTTAGTTTAAATCTGAAATTTTATTATTTACCTCTCAATTTTTTTTTTACTTTAAATTCTATATTTACTATATTTGGCCTTTTTCCTCTAGTAATAGTATTGACCGTCTAAATAATTAAATTGATAATTTATATACCCACGTAGTGATAATGTTAATTAGAATAAACCAGAATTCAATGAAAAGTTTGATGCAAATTGGTAAATAAATCCATTTATGTTTTATACTTTAAAACGTAACGTAATAATTTGCAAAGTATATTACTAAATCGTACTTGAGTCCCGCTCAAACGCGGAAAGCTATTTTCTAACAAAATATATTTTATTTGCCTTGATTTTATCCTAGATAGGTGTTTATTTCGATGAGTATAGACATGATATCCAACGGAGTCAACGAACAGTGCCAATTCGCCAGTTCGTTAACTTACTGTGTTGATATTCACATATACTTACTTTATGGTTTAAATCTAGTAGAACGGGTGACTATAGTCTATTTTTATGTATGAGAGAGTATTAAAATAATAAAGCGTTCGTAATCCATAGGCGTACCACTTCTTTTAGTAGAGAGTTAAAATATTTTTTGAAGTTATTCCTCGATTATACACTTATATTTTCACCTAATTAACCTGCTTATAACTTCTAAACAGCTGAAGGTAAAAAAGTGCAATTTTTTCTAAAATATTTTATTTTTCCACAAGGTATGTTAAGAACATTGTGTCAAACGGGTTATGTAGGTATAAAGGTTTAAACTTTGACTTTTCAACAACGTTACGTTCATAAATAATAATTTTAATATAAAAACTACTTCTTACCTACAAATCCAAATCAGAATCGAAATCAGAAGATGAACTGTCGCAACCAATATTTACAATGAGTGGCTTGATCATTTCATCAGTAATATTGTCCAACTTCCACATTTTCTCTTCTTCTTTTATCGTATGATTTACTGCCTTTTCCCAGTTTTCAGGCATTACACTATTTACAGCCTCCAAAAACCACTGTTTAACATCACTCATTTTAAAAGAATTATTTTTTCTTGAAACGTCTCCCTTTATCTGTGCCCATATCAGTTCAATCGGGTTTACTTCGCAATGATATGGTGGTGATCTAACCACCGTCATCCCACGATTTTTTTGCAATTTCATCTATTTCATATTTTTTTCATTTCTCTTTATGAAGGGAACACAAATGATACAGTTCTTTTCTCACAGAACCGGGATGGAACTTAATATTCTTTGAATTTGGCCAATTCTGTAAATCTTTTTTTAACCACTTGGTTGTGGGCATTTTTTCTATAAGTCTCGAGTGATAACTTGCATTATCCATTACTAATATACAGTTCTGAGGAAGTAGATCTATAATTTGTTCGAACCACTCTTTAAATACATCAGCATTCATGTCCTCATGGTAGTCACCGGTACGAGTAGATTCAAAAGTCAATAAACCACCTTTAACAAAACCGTTTGAACTACCGATGTGTACTATTATTAGTCTGCGCCCCTTTCCTGATGGTGGATTTAAACCAGTAGATAAATTATTTAAAAAAGCCTGTCTTCGACTTGTAACAGTTTCATCTTGCCAAAATTTATTTGGTTTATGTCCCTTGTTGATCCATGTTTTATCTAAATAAAATATATTTCTTCTTTGGTTTCTCATTTCTTTTATAGTTCTTAGGTAATTTCTTCTCCATAATACAATATCGCTTCTTTCTATTAAAATAGACTTTCTGGAATGCTTTTTCCATAGAAAACCTATTTTTTTTAAAAGTTTTCATAGTGTGCTTCGACTCATTTCAGGGTAATCCTTATCATCTCGAACCGTGGCAAGAACTTTGTCTACTGTCGGAAATTCTTTTCTAAAGAAGAACGCATGTTTCCTTCAAAGTCTTTCTTTCAAAAGATTTTCTAATTGAAATTTTGGTTTTCCTGGAGCTTTACGTGCTGTTTGAAACTCGCCACATTTCTCTTCTTTAACAACTCTGTAAATTGTAGATTTCCCAACACCAAGCGTACTACTAACTAATTCCACTGTGTCATCAACACTTTTACATAAATGTTTGTCTGTAAATGATTTAAATCAATTAAATATTAATGTTTTTTCATTAACTGTTAAAGGACCGATTTTTTGTCGTTTACGCGGCCCTTCCAAATTTTCCATGATCACACTAGAATTCACACTGCACCTTGCAAGTTGAAACTAAACGACATTTAGTAAACTGTAAAGAATACACAACTTGGACCTCCTTACTAAATGGAAAACCTATAATCGCATTTTTGGTGAAATTTGTTGGTAAGGTATTTATCTACTTATAATTCGATTACTGTAAGAAATTCTTGGAATTAAAATAAAACAAAATTGGCAAATAGGTACTTATTGAAAATAATCTTAAGATACGGCTATGTAATCTTTAATACACAGGGCTTTTGGCCTGTCCAAACCTTTTTCTATTATTCTGTACAGCTTATGTTTATAAAGGATCAATAAAAGACCCAAAACTTGTAATAGCTCAGGTACATTTATTACAATTTTAGGAAATATTTAGATTAATCTGTAAAAATATTTAAAATAACCGTACTAAGTTTTGCATTAGAATGATGTTTTATTACTTTCTCATACATAAAAATAAACTATAGTATAGGTGCCCCATTTGAAGTAACAAACAGTGTCAATTCACCTATTGGGTAGCTTGCTATTAAATTCTACTATCTAGGTTTAACTAGATTTGTATGAATATGTAACTCAAGATGATACGTCCCTATATGTTCCTAAAATATTTATTTTTATATTTTCTATTAAAATGACCCAAATTTACCCATGAAAAAAAAAAACAGATGTCTAATTTAACTGTTTTTGTCGGATGGCCATATAATTTTTTTGGGTTACTAATGTAATAATATAAGTAAATGTCAGCCCTTATTTAAGCGACACTCAGGTGATATCTCATAAAAACAACCTTTTGAAAATAAAGACAATAGGTTTGTCTAAACTAGACATTATGTACTAATTTTATTTCGTTGTGCGGTGTTAATTTTGGGTATCATGAAGGAAGTAATAAGGTAGGTTTACGGGCATCAAGCGTCAAAAGTAGGGCGATAAGACGTTGATTGTTGGGACGTGACAACGTCTGGAAGATAGGTCGTTGGGAAAAAGAATGCCTGGAAGTAGAAAGGTAGGATCTTTGAGCCTCGGAACGTGACAAAGTACCTAGACCATTTTTAAAATAGTTGTGGTCGCAGAAAAAATTATTTATATATCTCGTTTAAACGTGTATTTCATGCCCTTATTACGTTTCCGCACTCGTACCATGCGGCTCTTGCTAAATTATCACTCGTGCGAAATACATCACTTTCCTCATTTGTTACGTAAAGTAGTATGACCGATCACGTGAAAAGACCATAGCTTAATTTTTAATAATAACGACAGATATAGTGCTAGAAATACCCTAAGTCTTCTGACAAAAAAATATCGCATTTTTAGTTTGCACTTATTTCACGGTCTTATTTCAGTTGCGCTTTGTTGTTGCTTAGCATCATAAACTTTATTAAGGTGCGTTTACAAGAATACAAGAAGTCATGTTAAAAAAATTAAGTTTACTTTTTTTATTTTGTCTCAAATACTATAAAAATTTACTTTCGTACTTTATAAATAAATTTTTCAGCTAAACATGGGTTTTTAGCTTTTTTAGAATAATAAAAGATAATCCAAAACAGGTACAAATTCGTAAAACAGATACTCTGTTAAAAAACTATATTATAGCAAGAGACACAGAAAATATTTATTGAATAACTCATATTAATTTTTTTAATCAATATCATTTTCCTCACACTGGTTCAGATTTATCACTACTTGCCGTTGTACCTAAGGTAATAATAATAATAATAATTGGTTCTACATCAGAAACATCTAAATGCTTGTATTTTTCCTAATCGGAAACAATTATATTTTTAGCGTGTCTCGCATAATTGTCCCACTGAGTATCTGTTTGCACTGAGACCACAAACACCATCTCTATCGCATTGTAATGGTAGTGATATGAAAAAGTTCTTAATATTTTATATCCATATTCCTCAACATATCTGTTTGGACGTACAACTTCCCAAATCGGATATTCCATATCATTGATTGGATAATTAATGTTCTTTGCAACCATTTTACCATTTTATCTTTTATTCAACTATAAAATGGAATCTATTCCACCCACCGCGAATGATAACTGACATTATAGATTATAGTCAACGAAGGATGTAGGTATAAATTTCATCTTATGATATTTTTTAAAGTTATCCAGCTCTATTTTCTTGTTAAAATTTTTCAAGAAAATTTTTTAACTAAATCAATGTTCGTTCCAATACAAACTGTTTTGGTACAAATTTAGTCTTAAGCCATTTTTCAAAATTTTCTGTGTTCGTATTATTATGGCAATCCCCGCTTTTTGATTTATAAATATGAGGTCTGAATTTTTATGAACCCTTCTTCATTGCCACCATGGACAATTATGTATCGAATTCTATCTCCTGTTTTTTTACTTGCAGTAGACATTGTTCCATCTTAAAAACTTTTTCTGTCACTTCCCTTGCTATATACCCAGGTCTTAACCTTAAATACAGGCTTAAAATTATCCAGCTCTATCTCCTTGGTAAACGTTTTCAAGAACATTTTTCAGTTAAAAAAATAACTGAATTGATGTTCGTTCCAATACAAACTGTTGTTACTTCTTTTAAAGCGAAAGCCATGTTTTCGAATCCATGTGTAAGTGGACCGTGCAGAACCTTTCACAAAAGGCATATCAGAATTAGTTGGTTTACTAAGTCTATAGATAGTTTTCTGAGAAATATTAAATGCCTCTGCAGCCATTTGATTGTACCTTTTTACCGTTTCACCATTTTGTTAAATATTTATAAAAAAAACTTTTGGAAATATCAAAATATACCAATTTTTAGCAAATTGGTATTTTCAAAATTATTTTAAAAACTTCCACCTGTTTATAACGTGATGTAATTAATCTACGACGTGTCAAAATCTAGTAACTTTTTGTTTCATCGATTTTACATTTAAAGAACAAAAGAATTGAATGGACTTCGTTGAACTTTTTGTCTACCCGCCACTCATCCACTTATCAAAATTGGCTAACTCCTTTATATCTCGTAACGGTTTCTTGACTTCTCTGGCAGCAGTTAAACACCAGCTTCATTGGCTTCTTGTAAAACTTCTTTAAGAACACACATTTTCGATGAATTCTTAACAAGCATTTCTGTTAATTTTTCTGACCTTGGACAGTTGTGACTGAACTGTCATTATTTTAAATCATTGCGTAATAACGGTGTCAAATACATATTTTAAAAATCGAAGTATGTGGTATCAAATGATAAAATTTTATGTGACAGGTGTCAATTTTAGGTTCTTTTTTTTTATTTATGGCCTAGGTGTATATACCTAATATTCCAGTCTCAAGTTTGTGTTTTAAATTCTCAATCATGTGTGTTCTGTGTAGGCTTTGTTACTGTTTCTTAGCGCCTTTTAAGGAACAGCACTGTTAATTAGAACCCAACAGTGAATGGTCGAGTGGGGAATCCTACCAAGGCATCAGAATTAATTTTAAATAATTAAATTAAATAAAAAAATCCCGGCCAACGGTGGGATTCGAACCTGCGACCCTTGGATCCACAGGCAGAGACTCTACCACTAAGCCACCCACCCCCCTTTTTAGGTTCTTAAACGTATCAAATTGCAGTATATCATAAAATATAGTACGATATAATTATGTCCGTTACCTGATCTCTACATACTTTCCCGGTCATAACATGCTCGAATGTAAAGGTCTAGGTAACGGGATTGTATCGTTAACTACTTATAAATTATTTTACTTTTAATACCTATCAGTTTACAAAGAGCAAAACTTATAAATAGATCTCCGGTAGAAAAATAGATGTTTGCACTTACGAAGTTGCTGCAATAAATGTTCGATATGATTTGCAGATTCATCTTCCATGTCTGCAAAACTGACATTCCGACGTTTGTTCGTGACTTGATCTTCTTATGCGGTAACGTATAGATGACAATGTTTAGATAAGAGTTCCATAAGAATACGTAAATTGTTCCATTTGCGGATCTGACCAGACTTGTTTATAGAAGGGTTTATGAACGTCTTCAAGTGAGTTGTCTATCCAGTACATGGTCTATCCAGTTAAGGATACTTTCTTGAAGGGTACTCGTATTTGCTTTGCCAAGGTATGGTTCTAATCCGATAAACTTAGATTCGGTTGCTTTTTCAGCGAGCTAGTCGGCTTTTTTATTCAACTGTACCGAGCAATCCAGATCAAAGTAACTTTGCCCTGAAAATCTAGTCGCAGTTCTATCTTACAAAGCAAGAATCAAGTAGATCTAAATTTAATGGTTTTGGATAAAAGCAACTAGTATATTTTGAAATAGTTTTTCATAAAACTTCTTTAGATTTGACCCCACAGTATTGTTCTTTTTCCTTGTAAAAGGGTATATATAAGTATAAAATTATCTTAATAAATATCCATATTTTTGATAGTTTTTTAGTTACTGCATTTAACAGTTACATAATATGCATTTTTAACAGAAAGGTACTCCACATGCTAGATAATTTAATAAACTAAGTGTCCAAATACAATGAAAAAATCAAGTAACCGGATTTATATATAATATACTATGTTTAATAAACTTACGAGGTAGACAACGTCATTTGCATAAAGTGGTTTTTACACAAACATGTTATATTTTCTAAAATTTCTGTAAGAATAAAGAAATGTTGGTGATATATGACACTATGTAGGAAAATTTGGTTGTGATCTGATTTGGTAATTCTAATTTTAATTTCGGTTTCAAAAAATATACCTCAGAAAAAGATCCTCACTTTAGTTCAGGTTAAAAAAAGAGCATTTTAGGGCATTTTACAAAGTTTTGGCAAGTCTGGTCCATATTTTCTAGTATGACAACCATTTTCAAATTCTAACAGATCTTCTGCTAGTAAATTGACGATTTTGTTTAACTTATTTGACGATTCAATTAAATTAACTAGATTGCCCTGCGTAGATGGGCAGATAGAATGGATTCACTCGGACATTTACCATATGGTCACTTTCCACGTTATTAACCTACAGAACTTTGACCTAAGAAGTTGGCTACCCCTAGACTTCCACCCAGCTGTCTGTAGATACCCCTCTGCGTCAACCAGCAGGTTATTAAGGAGTTAACTACCTGCAGGTCTTTGAACTGGAAAATAGTCCGAGTAATAAATAGATATTTTATAAATGCTGAAAAAATGTTAACAGAACAAAATTTAAAAAAAAAAAAGAATATTAGCTAAGAACATTTCCAGAAAATTATTTCAACAATAAGAAACAAAAAATGGGCAAAGAATTACAGAAATATTTGATTCATTTGTAATACCCGCATTTACTCAGACTATAAATAAATGTTTTTTAAAACTTTTATAACTGTTTTATACATTTTCAAATTTGAGGTTATGTTGCATATTAAAATCAGTAACATTTTAGTTTTTCTAATGTATCTGGTGAAAGAAAATTAATTCTAGATTTGTCATTAAAAATAAATGTTATGTAAAGTAGTTGAACAAATAAAATAATATGGTCTAGGTTAGGGTGGGCCGAAAAAAAAGAAAACATTTTTTTTTTGTTTTTTTGAAGGGGTATTGAAAAAAAGATGTCTTAGGTGTACTTTAAAGAGCATATAAAAATTTTTTTATCAATATTTAGCCGCGCCCCAGGGGGTTTAAAAATGCATTTTAAATTTTATTTTATTTTTTATTCCGGGTAGGTTAAAATTAGTTATTTATGATCTTCTTAATGCGTGAAAAAAAAAACGAGCTTAAAATTTTAAGTTTTAGCCGCGCCCCATCGACTAGAAAGTTACTGTTGTGCAACTCTTCGCCTAGATCAATATTCAAACTATGTAAATTACGTCTAATAAATACTTATTGTAGTTAAAACATTTGTACCTTATATGTATTTTACTACTACTTATGTTTGAATATTAAACCAGCCCAGAACTCACCACGAGGAGGTGGTCGCACCTCGAGTTCCACCCACCTTCCCTCCCTTTTACTATCCCTGACTTTTATTTTCAAAACTAGGTAATTCTTGTCTTGCTTTTAGTTTTGCTCTTATGTACCCATCACGTGCTTTTGGTCCACATACTGTTGAAGAAGCATTTGTAATTATTTTCACAGTTCTCTCCACCGCCTGGGTATGACAAGGAAAACTTTTAAAGGTTATTGTTTCTTGATCATGTATTATGCGAAGAAGCTCTTCATCCGAAATATGCATTGTCAGTGGAGGTTTAGTAACAGCCTCAAACCAGTCAATCAGTTCAATGTAATCCTGAGCTGCAAAATTGAGTTTTGGAACTCTAAAAATTCTGATGTTACTCTTGTGTGAATTTTGTCTTGTTTTTAAAATTTTTCTTATAGCAAGTTCTCTGATATGCGATCGTTTATCTGTTAACATAGCTAATAAAATATTTTTTTCATGTGCAAAGTAAGCATTGTCTGATATAACTTTGTCAATAATTTCCCTAATATTATCTGGAAATTGTCTAGTAGCCCGTATTGTATCCCATAAATGTCGTGCTCCGTCCTGTATATGCGGTTTTGCTTTTATTTTAAACCATAAAGGTGCATATACTTTCATGATATACTCAACTAGTACAAGTAGTGTTATAGATGGCTCCTTTGTAGAAATATAATGCCGCAGAATTCGATTTGCGGTAGTTAACCATCTGGCGTGACTTAGTTTTCCTGGGTTTCGGGAGGCAAGATTTTCTGAGCACTTACCACTTTTAATTGCTTGACAAATGAGATACAAGTACTGTTGATCTGTGCTTAGGTCTTTTTTATCTAATTCTATTAGCTCAGTTTCCACTGGCAAGAAGTCTACAATAGAAGCCTTTTCGCAATCGCCAAGTAGCGACCCTATCGGCCCTGAAAGAGAATTGGGTCCTTTTGTAACACCATCAAGCTTTTGTAACAAATGCCTAAGTGGAAGTTCATTAGCATGTAAAAGACAAATGTTCCATTGCAGTGGTTTGTTCAGTTGAGTTTCAACTAATCGTATGACGCCTCCTTTCCAACCTGTGTTCACGTTTGTACCATCGCACCCAATCACAGTTAAATTTGTCGTATCGATGTTGTTTTCCTTTATAAAAAACAATATACCTTTCGATATGTCAGTTGCTTTTACCGGTGGCACTAAAGATATATGTCCGAGGTATTTGCTTTCGGGTTCTTTAATCAATGCAATATGCTACCACTATTCGGCGTCCTTCTTGCTGAGACATGGTCTGGTCATTGCGCCCATCAAAATAAATGCCCTCAATACTCTTCAATCAGGATAATTGCCCCTCTCTTATTTGGTTTCTGTTCTTCTTAACTTCTCTTCGTATTTTGTTCTTATCTATAACCCTGCCTTGTTCATCAACTGATACTAATCTCATATCTTCTAAAACGGCTGTTGCAAGTTTTGCTACATTTCTACTTGACATACCAGTCAAATTAGCAGCTTTAGCTGTATTCTCTAGTGAAATTCTCATTTGACTAGCACACTTTTGTTTTTGTTCGATTTTTTGTCTCTTTTCCAGAAGGTAAGTCCATTCAAAATCAGTATCATTATGATATGTATTAATTACATCGCTATCAACGTCCGTGTCCGTATCTGACAAACATATTAACGTAGATTCCGGTGTACTGGAAAAGCTTCTACTGGATTTACTAGAACAAAATCCGCTGGTACTTGAGATTGGTTCATATGTATCTATACCTTTGACAGGAGGCTTATTATCTTTTTCTTTTCTTTCAATTTGTTTTGCAAGTTTATTTGTAGCTTTTTTGTCTAGTGGACCAATGCGCATTTTACGCTTACTTCTTTGGTCACTTATAAAAGGCCATTCTGCTTCCGGTATCTTTTTTCTTTATTACACTTGCAAAGTAATAGACTAGAGCACTTGCACGAACAAATATCAAACAGTTTTTGCGCTTCACACTTAAATTTGTCCAACTTTGCTTTAAAAGAATTGGAGTCCCGATTTTTAATGGGCTTTGTTATGTTTCTATACTTACTGTTATATGTTAAAATCATATCCACTATGTGGCTCACAGTTGGTAGAGATGCTCGTTGCCAAATAACTAAAACTTTCTGTGTCACAATATTTGCAATTTCATTTGAAGCAGATTCTTTACTTCCGTCGCCTTTCAAGTGTAGTCGAACACTTTTAAAGCATTTAATAATTTCTTCATATGTAGGAAGCAGTTGTCTTTGTTCCTCATTTAAATCTTCAAACAAATAAACCTTATCACTAACATGTGTCTTAATCGATATTTTTCTAGACATAATTACAGCCTTATTGCACTTATAATTAAAAGTCAAACACAGTCCAACAAGAGCAAACGTAACTAAAACTTAGAATTCGCGATATTCGTAACTGCACATAAAAAAAACGCGTACCGTACAACACGAAAGCTATCAACGAACTGGTGCTGGGCAGTTGGTTTGCAATTAGCTCGACGCAGTCGTGTCACAACTTGTCGTGCCGCCTATCTGCTTTCAGGGTCATAAGAGTGCAAAGGTAACATCGTAGTATCAGTGGAATAGAATATCTGTATTTTTTTATTTATTTATTTACGCAATAGGGAGATGATTAAATTGTTTTTATTAGCTACCCCGGATACAATTAAATATAAATAAAAAACAACCTTTTTCACCCCCCCCCCCCCCCCAGGGCGCGGCTAGATTTTATTTTAAAATTGTAATTTTTTGTAAGGGTTATCAGATACACCTAACACAACTTTTTTTGCTACCCCTTAAAGAAATTTAAAAAAAGTTTTTTCGGCCCACCTTAGTCTAGGTACTTCCAAATGTAGTTGCTTAATTTTTTTTTTTATAAATATCTTTAAAGGGATTCTTAAGTAAAATTATTGCTATATATTTTTCTGATTTGCAGAAGTGAATTTTTTGTCACTACTTTACAGTTATTTTAGAGTTTTTATCAGAATCAAATTTTTGCTATTGACGCGGATTTATCTCATACTAATATTTTTAAATCTATTTTTTAAAGCGTTATCATGAGCTTAAAAAACAGTTGTATTTGTATAACCAAAAAGTTGTAAAGGTAATTCAAAACACCAATATAGAATCAATATAAAGCAATTTAATTTTTTTAGCTGAAATGTTGTATATTTGTAAAAATGTCTATGTAACAATTTTATAGTTATCGTGAAAACTGTTTTATAATTTTGCTGTAAGAATATTGTAAAAACTGATTTATATAACAAATTAGCATTCCAGAAACAGCAAAATATTATTAATAAACTAAACATTATAAAGCTATTTTGTTAGTTGAGAGGTGTCTCTAGACAACTATCAGTGATAACCAGCTGGTTTTGACGAGTTGATAGTCATGTTTTATATGCTCCTGGAGTATGTATAATGAGGCCTAAGCGCTATCCTTATCTTACAGATCAAAATAAATTAAATAAGTCTTTGTAATCTAAAACTTCTGGAGTGTGTTTCCATTTCTTACATATATGGCCGTGAACCAAATCAGCTTCCATAAAGCTGGGCCTCAAGTCAATAGTAGTTTGTGCAACAACAGTGGATATGATGGCCATATTGCACGAAGACGAAGTTTAAGCACGACACCGTAGGCGGAGATAATCCACTTGAATTGTACAGTATATTTTTTCTACGACCCACAAATTTAGAAACTAATTTTAAAATAATTTATGACTTTAACCAATTTATTAAATAAAATACACATAAAAAAGATTTAATTTAATTAGTCCCTAGCCCAGATTTAAACCCGGGCCACATTTAGGATTTTATATTTATTACTCGTAATTAAATTAGTTTCATTTAGTTAGATTAAAATTTAAGATTTATTTTAAAATGTGGACCAAATAAAATTAGAAATGCTATTATTTTACGTTTCTACATAAAAATAACTAATTTCAAAAAATATGAACTGCGATATGAAATACATTTTTTCAGTTGAACGCAGTATCATACTTTTTCGTGTTGGTCTGTGCGTAGCTAAGTTATTATCTATGTGGCAGTAGAAAACATACTTAAAAGTGATATTTTCTTATCCCCACACTTCGTTAAAAAATATAACATAGGCTGTAAAAAGTGTCCAGTTTTTATTTTATTTTGAACAAAAGAACACCAACGCCAAGAAACATGAGTTAAAACTGAGGTCAATTAAATCTACATAAAGAAGAAATAGGTCACCCCTTTTTGCAGGTGAAAATATATCTAGTCAGATATCCATCTTTAACAGCAAAATTGTTTGCATCTTTGTACCTTAATATTTAGGACACGTGCTTCCTTGTTTACATCACTAGTTAATAATTGCGGTGACTCAGCAAACATTCATAATTTTATGCCATTTTTATTTTAAATATATCGCCGAAATACTAGTAGAATTTAGCTGTAAATGAGTTGGTAATGTAACACCACTTAATTACCTAAATTGCAGGAAACATAAATGGTCAAAAAAAAAGAAACCCAAATAAGCATAAATAGTAAGAATCAAGTAAGTCGAGTATCTTGAACATATGTGTATTTTCAGCAGAGTTCTAAACCAACTTTTAATTAACTCATCTGCATTTTCAAAAAAATATTACTGTTCCTGTTTTTTTAACAATATTCAAAACAAAAAAAAAACTTCGTTCTATTAAAAGAGCATTGGGACTACGCCAATGGGTCATGAGGAGTTCTAGCGTGTATGTGTGTAGATGTAAGAATGTTGAGTGGATGAAGGCAATGATGGAGAAAAAAGAAAGAATGGGGGGCAGTTTATTCTGTATCCGATGATAGAGTTATCAAAGGTCAGAATTTAGTTCGACGATACTTTGGAGCAGAAACTTGTTCGAAACTATACGAGGGGTGGATGGTTAAGAAACGGTAAACTTTTCATTAAAAATTAAGCAGATATAAATTTTAAGTTTAATGAAAAGATTAATAAAATAATCGCACGAAATTATGGAAGCTACATAGGATATAAAAGAATAGAAAGCACGCTATAAAAACGAGCGATGAAAAATCATGAGAGTACGTAAATCGTAAATGAGTTGCATAAAAATAAAAGAAATCAAAATTTATTAATAGGTTTATTAAATAAATTTTTCTGGTGACTTTAGTTTGTTTCCTGATGTAGTATATAAATTAGTTTTATATTTTTAAGCAAAAATATTTCTATATATACTGTATTTAATACAGCGTGAGTCATAACTTTTGAGGTATATGTAAAGGGCAGGTTAGTTGAAGCAAAACATAAGAATAATAATTAATAATAATAATAATAATAATAATACGATTTCTAATGATGATATTGGGTCATATACTTTTTTACTACGTTTTAAAAAATTTGATATAAACAACAATTTAATGTAAAATTAATATACGTATTTAATCTTGATAATTTCAAATATTTTCTAGTAAATATTTCTATGAATATTTAGGAGTCTCTGAAATAAATTTCAGAAATTCTGATTTCGATTAGTTTTTTTGTATAAACAAGTTTAACAAGTGAAATAAAGAAAACTAAAACCCTTAATTTACTTGACGTATATTTTTAAAATCCACTGGATGGGTTTCGTTTAAAAAAACATGATAAAAATAATTTTTGAAAAATGTGACAGTACTTTGTTTTTAGTTTTTTGTTTACTTATGTTGATAAAGTTTTTTATTTTTCAAACGAAACGCACCGAGTGGATTTTAATTATATGTGTAAAGTAAATTTTGTCTACTTTGAATATTCAACTTCACCCTGAAAAAAATCTACGATTCACTTAATTATAACTTACAAGAAACAAGGTTTATATTAAATTTTCTAATCAAAATTACTAAAAATTTTCTTCGAGAAAAAGTATATAAGGGGGTTACGACATAGGCTTCTACCTTGATCACTATTTTTATTGGAAATAGTATATTAAGCATTTTTTTTTAAATATTTTCATTATGTTCTACATAAAATATTTAAATTTGATCCACTACTCACGATTTCAAGTATTGTAGATAGAATAAATCGTATTCTGTAACCGCTTAGATACACCAACAGCTATTTTGTTTGCAATGCATAATATTTGGTTTAATTCAACATGTTGATCGAAATGTCTCAACAGTTATGACCAGTGTTTCACCAAGCCAAGTAGCTTGGCTTGAAAACAAAAAGCTTGGCTTGGCTTGATTTTTATAAGTCCAGGTTTGGCTTGTTTACCAAGATTTTTCAAGCTTTACCAAGCTTTATCAAGCTTTCAAGCTTTTTCCCCCACCTTGCTGATCACGTGTTAAGTCTACTAACCGTTCTCCCGCCGCCCTTTGTTTTGATGTTTAATTCAGTCACTGCTAGCCTTTCGAAGCAAGTATTTACAAATATGAACGCCACCAATATTTCACATATCGAGGAACCCTTTCAAGCGGATCTGAATTGTGGTAGAGGAAGCGTAAGGATTGTCTTCTAGCAGTCCTTGCGAAGAACATATTCGAATTAAGTCCCGAAAAACAATTAAAAACATAAAGGTATCTAATTTTTTTTTAAATTAGTCAAAACAGAGCAAAACTTACAAAGCAGCAGTATACACTTTGTGTACAAGAAAATCAACAATAATTAAAATGCTAAATGGGGCCACTAAGTCTTTAAAAAGACATTTACAAAGTAAACAAGGATTCTTATGAAAAAGCCTTTCAGCAGGAGAAAAAATTTAATCCAAATCCAAATAGTGTCAATGTACTGATACAGAAATATATGTTATAAATAAATGAAGATCGATAGTGATAAGATTTTATACCTAAATTACCTCTTCTTTTTAGGAGTCTCTTTCTATTCAACGCACATCCTAAGAATTTCCTCATAGAATATTATATGGATTATCTAGTTGTTACTTTAAATAAATTTTGTAGATTATTGTAAACAGTTAATGTAAATAATTCGTTCAAAAGCTTGAAAGCTTGAAAAAGCTTGAAAGCTTGGCTTGAAAAAGCTTAGTAGTTCAAGCTTTTTTTATAAAAAGCTTGACTTGGCTTGAAAAAAAAATGTAGGCTTGGCTTGGTATTTTTAAAGGCTTGGCTTGATTTCAAGCCAAGCTCAAGCCAAGCTTTTAAAAAACAAGCCAAGCCTGTGAATCTCTGGTTATGACACACCCTGTATATCTGTATATTTTTTATGAACCAATTAAATAGATTTAATGTAGGCATCTGTATTCTAAATACTAATAGATAATAATAAATCTACTCATACCTCATAAGTGTAAAAACGTTCAACAGTTTTCCCTCAAATTATATAAAGACGACACAACAACTATGAATAATGAAAATGTTTTCGATTGTAATTTCTGGCTTCGCAACGAAAACGTTTCCTTTCCCCTTCAAAAGGTTATAGCGGCACTCGAGGCAAAGTGGCAACATTTAAATGCAATGAAAGGAAAAGGTTGGATTCCACTTTTCACACAACTTAACGTTGACATATACTATTTGCCTTTATTAAAATGAATGTTATGTACGCTTATAAAAAGCTACAAAAAAAAGGGGTAAATTAAGGTATGATTTCTAAACTTGAGTTAAAATCGGACAGTAAATGTGTGAATGAAAGTGACAAGCAGCAAAAAATGACTAAAAGACTGATAATTGTAAAATATATTATTATTAGTGCTCTTCTGTAGATTTTCCTCAGTTGGTACCATAGGGTAAAGTCGGGTGAGATGGCCACCGTTTTGCATAGGAGGAGCCTGTAAATTTTTGGTAAGGGTTAGGCTCCATACAATATTTTTTTTTCATTGCTTACCTATCATCCGAGCATACTAGTGAATAAATACATTGAAAACACTTTTATTTTTTATTTATTATTATTTATAAAAATCAGATGTATATGGCCATCTATTTCGGTTTGGTGGGGTCAGTTGGCCAATGCAATAAGGGATAGATGGTCACAATATAAACACGCGAATAAAACATAAAAATATGAAAACAACACACTACTTAATAAAACAAAATATAAAAAATATTCTTAACAACTATCTTGCTTCTTTTTAAACGCAGTTTTACCACAATTTTGGCAAGTGTTTAAATAGGAAGAGCAATTTTCATGAAACCACTTCTGGCAAATTATGCACTGCAACCAATCTTCTTTTTTTGTGTTGTTATAACTTTCTCCGCATCCTACACATTCAGTTTCATCCACCTCAGAAATGGCATCACTTTTCTTTTCATATTGAACTTCTATATTCTCCTCCTCATCAGAACTTGGCGAAGGCGAACGTTTCTTTTTTTGGCCAATTGTTAGTTTTCGAATTTTAGTTTTAGGGGTGTCCTTCTTAGTCTGTTTAGATTGTTTTGTGGACTATATAGTCAGGAGAAGTTAATAGGGTAGCAACTGTCGTTGCTCGTTTTTTTGCAGAAACAACTAACTTAGGTGTGGGATTAATCTGATCTAAAAGCTTTCCAGGCGTCAAATCTGGAACAGATGTCCCTTCCGCTGGAGTTGAACATCAAGATTTCTTACTTCGTTTATTAGAAAATATTTCCAACTTAATTTAACTTATCCTTCTCTTATCCTAGATGCGATACTTGTACGTTTTGTGACAAAATTGAAACTCAACTAAAACTTCCTTATATCAAACAGTCCAAAAAGCTTTGTCAGTACAAAAACCTTCATCAAGCTAAAGCAAAGGTGTTTTATGAAATTAAGAAGAAAATTAAAACTATCAATCGTAAAGTATCAGCAATAGCTTTCGATTTTATGCATAATCTGCCGTTGCCCAATCTTACAACAAACAAAGTATTTTATAGCAGACAACTTTGTCATTATGTGTTTGGAATACATGACATTGGAAGCAGTGACCATGAATGGGTGGCGAAGCGCGGTAAAAACGAGGTGACGTCCATGATAATTCACTATATCAAAAATCATATTTAAGAAAGAATTAATGAAATCTGGTTCTTGTCTGATGGTTGTCCAGGCCAAAATAAAAACTACGTTTTCATTTGTTTCGTGTACATACATGTGCACGTTCTAAAAATAGCCTCTGATATGACATACGTTTTCCCAGTTCGAATACACTCTTATTTACCTTGCGATAGTGACTTTAGCCTTACTTCTCGTGCAAAAAAAGTTGTCCATAAAAGGGACTGAATGGTTTCTTATGGACAAAAGTTTGAAATCCTTCTTTTGAAAAAATCTCAAACCAAAATTTTTACTAAAACCAGCGCGAATGTATCTAGTATCACAGCAGTATCCGGGTTAGGTTCTAGTACGTCAAAGTTATCATGGTCCATGGACGTTTCATACCACTGCAGGGAAAAGAAACTTACAAGAAATGGTTCTAATACCAAACAAACAACAACCTCAAATAAGCAATGTAAAGTTTGGAGACTTAATGGAACTCACTAAATATCTTAAGAATCCTCTTAATAGAGAATTTTACCTTAACCTGAACTCTTAAATAGATGAACGGAAAAATCTTCAGATACTGATATCATTAGTAACGATAACAACAGCGGTGGAGTATGAAAAAAGTGTGTTTTTTTTATATAAGGACATGTGGTAATTTTTCAATATTCGCAATTTTTTTTCAAATTTTGTATTTTCAACCATAATAAATATTAGAATATGCTTCTGGCTTAAACATTATTTTCAAAAAGCATCATTACAAAAATGCATACTTAAACTGTAAGAAGGTAAGCAGTTTTTCTTGATTTCCCAAAAAGTTTATTTTTGGGAATGCGCTGTTTTTCAAATAAACGTTTCAATAACAAAGTGATGATCCTTGCAATTATCTATAACAATATTTATTCACAACCATATATGTAATGTTGTCATTACTAACGTCATTGAAGGTTGGGAAGAGTCACATTACACACCTCTACTTCCCGCCCTCACTTCCTGCCCTTACATCTCGCCCTGACTTCCCACTCTCACTTTCCGCCCGCACTTCCCGCCCTCACTTGCCGCCCTATTTCATCTATTATAGATGAATATTTTATATATTTAAAAAATAACACATTTTTTGACAAATTTTATAATGCCTATTTAATGGCAAACAATAAAAAACAACAATGAACTAAAATACAACAAACTACTTATTGATATTTATTATTCGCGAATTTAATATCCGGCTTTATCTGACATTTATTTATATTGGTGACACTTGTTTACTCCGTAATCACAGTAACAATATATTTACTTGATTATTCTGAGAAAACCGCGCGCTTGGTAATTTGTCGTTAAATGTAATATTTTAGGTAGTTCAGAACGAAACAGATTTATTAACTTTGATCGAAATATGATGGTTGTAAATAAAATAGTATACAAACCTCGGTAGGAAGTTTCATTCCTGTCTCGAGATTATAGCTAACCTCGACGCTTCGCGTCTCGGTGATCTAACTAATATCACGACAAGACTGAAACTCTTCCCACCTCGGTGTGTAATATACTAATAATCCTATTTATATAAACACAATCAATAAAGTTATTTAGTTTTTTAAGAAAATCTTCATATTTCTGCAGTTGGATGTTAGTTTAATATTCTAATAAACAAATTTTACGCAATAGATAAGTCATTTTAAGTTATCGTCGAGGTCTAAAATCTTACTTTCAGATCTGTGCAATGCAATTATGCCATTTTATTCAGTGACATTTTTAAATGCTTCATTCATCAATGAAAAAACATCTTTTTTCTTGAAGTCAAAGTTGTTCACAGCAATATAGCTTTTTACCTGATTCAATACCATCTCGATTGGGTTAAGCTCGTAATTATAAGCGTAAAACAGCTACCTCATATTTTATAACTATTTTCTTAATTTTATATTTGTTGTATTGCTCTCTGTATGGTTGGCAACTTCAAGAAGCTCAGATTTTAAATAGGAGTCGTCAAAGAAAATATATTTTCAATCTGCCACTTTTACTTCAGAATTATTTCATGAGGTAGCTGGAAAACTAAATTTACATAAACGATACGAAGCGTTATCTATAACAACAACCTTCTTTATTCCATTTTTGGGTAAGCTAGGATTCAGTGACTCCTTAAGCCATTGTTAAAACTAGTCAGCGTTTATTTCATCATGATAATCGTCATCGCTTTTCTTTTCCAAGAAAAAATATGCACACATCTTTAAACCCTGCATGAACAAAAAGTGTAGGTCGACCTATTTGTGTAAATGCTTTGAAGCCTGTGGTTGAACACTTTATAAAATCATTTCAACGTATAAATTGTTATTTCACCGAAAACACTCATTTTGAGAGTAAGACTTACCGTTGCCGTCACACATTTATCGTCATTAATTAAATAAAAAATCATACTAACAAGTTATAAAAGTAATTTTAAAAAAACCAACTTTAAAATCGTTGAGATGCCTTCACCAGCTTTTGACCACCTTTATATGGGATCATCCCTATGGTACCTCCTTACTAACAATAAAAGAATCATAGAATTTGGAAAGAGTGGTAAAGAATTATCGCTGAACATACATAAAAAAAATAATTTGACGAATTAAGAATTTTCTCGGTTAAAAATTACAATTTTTGCACTCGCATGGGACATTTGTCCGCGTTTGAATTTTTTAAACTCCATGTTGCACAACTACGCCAACCCAAAAAAATTGATTAATTAAATATTAAAGTTTTGACAATTATAAAAAATTCATGAGTTTTAAACTTTAAAAAAATGACAGTAGTAACTCTTCATCTAACAATAAAACAAATTTTCTTTTTTAGTTTAAATTTATTGTGTTATTATTGTTCGTTGGTCAGGATTTATGACTGTAGCATTTTATATTATAGAAATTCGTAATAAAATACACTCCGTAAGTTACCGGTTGTGACTAGTTTAAAGTAAATATTATATTTAGAAACACATTACTTTACTTACATTAGGAGATTAAAAAGAAATTTTAAATTGATTTCTTTTTGTTTTCTTTACTTTTATATCTGGCTTTTCCCATGTTACAACCTGGAACAAAGTAATCTTGCTTTAATCTATTTTGTCACCTATGTTACTTATGCTTAAGTACTTTTTTCGAAATATTTTGATTCTTTTCGCCAATTTAAAAAAAAAATACCTTATTTCACATTGACTTAAATTACGTCACTAACGTACGACCCGCCAGTTACAGTCAGTTTGGCGAACTTTATAAAATAAAGGACGGAAATTTGACCATTGCCCTAGCTTTTTGTGACCATTGCCGATTCGTCTCGTTATCTCTAGTTTTCATACCCCTAACCTATGTCATATTTTCTCTTCTTCGTTTCTTTTTAACCTGTTTTGAACTCAGTGATACTAAAGCTTACTGCAGTCATGATTACAACCTTTTTTACAGAGAAAATCTTTATATATAACTGTTTAAACGTTGATACCACAATATAATAATACAGTAAAAACCCCTATATCAATACATTCATCCTTAGTATGTCCACTAACAGTTGAGGGACGTTAGGATTTAAAACGGATTTTTAACAGACGTTCCACAGATGTTTTGTGCTGTTTGGATTAGGAAGAAAATAAAAAAAACCTTAAATTATTACGATCTATCGTATCCCTCTGAAAACAATTACTCCTTTGTCTAATGTTAATATCCCAACAAGCATTGGATTATGTTTTGCTTTGCCCAGTTGTGTCCTTATTAGGAATCATCATCAAGGAATATGTATTCAATCTCTAATTGGCGCTGCACAGTTACCAATTTTTAATTTCTTTCATTTTTCTTTGAATATTATTTATTGCCTCCTATGATATTGGTCAAAAATGTTGTTATTTTCCGGCACGAAATAAGCGCTTAAAAAAAACTGATTAATCTTAAAAACAGTACCATGTTTTTGTGGCAAATACTTTAAACTCTCTTTCTCCCACAGCACATTTCTAAAGCTAACGGAGCAAAATAAAGAGAAAATAAGGAAGAATTATGTCCTTATCCGGAGCTAGAATGCAGAACTTGTTAATATTATGGCGCTCGAAGTTTCTTTTTCGTAGACGACACTATCCAGCTCCCAATTTCTATGCAACATCCCGCGAGGCGAGCCTCCAACACTCCCTCCACAACTTTGAAACCATGCCATTACTAGGCGATACAGTTGCGATACACTGCATGCATATACATCGAAGTCGACCTGGAATCGAGTCCTGCCGCCTCCTGTGATAAGACGTCCGCTTAGGGCGGTGGGTTTTTTGGTCCGTTATTGATATTTCCGCTATTTTTACCGGCGTGAAATAAGCCGGATGGTCTCGTTTCATGTATTTTAAAGACGAGAACGGTCGTTGCTTGAACCGTTATAAAACAGAGATTTTGATAAGATTTCCTTCCAGCAATGCGAAACGGAAAAATTCTATTTGCGGGAATTAAATTATTAAAAAAAATTGTTTTGGCTTGCGGAATGGCCGTGTAATTTCGGTTTCAAGATGTATAAATGAAAACGGGTTCCGTGGTTTTCTACCAAAATTGAATTTTTGGTTAAATAAGATTCTATGATTCTGATTCCCGAGGGTAATAAAATAGCTGGTAAAACATTACAAAACTGTTAATTAAAAAAAAATTCTTATACATAACCCCTAGTAAACGTTTTAAAAATAATATCAAACAATTTTCTCAAATGCCTAATTCTGAAAAAACAAAAAATCTTATAAACTATATGTCATCCCTAACATACGCTACTCCATTAACAAAAATAAATAATAAATATTACGCCACTTGTTGACTTTGTTTTAGCCTCCTCTAAAATTAGTTTACCCACTACTAATATTTATTTAAATTAAAATTAAAAGTATAACTTCACATGACGTTGAGCACTTGACTGGTAAAGAATTTATATACTTTACATAATTGTGCTTATAAGAACGTATGAAGTCAAAAAGATAATGGATGTAATATGATTTAAAATTGATACAGGTATATGGTATTTCGCCAATTATGGAGTGAACGTCATTACTAACATTTAATATAAGTAAACATAAAGCATGACCAGTGGCAGCACCAAATGTACAAATTTCCACCAATACAAAATTAAATTAAATTGTATTGTATTTTTTCTGCTGTAGAACACTCTTCTAAGGTTATAAGAATTTAAATCGGTTAAAACTTGCTTATATTTTTTGTTTTCAATCCCTTCTAAAAAAGCATTTTATGATTAAATGGCTGTTCGTCTAGAACAATTTGAGGCACGCAATAAAGCATGCAATAAAGAATTATTTTGATATAAAATGATATGAATCAAAATTTGTCTAAATATGTACTAAAGGTTAAAAAGATTGTTACTAGATTCAGTCTTCAAAAACAGTCTTCATAATCTGAATTATCTCAAGTGCTAGTAGACTAAATTTTATTAAGAACATAAATGTCGTCTGGCTAGAACTAGCACTTTAAATTGCCGTTTAAGATTCTCAAAAGTCAACGTAGTTGATAGCCTGGCAGCAAGGGCATACGTCCGGAAAACCTGGAGGTATTGGTTCGGTCCTCGGCGATGACATATTTTTTTTCCAAATTTACAAGTATTTGTTTTTACCTTGAGGGTCCGGAGATTTCACCTTGCGGGTCCGGGGATGGTCTTAATAATTGGTAGGAGAAGTTTTGAGGTTTTTTCCGAATTTTCAAATTATTTATAAATTTTATTGGTAATATTTATTTTAATAATACGGTCTGGGCAATTTATATAAAAATGTGGCGTTCCAAACTTATTCTCCAAAATTCTAGATGCCTTTAGGCTAAAATAGATAAAGTTTTTTTTACCAGAATTTGTAATTTCGTTATCATTTATTGAAGGGTCCCTTCTGTATCAAAAATGATAGGGAAGCTTTGGACTTATTTTATCGATTATCCTTGATAACGGAAAAAATGGAGGCCGTAAAAGGTCCAAATAAGGTAGAGAGGTACTTAGAAAATTAGAGCATAACTGGACTGATATCTATAATACTACAACTGTTATTACAAGTCTACAAATTACAAGAAGTTCGCATTTAACTATAAATTGTATTGAACTTGGTAATATAACGAAAGTTCTTGCAGTAATAGGATCATGGGTAAGACTACATACCACTTACAAAAAAATGTAATCTATTTGTACCGTCTGCCTTAATTGTAAAGTTGTGATTGTGCACCAGAGTTTAGTTAGGTTCTCTATGGGTATAAGACTAAATAAGAATCAAAAATTAGAGATATCGAGATTTAAGTTTAGTGAAGGAAAGACATATTTCTAAATATTACCAGGTTTTTAACGATTCAGTATTGTGAAAAATGCACGAACAAATTTTAAAATTATTTCAGTTTATTTTCAATATGCATTTGCTTCATAGCTTCTCTTTAATAAAATTGTTTTCCTTTGGAAAAGTTGTATCTTTTAAACCTTTATAAACATATTTGGATGAAAACTGTAATAATTTAGAAAAACAAAACAAAATTCTTGTATTTCAATAAGAAACTTGCTTTCTAAAACAACTTAAGGAGTTTCAAAGTTATCTTTTATTTACTCTTTGACTAATGCAAGTTTAAACTGCATGAATTTACTTTAGTTTTATCAATAGACATTACAAATATTTACTTTTCTGTAAAACTCAGATAGAAAAATGAAATATTGGTGTTACGGGCGCCGTTTAATATAGGCTTTGTCTGAAGCATGGAGGTATAATACTAATGGAGATACCATGAGGCAATTGTTTTATATATGATACGTTTTATTAAAAATGACCCCACTGGGCGTGGCTTAAATGGTTGACTAAGCAAGGTTGTATTCAAATATAATTAAAGTCCGTATGCAGAATTACAACTTTTAAATGACTTACTTACCTACGATTTGTTTCAACATGATCGATTCGAAATTAATTTGATGATATTGCGCAATTATGACTTCTACACTATTTACTATTATTTATTTACCGTTTTTCGGCCAAGCCAATGCCAAGACCATAAGAGAGATTAATATTATTATATTGTTCTGTCTTCGCCGAAACCGTCCGATATATGACCTGTGTGATCGAAAATCAACGTTCGAATAACACTGTGCATCAGATTTGTTAATCTCTTTGTGCTTTAAAACTAAAACCCGAACTACGATTTTTCGTTCAAGGACTTTCTTGTCTTGATCAAAGCTGCCAATGTCAAAATCTGAAAATGAGGAGAATTATGACATCAAATTACCAAACCAAAAACCAAACCACTACGTGAATTGTGACTAAATATATTTCAGTAAAAATTCAGCCAAATTTGTAGAAAGGACAATTAATTACTTTTAAATGTAAAACATGTAGGTCTTTCTGCTGCAGATGACATACATTAAAAATATGACCCGCTACAGTCAAAAGTTTAAAGAGACCAAAAATTCAGCTAGGTATGACTTTATGGTTAAAAGTAGATGGAAGAAAACCATGATCAAAACTACTCTGTCAAAACCAATCGGAACTAAAAAGACTCAGATAATAGTTGTTGGTTTATATTTGAAATAATTAATTATATAGGGTAGGTACATATATTACTAAAATTGCAAGCAAGTACTTACTAAAGATTTCAATAATTGATTTGCTGGTTTAATAAAAATATTTGATAGGATTCTGATTTTTGGAGGAGGAGGTGTACGTAAGGAAGGGTTAGTCTGGAACAAGATTTGGTATGTCATAAAGCCTTATATATAGATCCATGATACAAAAACTACTAGTTTAAGTTCCAAAACTACTAGTTTAAGTTCCAAAACTACTAATTTTTAAATATCAATAACTTCGTAATATGTTTTAAATTATATTTATTGTATATTGTGAACAAAGTCGGCAGGTTTTTAAATTAAGGAACACCAATTTAATGTTTGTTCATTTAATATTAATCATAATTGTAATGTGGTACATGAGCGGGCATATTATTTTATATCATGAGGATGAGGAGGTACATAGCAGTGAGTGATGGCCACAAATCTAATTAAATAATAAAAATACATCACCAGTATTTATTATTATACAGTATATTCATTATCAAAACGGTATAATAATAGGAAATTAGGATCTAATAAAAACTGCTTTTAAATACTTGAAATTTTATTCTTAATTATAGGTAACTTAAAAAGTTAGTCATTTAAGTGTAATCATAAGTTGGTTTTTAAGTTTAATTATAAGTTGGTTTTTAAGTTTAATTACAGTTGGTTTTTAAGTTTAATTATAAAGTTAGTTATTTAAGTTTTATTATAGTTATCTAAGTTTTAATATAGTTATTTGTCTTGATTATAAAGTTAGTCACGTCAATGTTCTTTATTAAGTTAGTTATTTAAGTTTTATTGTAAATAAAGTGTATACTAACTAAACATTCATTTATTGTCGGAACAGCATTCTTTTTTAATCTGACCCTAAAATCACTCTTATCAAAAAATTCTTCCTTGAAGTGAATAGAGTACAACATGCTATCCGGTTTAGGCTCAAATTGGTCTTTTCCCACAAATTTAGACCAAATTTTGAGATATTGTGGGTGTTTTGGAAACCTATAATAAAAAAAAGTTAAGCATTCTAAAAAAAATTCTAAGTACACTCCGTATACTTATGAAAACTTAAATTAGATATTTTCTTACGCTCTTTCACTGAAGAGTTTTTACAATTAATTTTGGCATGATTTTTATACAAATCAATAAAAAAACACTTATTAAGATAGAAATAACGTCGAAATATTTAAATTTGAACAAAGTTCTGACAGATCTTTGACAACTATGACATGACCACTAAGAGAGGGGGAAGGGGTGTCGTTTTTTACTTTCCTATCTGTATACAGATATAAGAAAAGTATAGGAATCATGAATTTTTTCGACCTCGAGTTTTCGACGGATTATTACGCGCGCGCGCGCGTGTGTGTGTGTGTGTGTGTGTGTGTGTGTGTGTGTGTGTGTGTGTGTGTGTGTGTGTGTGTGTCTGTAGGTCGCATAACTCATGAACCGATACACAGAAAAACACTAAATTTTAAACTTAAGCTTTATTCTAGCGTCTAATGAACTGATTAGATTTTAGGCAAAGTCGGAACATCTGGGGGGGTACTTTATAGGTAGTCATTTTTATATTTTATGGAATATATCTGTTATTTACGTTTGAAGAAGAAAATTCTTTAAATAAAAGTTACTTATAATATAATTATCTATAATTTTTGTTTTATACAAAATTTTCCTAAAATGGTCCGTATTCGAGAAATTTGACAAAATGTAAAAAAAATATTTTTTTATAAAAATTGTTCAAACAAAAGTTGTTTGCAATATAATTCTCTATAATTTTTATTCTATACATAGTTTTCTAAAATGGACCGTATTCGAGATATTTGAGGAAATGTGTAAATTTCGAATTTTGAAGAAACCTCAAAAACGGAAAAATAAAAAAACATTAAATTTTAAACTTAAGGTTTATTTCGGCCTGACGTGAAATGATTAGATTTTGGACAAAGTCGGAACATCTAGGGGGTACTTTATGGGAGGCTGTTTTTATATTTTATTGAATATATCTGTTATTTATATTTGGAGGAGAAAATTGTTCAAATAAAAGTTACTTCTAATATTATTATCTATAATTTTTGTTTTATGTCAAAATTTCCTGAAATGGTCCGTATTCGAGAAATTTGACAAAATGTGCAAAATTCTGATTTTTATCAAAATTGTTGAACTAAAAGTTGTTTGCGATATCGATCTCTATAATTTTTGTTTATACATGGTTTTTCTAAAATGGACCGTAATGGAAAAGTGCTAAATTTAAATTTATCAGTATTTTCGTTTTCAATGAATATCTATAGAAAAATGTTTCGAGGTAGATGTATGTGGACAATGTATATATTTAGTTTATCATCTAAACATTTATAGAGATGCTGCAATAGGTTGTATAAAATAACCGGAAAAAGCCTATAAAAACTAGATAGGAAAGTCATGTGGTGGACACATCAGATTTTTTTGGCATGTCATCTCCATGGTATTCAAACTCATTGGTCTGAAGCCAGTATCTATGAACTTTTGACAGCTGTGATCTCCATTGGCGTATTAAATAATTTTTTCATCAGAATCCAGAGGAATGTTCTGTAAATATTTTGTCAATAATAAATTTAAAAAAAAACTGAAACTTAAGCAAAATTTTATTTTACAAAAAAATATTTTCTGCTATTTTTTATTCAAATGTAATAAACGATATTTATAAAACAAAATCAGGTTTCAAATAATTAATAAGCATTGATTACACTATTAATATTGTTTATTCGCTCAGTGCGAAGTCGTGGTAGAGCAAGCAAAAGCGATATTAGCGCTAGCTGCTGATAATTCGTGCATTTTAGGGCGATATTTTATAATTTTAGCATATCAAATACATGTATACATTTTACGGTTTTTTTTTTTAAAAAGTAGGTAAAAACAATACAATAAGCAACCAAAGTTGCTGTGTTGAAAATTATAAAAATACCAGCAAAAAAACAGTTATAAAAATTTTTAGTAGCAAAGTGAAAATTAAATCAAAGAAATAAATGGATATGTGTACAATAAGAAGAAAAATTAACTTTATTTTTGTAATAATAACAGTAATACTGGAAATAGTAGACATCAGAAACTTGAATGGTTTTAAATAAACAATAAATGTCATTTTACGATGTTCTTCAACATCCCTTTAATCTTAAATGTTCATGCAGCAATAACTGGATTTATGCCTTTGATTATTGTACGTTGCTCTAATGCAATTTTGTGACTTACTGACAGAAAACTAGTTTAAGTCATTCATTCTTTGTTTTCTTTTGAACAAAATTGATAATATAAATAACAATATATTTTAACTTCACGCTAATTAATTAAAGATATTTTTTTGACAAAATAGGTTAGTTCTTCAAAGACAACTTATTAGACTTAGACAACTTCTTAAACAATTTCTCGTAAATACAGTTGCCTGCCTTTATTTTATTATTGATTTTTATTGAATATACTTTTGTTTTTAGTTTAAGCAATAAAAATATATAATAATAAATTGAAGACACAAGTATATGAAGGGTCTATGTAACATTTTTTTTAAATTGTGTTTTTCTGTGAATGAAGGGGTTATGTACCTAAAATTTGGTTAAAAAGTCGTCCGTGACAATATATCATCAAATATAGAAGTTGCCAGTGAATAAAGGACCCATGTAATAGGGAATAACTGCCAATCAATAAACTTTAATACGAAATATCTTGTAAAAATTATTTTTATCCACTTGTGTCTTCAATTAATGTTTTACTTGTTTAACAAATCCGTACACTTTTATTAAAACTAACATATATACTTTTTAACTACGAATTTTATTAAAAATTGTACTGTCAGTATAGGCAAAAATAGTCCATTAGTACAAAAGTGAATTTGCTCTGCTGTCACGCACGGAGCGAATAGGTAGATACCAGTGAACTGTATATTTAAAATGGGACAACAATCCCCATTCACAAAAAAGTAAGCCAAATTGAATTCGCGCAATACGACACAGATTGCGAATAAAGTGCCTTTTGCAGGTCTGTTTTAATCATTTCATGTACTTATTTTAAAATCAGGTGAAATTAATATTCCTGAAACTCAACAATAGAAAAATCCAATTTACTCGTCCGTTATATACTCAAAAGTAGTATTCTTACCACTAAAATTAATAAATTTCCATTTTTTTACCATATACGGGGAAATTTAAAAATATGAATTAGGACAGGGTTACACTTATTTTTTTATTTTTAAAAATATGGAAAAAAGTTATATGGAATTAGTCACCTCTATCTCAAAAATTGATATATAATAGATTTTATCATTTCTTACTCTATGAATAAACAAACATACTATATGCTTTATAAGTAATTTCTAATGGACAGACCAATATACAATTTTGTTAAAACGTACATTTACATATTCTGTAACCTTATTCCAAGAAGTATTAATGGAGACTGTTAAGCCTAATAGAAATAATAGATCTCTTTACACAAACATATCTAGAAGCATAAAAAAGGTTTAAGTGACAAAGTCTTTAATTTCATACACATAATATATATTTATATTTAAATAAAATGCTAAGATATATTAACTGTAGCTTTATTTGTAAAGTAGTAACATTAAAATTGTATGAATTTTGATTACAAATATATGACGACACATTTCTATTAAGCGGCCTGCGTGTATCGTATCGCAAAATTTGCGCGTCACAAACATTTTGGGATTTAGGGATACATTCGCTAGGCAAGGTGTTGCTTTGACAGAAGTCAACAGAAAAAGAATCCAAAATTTATTCTTGTAATCTCTATTTTTTATATTGAAATTAAAACTCTTTATTAGTTTAGTTAATAGAAAGAATAGTTTGTTGTTTAAATAATTGTTAATGTTAATATTAAACACGTATACAAAAGTTTTTAATTGACGCAGCTAGTTTTGAACCCAAAAATTCGAGCTGTGGCCAGTCTCAGACTTGGCACTTGTGATGAGGATAAAGCCAGTATCATCATCCCCATTCAAAAATTTTCCATAAAACGTCCCCAACTCTAGGAACACTTTCAGTGATTTGTTATAGATTCAGGTTTTATTTTTGTTTTAATAGACTAAAAGAATTCTTTATTATTAATAACAATTTTATAAATGAGAAATACATTTTTTATAAATTTTTAATGTCATTTATAAAAATAAAATAAAGATTTGTGTACCAAAGGCTATAAATGTAGAGTTAATCTTTTTCGGCCAAATCAGAAATTTACGACCTAATCAGAAATTAACAACCGAAGTCAAGTAACTTCTGGTGACAATCCCTCCAGGCTCTGGCAAAACATAACAAGGTTACCCTTGAATGGGTGCCAGGACATGAGTAAGTGTTTGGAAACGAGAAAGCAGATCTCCTAGCAAGGTAAGGGAGCGGAAAAAACTCTTATTGGACCAGAACCCACATGTGGTATCTCATACTAACATGTTAAATGGGTGTTAAAGGAACAAATAAAAAGAGAACACCATAGACTGTGGATGGAACTTCCTGGACTTAGACAGTCCAAAAGATTCATAGAGGGGCCATCCACGAGCAGACAACATCAACTGCTAAACCTTAGTAGAAGCGAACTCAAGGCCGTAATAGGACTCCTTACAGGACACTGCGGCCTTAGAAGACACCTAAATCTCTTAGGAATATCTGATGACTCCCTATGCAGAATATGTTAAGAGGAGGACGAAACTCCTATTCACATACTATGCCACTGCCGGAGCCTTAAATGGGAACGGGAATGGTACTTCGGGGTACAATAACCGGAACCTGAAGAAATCGCGAAAGCGCCCATCAGACATATTCTTGAATTCATCAAGAAAATCAATCTGATGGGATAGAAACTGTGAGGGGTACAATAAGCCTAGAGCTTCAGTACAAGTGGGCTTTGAACCACGCCCTAATTCAGATGACAAACTTCTGGTGAGTAATATTACGACCATTTTCAACAGCTTACCAGCAAAATACTAAGTCAGTTTTGATTTTTTTCCATTAGTCACTCAATTTATTTTTCTTGAACAAAACAATGCTATAAGGAACCAAATGTATATAAAAATAATTTAAAAATAAGGTTATAATTGTTAGAGGGCATAGTAAATTTTAGTCAGTTTATAGAGTGAAAGAAATCGAGTCAACTGATCTAAATAGTCAAAAATTAAAAAAAAGACTTAATGTGTTTTGCTTGTAAATCAACGACTTTTCCAAGTACATCTTGTATATGATAAGACTGTTTTATATATAAAGCTTCATCCAAAAATGTATAAACATAGAATTACCGCAAAGGATATAATAATTTAAAATCAATTATTAATTAAATATAAAAATCCCATATAAAATAAATAAAATAATACAATATAAAAGTATCAAAGGTGGTAATTACAAATAAAAAGAGATAAAGTTGGTAAGTGGTCTGCAAAAAAATATATGGAAATCCCATAGGAACCCAAGTTGTGCATAGGCTGGCTACATATTATATTTAAATAACAATACGTATATCACCAAATTGAATTGTTATTTTAATACTAGATACATAGGTATTGTTTTGGCGTGCAATTAAGAGAATTAGTTATCTTTTGCACACAAACAAAATTATAAATTGAAGAGGACTGTATAGCATAGTAAATTGACTCCAAAGGTTGAAAGCTAAAGAATTTTAGATGATTGGTAATATACCTTTGTATTACATGAATTACCACGGTTTATTATGAAACAACACACAACACTATATTGCTTACATATTTACAGTATTATGTACATAGTACTTTACTCAGAAAATTTATTCTTATTAGTGACCATTACCGGCATGGGATAAATCCCCGATCGAGCCGTTGTAGCTATAATATATCCCCTGTAGTGCCATATCACTTGTTAAAGAGATAGCACTAAGTTTGCAGCGTTAAATACGACCGGCCGCTCAACTAACTCGATCTGGCGGTAAATTCAAATATAATTTTAAGGCAAAATTTATATTTTCAGCCAAAATCGTATATTTCCAGCAGCGAAATAGCGGGAATGTTTAAATGTGTTTATTCGGCAATAATAATTGAGAAATAAATACCATGTTCCATTTAACGAGCTGTAAATCCAAGCGCTATTTTTATTTTGATAGCTAAAAATTATACGAATTCTTCTATTGTTAGCTATTACAATAAGAGCAGCGTTTAGATTAACAGCAAATTTAAAAGAACATATATTATACTGTTCAATTATACCTGAATCACTTATTTTTTACCTATAGAGGCTAGATATAAAAAAAATTGGCTTTGGTAAAGAAAATTGTTTAAAATATTTTATTGGAAAAATTATAAACATTATTTAACTTATTTTATAGTCCAGAATAACTCTAGTCATATCCATTTTCTAAAAAAAAAAAATATCACTATATCAAATCATTCGTTAGTTATTAAGAGATGTTTGTGATAATACAGTGTCGGCTACCAAATGTTTTACAATACGTTTTGCTAATGTCCAAGTGAACACTACAAAAAGTCAGCATTAGTGTGAGAATGAATGGAATACTATGAACGTAGCCAGCCGGCTACATGGGGATATATCGCGCTGTGTGCCTGTTCATATTAAGGCGGGTACAGATCTGAGCACGTATGCTTATGAGGCAAGCTAAGGCCAAACCGTATGTGTCGTGCGGCGCATTTTGTACATACAAATGGTAGACGTACGAGGCACTGATCCAGTAAATTCGCGAGCACGAAACGTACACTCAAAACACTTGTGTACTTAAATCAAAAATAGAGGTCCGGTAGTTGAGTGCCTGTTGTATTATTTTGTCTTGCTCTCCATAAAATATCTCGCTGTTTATATACATCCAGGAGAAGCAAAACTATTTGCAAAATAAACCTTGAAAATTCGCTATAATATATTCGGTACAAATTCCCCGTTCAGACTAAGCACGTACTGCGCATTGCCTCCCTATGATGTACCGCCAACAAACGTATGGGGGCGAGGCCGCAAGGCGCAATTTGCTGCGCCTCGGAAGCTCGTCCAGATCTGTATGCTCTTGCGTCCTCGGCTTGCCTCATGCGCGTACATGCTCAGATCTCTACCCGCCTTTACAAATTATACACACAAGTCGATACTGTTTATAAATGCTAAAATCAACAAGTGAAATAAAAATTTGTAGTTTAAATGGACACCTACTTCGAAAAAGGAGAAAAACTAAAACATTAAATTATTTTACCTAAATTTTAAAGGCTGTTGTCACTGGAAAACTATTATCTAAGGCTTGGATGACAGCCATAGGACTCCCTCCTTGAATCATGCCCATAGGAAAGCATAAGATCTTAAATTATAATATTAGAGAAAAATTATTATTAACTCACGTCAAAATTGACACTTACATGCCCTACATTAAAAGAAGGGAAAACTGAAACATAAAATTGTTATACTTTAATTTTAAAGGCTTTTATCACTGGAAAAGTATTACCTAGGGCGGGGACCCTCGGATAATAGCCAGAGGAATACCTCCTTGAATCCTATTTTTCTGAATTTGTTGTACGTTTTGCTTTCCATATTAAATAAGTAAGCACTTAAAACAGAAACACAAATCACAATAAATATCGCTGAAAGAAAATTAATATTAATAAATGGTATAAATTTCATAGTAGAAAAAAATTAAAAAATTATCACTTGTCAATACTGACACTTCACGCTTCGCTTGTCAAAAACTTCGTCTTCAACCAATGAACGTGTCGATGTCAGACGTGTAAAAACTCAAAACGATACTAGCGGCATGAGACTCTGCGCCTGGCCGCAGCGTAACTCAAAGACATTTCTTGAGTCCAAGTGACATTACTACAGAGGATATACAGTGGTTGTAGCTTGACTCACACCACCAGCTCCAACAGTTCGGTTTCCTTTTTGTTTATTTGATAGAAGCTAATGCAACCTTTTAGAGCATACATGTTACAAACTATATTGTTTTTGACGAATCACTATTAATCGATTTTTAAATCGTGCATTTTTATTGGATATATTTTGTCATTAAGCATTATAACCGATCTAATTATTTTTATTTTGTTTGGTTTGTATATCTTGCCCTAAACCAATTCTTTTAGATAAATTCAACAGCGACGGCTTTTAAAGGTACTTTTAACAGGTACCTCAACTGCTTCTGATGCATTTTCGGTCCCTTAACACTTTCAATGCTCACGGCTCTCAAGAGAGCCGCAGCCCGTCTTACGTAGGTGCGCACGTCCCACTTGAGAGCCGTTTGCTACGGTTGTGTTTAACTTAACACTGTAAGGTACGCACTGGTAAGAGATAGTTGAAAATATGCCAGCGTGTAGGTTATGACTTGTAATTAAGGTTAGTTTTATCAGTTTTCGAATTTTGTAATTTTTGTTGAGTTCGCGATGGTAGACAGTGTTGCAAGTCCCTCACGACCAGAGAAACAAAAAATTACTTTCAAAAATTCAAATAAAGAAAATTACTAAATTCTTCACACACATCAAGAAAAGAAAAGCGTTTTATGTTTGTAGTAGAGAAGAGAGAAAAAATTATGGATTGCCGTAATTAGGTGGATTAATGCAAAATCTAGAAAAAAATCTGATTTTTCAAATAGATCGGTGTAATTACATATTTTAATGTAATTTTTAATTCTTATCAACTTTTCTTTATGAAAATTTTCGATTTTGCCAAAATAAACGTACTTTACTCTTGAGCAAAATTCATATTTTTTGACAAACCTCGTATACGGCTTGAAAAATTTGATATCTGATGACTGTATTTTAAGTTTTGGGTCATTCAGCACTTTTTATCAAGAATAACGTTTTTCCTAAAATCAATAATAAATTTTTTTCCATATTGTTCCAACTTAAGTAGACACACTGTATATTAGTGAGGCTACTTTGTTTTTATTATAAGTTTTTGATATGTATAATAAATATTGTGTATAAACTATAAAAATAGGATGGCTCACATGCGAGCCGGTCAGCATCCCACAAAATTTCCTTAGTAAGGTGCGCATGGCGCGCATGTGGGACGGAAGTTAGAAATCAGTAAAAACAGTAAATAAAATAAATAACTGTTTATTAGCAATGGTATTGTAAGTATTGAACAAAAGTAAGTTATAATTCAACGAAAACCTATTGTCGCACCTGGGATATGTACGTCATTGAAAAGTAGCAGCGAAAGTGTTAAATAAATGTGTTAGAAGCGTATATTGAACGATATTCTAGATAAAAACCTTCTTCTACTTCGCTTAATTAATCAGGGGCTTATTCTCTAAGCAGCATTTTTGAAAACACTCAGCGAGTCTCCCTGACAAACAACTAACAAAAGTGTAAAGCACAAACGTTTTGGTATTCTCTATTTGCTGTGCTGTTCATATTTAAATAAAGTAAATTACTTTTAAAAAAGTTACACGTGAGTAGCATTTTGCTGTTCGCACTTTAAGCTTTGACATTTAAGGGCTAAGATATTCGGATGTAGTTAAGTCAAACATTAAAATATGGACCTAAATAATATGATTTGAATATTAAAATGTCAACAAATGTATGCTGTTTATTATATTTTTAATTCCTAATTATTTTGGAATTGCCTCAATATATTCTTATAATTTATAATTATAATAAAGTCAAAATGACATTCAAATACTAACCTAACATATTTAGACCATTGAGAATTTACAATTTATAACTATGACAAGTTATGACAAAAATTAAAATCACTTACGAATAGCAAAATCTTAGAGCATATAAGACTAGAGATATCATTCAATGTATTTTGTTATGTATAAGTGGGGTCATCACTTCTGGCGTGGGGCGAGAAGGGTAGGTACGCCATTCTCAATGGCGTACGGTTTGAAAGGGTTCGTATTTATGTTTACCATTTATGCACTGTAATTTCACAATAACTAATAATTTAGATAATTGATTCGCATGATTAATAAACAAATTTATTAAACAATGTTCTTTTTCTATTTAGGTTAAGCTTTCGTTATACATTGTATTGTATATATGTTTTACTGGAAATGACTATATGTTCGTTTAGGATTGAAAACTTTCTTTATTGTAGATATAGGTTTTAAAACTGTATGCTTTCAAATGAATTCGTGATCACACATTATTTTCGTTTAGTTCAAGTAGATATTTTAGAAACTAAAATATTTTTTATATAGAGTAAATAATAGAAAAACGAAAACAAATAACAATAATTTATTTCTAGTAGAAATAATATTAAATGTACATCTTTTATAATAACATTATTAATCAATATAATCCAAACAAGAGATAATATAAAATATAGTAGGTACCTAACTATTCGTAATAGACATATTTATTCACTTTACAAGCAGAACACAATAGCTTATTTTACTTAAACTGACTGATTTTGTTGAAACTTGCTGCCAATATCAATATATGCAATATATTTTTGGCCAGTCCATTCCACCCTTTGCATAATTGCCATTTCATCCATGAAGAGATTTAAAAAACCTTTTTTATAACCTTTTTGACTTTCTCGCCTTTAAATTTCAATGCTCTTCAGTGAATCCAGGAGAACCATCAACAGCCTAATGTCTCTTTAATAAAGTTCTGGGATGTGGGAGACAATTGTTAAATTTTTCCATCACATATGTATAAGCCTTCATACTGTAGAAGCTTAAAGTTAGTGCTAACGCTCTTAATTCAGGGGAGTATTTTGTTCTGGAATGATCTTTAATTGCTCTCTTGACCAATTCCTTAGATCCACTTGCAAGAGAAGCCTAAAAAATAAACTAATTTGACCCAAAATAACATATATAAATAAAATATTTCCTTATCATTAAAAACATTTATGAATAATACTGGAATTAATTCTTACATCCACAAGTAAATCTGTTCTTTTTATAAAAGAGTTATTTTTTATATATTCTATCGTACTAAAGATTCCAATCTACTTTGTAAAAAATATTTCCCCCAGTTTTTTTTCCCGTTTAGAAGGGAGCTTACAGATATTGTGGTTTTAGGTGATGAGTTTATCAAATTTTAAACAATTTGTTGTCTTTTATATTTTGCATATTTTCGTCCCTACAAATGAAATGTACATAAAATATGTATTCTGCAGAGTTTTAATGATATACATTTAATTAAATTTCAAAAGTTCCAAAGGTTATTATTACCAGCACCGGTTTGGCTTTTAAAAATATAAGAGCTAATCGTACCTTTTCATTAGCCTTCTTTCCTTTCTAACTTCGAAATTTTCAATGTTGGAAACTGCAGATAAGGGTATATTTTCTTTACTGTTGTTATTTTTATGCCTGTGAATAATCATGTAATAATAATATAACTATATGTCTAGTATTTAACAAAATAAGCCATATATATGAATATCAAATTACAAATATTTACAGTTTATTTGGAAAAAACTCCTTTCTATAGCAAAGTACAGGTACAGATATAGATCCTTTTATTAATCTATTGCTATCTTTATAATAATGTTCAGCTGAAAATGGTCTGAACACAGACATGTGTTGTTAGAAATACTATTAATGCCCAAACTAAATGTTTGACAGTTTGGTTGTGAGATCAGCGGGAAATCTGAAATAAGTAAAAAAAAATTTTAAATATTAATAGCAGTTGAATAAATATACACAATACAAAAATATATCTAATCCATTTTACATTATATACAAAAAGACATAAATTAAGCATTATTGCAAAGAAAACGACTATTTTCTGTCGAACGCAACGAGTTGCGATCATGCTCAAATGAAGAAAATTCTACAAACATGTTTTCTTATTCATTTCCCCACTTCCCATTTTAAGTTACGTTTATGGAATATAGAATACTTACTTGTGAAACGTCAACCAAGATCCTTTTAAATATGTATTATTGCAAACTATACAAGCTTTCGGCATAATTAGTACTTATTTTATAATAAAATTACACTTAAAAAGTTTATCAAAGGGGAACCTCGTCCAAATTGTCTTTGGAAGCCACAAAAAATGATATTTTTAAAAACGAAAACAAGACGTCAAATGAAATGTCATTTATCATAAATACACGCGTTATTTAAATTCGCCAATCATAAATCGTCGTGTTCCTAACTCGCCAATCATAATGCGTTGTGTATCTAACACCGAAGGGGCTACCCCCCTCAGTACATAACAAACCCATTTGAGTAACACTTCTACTATTATATGCTCTAAGAGCAAAATCGTCTACCATAATCCCATGCTTGTCGTGCAGTTGAATAAATATACACAATACAAAAATATATCTAATCCATTTTACATTATATACAAAAAGACATAAATTAAGCATTATCGCAAAGAAAACGACTATTTTCTGTCGAACGCAACCAGTTGCGATCATGCTCAAATGAAGAAAATTCTAAAAACATGTTTTCTTATTCATTTCCCCACTTCCCATTTTAAGTTACGTTTATGGAATATAGAATACTTACTTGTGAAACGTCAACCAAGATCCTTTTAAATATGTATTATTGCAAACTATATAAGCTTTCGGCATAATTAGCACTTATTTTATAATAAAATTACACTTAAAAAGTTTATCAAAGGGGAACCTCGTCCAAATTGTCTTTGGAAGCCACAAAAAATGATATTTTTTAAAAACGAAAACAAGACATCAAATGAATTGTCATTTATCACAAAAACACGCGTTATTTAAATTCGTCAATCATAAATCGTCGTGTTCCTAACTCGCCAATCATAATGCGTTGTGTACCTAACACCGAAGGGGCTACCCCCCTCAGTACATATCAAACCCATTTGAGTAACACCTCTACTATTATATGCTCTAAGAGCAAAATCATCTACCATAATCCCATGGTTGTCGTGTTGGTGATCGAACTTTGTTGACAAGTCCGCTTGGTGTTTTGTTGCTATGCATTTTCAGCTAAAAGTTTGAAAATAACCCCTTCTGACATGTTCTAGATTAACAAACTTCTCATTAATGAACTTTTAACATGTTTTTAAAGTTTTTGGTATTATTATTCTTTTAATAATCTCCAAAATAATAGGTACCATAAATATTTTCTAAAAATGTGTATTTTTAATTTACCTATTATTTTTATCATTACTTTAATGTATATCTTCTTTATAAATTGAATAACTTATTCTATAGCTTCTGTAGCAATGTTGGTAGAAAAACTTGAACATTCTGATCCAGAATGTTTAAATTAAAATTTTAAATCCCTTTTAGACTCTGTCCTACATTTAGTAGTAAGTAAATTTTCCCTAAAAACGGTTATAAAATATTTACAATATAATCATTTTATAAGTATAATTTATTTTATTGTTAACTTTCAGAAGATACAAGAAACTTTTTGGAGTAGTTCATATTTTCGTAAAATGTTTTCTTTTCAGGAAATACTAAGATTTATTTTAATTTGTCAATAAAGATACACTATAGCATTAAATTATTAAATTAAATCTCTAAGTTTAAAATGTAGTAATAATTTGTATTAGGTGTTATATTACATAATATTATTGTAACTTACTTAAAGGTGGACCAAGTTGAGAATTGAATGCAATCGGAATTGATTCCAGCTTTAAAATCGTCTTTGTCGGCAAAATTCATAACAAAATCATAATTTATAAAAGGTTTCCAAAATATTTTAGTATTTTTGTTAATTTAAAATTATGTCAAGCACGGAGTTTAATTTGATTTTAGCTTTTACCACAATACGAGTATTCTCGATCAAAAATCGGCAACGAAAATTAACCGAGAAACTGAGTGAAAACGAGCACATCGCACACCAGATGTTAAAAACAATCGTTCGTGAGCCATTATGAATAAAACAGGCGAATTTAGGTGCCGAGCGTCGACACACGAAACAGAAGCAACTGCTTGTTGCCAGAAAAATATATTGCTTTTCCGGAAGTTGCTACTTTCCAGGAAACTGGGCCGCGTTTCTTTCTACTCGAGAAAGCGAACTTTTGGCTTTTTGGCACCTCAGGAAAATGGATGGTAACGCACAGTTTGGTTTTGTTTTCATATGAATTTATTTGGGTTCTCCAGCGACGTGAAAAATTACTTTTGAGCCGTTTACTTTCAGCGATTTATGCCAAGCAAAATTATATAACCAGTTTAAGGATAATTTTCACAACAAAATTAAAAGTTAAAAAAGTTTTAAAAGTGAGAATAATACCAGTAGGGTCCCAGGCAGCACACATAAGTATAACTAACGTATTTTATACGTAATACTCGTTTAATTTTGGTATTGGTTGATTCCGTATACGTTTACAGTTTACGATTATTATACATGTCGTATTTTAAAAGATATAATATACGTTTTTTGTATACATCCTATGGTATATAATTAGAAGTTTTTCTACGTTTAAATGTAGTTAACAATATACGACTATTTTTAGTTTGCGATTAACTATTTATATACAGTGGGCCTAAATATACGTTTAGGTTTATTTAAATTAAATTCGTATAAATTTACATAATATTACAATATGTGTTCTTCGTTTATAACTCCGGTTTAAATTTCGTCTTGGTTGATTTTTTAAACGTTTACCATCTACCATTTTTATACTTAACGTTTTTTAACAGATAAATTAAATGCTTTTGTTTGTGGATACTAGTTAATATAACTATATTATTCTACGTTTAAATAGTAACCTTAAACGCATATTACCAGATATATTTATTTACATTACACCATATTTTTTTAATTATATTACCTGTAATATTTATAACAAATTCACCATTGTACCGATTTCAAACACCCGAACATTTAAATAACCCGCCAATAATCTTGGTGGGGTGGACTAGTCCATGTCGTTTCAGTGAGTGAGATTCGGGGTGTGCTTTAAGCTAAGTCGGGCTGGTCCAAAGTGCGCGTAGTGCAGAGAATCGAGAGGGGAGTAAGGTACCGGCAGACGATCGGGAATCAGCTGACTGATGGTGGTTGGTTGCTGTGAAGCGCTCGCTATCAATCAGACAATTCACGCTATTATATTTCTGTTAACTAGTTGCTAACCACGATAATTGTTTTTTATGTAATAAAAAGTTCTTGTAAAATTGTTGGTGTTGTTGTTGTTGTTGTTGTTGTTGTTGTTGTTGTGCCCAGTTGCATTGCATGTTGCTTTGGCGTCCTGGCTATTACGATATTGGTTAAAAGCATATAGGTAAGTTTCTATTAATGTTTTAATTTAGCTACTCGTTTAATAATTCTTGCATTTTATTACAATGTGTAAAATGCTTATAGAAACTCCAAAACATAACCTTACTTTTGTTTCTCTTATTTTTATACGTATTTATATACGTATTTATATACGTATTTTTTAGGCTACCTAGTTATTCCAAGCATACTTATTTTCCTTTTTTTTTGGTCAGTTGTTTTTCATTTAATAAAATGTCTAAAATAACCCTGTCTCGGCGTCATCTACGTAGAAAAATTAGCACAAAATGTTCAAGATGCTTTAAAGTCAAATCAATTTTTTTTATTCCCAATGAAGATAACATTAATAAGGCTTCGGATATTAATATATTATCTGATTCTATAATTTATAATAATTTCCTAGAAAATAATACAAATTTAACTTTTGAGCTTTTAGAAAATATTTCACCTGAAATGCAGTTATATTTTGGTTATAGGAATGGGGGTGAACCAAGAGACTTAACCGACCGAACGATTAGAAGTGCTATGCAAGATTGGCTTAAGTTAGCTAAGGCCTGTCTAGGACACAACACATCCAAAGTGTTAAGCTAAGATTTTAATTTTCATATATATTTTTTGTTAGTTAAAAAAAAGTTTCGTTTAGTTTGTTATTCAGTATTTTAGTGTTTATTTTTTAGTACTTATTTATTTTTTAGTATTTTATTGTTTATTTTTTTTTTAATAAAATATTGTTCTGTACATATAACAAGTGACCAAAAAAAAATTCCTAAATATTTAGGCGAATTACAACCAAAATAGAAACACGAGTAATACCTATTTCTAGTGTATACACACCCCTGCTATGGATGAAATCCAAACTGTCATTTAAGAAATATTAACATTTTTCCATGGCCTCTTTTAGAAATTTTGTTTTGATCACTTTATTTAATTTGTGTTTGAAATACATTTAAAACAATATCAGGTAGACGCATTTTACACATTAATAAAATAAGATAAATCTAATATAGACGTATAGTAAAACATGATAATAAAAGGTAGATAAAGTGTTAATGTCAGACATGTAAAAAATAAAAAAAATATACGTTTATAGGGCGGACATTTTTACGTATATATTGGGTAGCATATCAACGGTACCCATACGTATATTGTAGTACATAAAAAAACGTCTTTTATACCAAAGTGGATTCGTATAAATATACTACAACTATAAATCTAATATAGACGTATAGTAAAAACGTTTAATTATAGGTGGATAAATTCTTAGTAATCGACGTTTATGTATGGCAAATAATATATGTTTATAAGGCGGACATTTTCACGAATATATTTGGTAGTACATCAACCGTATTCATACGTATGGTAATAGCTAAAAAAATTACGTAATTTATACCAAAGTGTGCTGCCTGGGGTGATGTAAAATGAAAAATAATAAAGCTTAATTTAGGATTATTGTTAAAATTTTAGGATACAATAAAGTAGCCAAATGTTGTACACATACTTAGTTCAAATGAATAACATCGTCCTAAAATCCATAGTGAACAATTTCTTTAATCTCTAAATCATATAAAAAATATCGTTGTCTGTTTTTTTTTCTGTTTCTTCGCCTACTCCTTTAAAACCTTGCAATAGAAAGAGCGATAAACTAAAAAGGTTTGCATGTAATTTGTAAATATTTTATACAAAATAACTGTACTATGACGGAAAAAACGTTTTTCACGCCTACAGGGATAGCTTTCGCCAAATCTTAAGAGATACATCTAAACAATGCACTAGAGTATTATTGGTCTTAAAAAGGATGACCTGTGAATTTCGCTTTGAAAAAATCGTCCCGACAAAAGCACCCCGACAATATCGCCCCGACAAATGCGCTTCCCGACATAATCGCCCCCAAAAAATGCGCCAAATAAAATAAATTTAAGCTTTAAGATCGCTTATTTCTAATGGTGTAAACAGAAGTTTGTGATTTTATATTTAACTTACACAGGGTACTGGTAGCAACAAACGAGTAAATCTATAATTATGAAATTGTAGGGTGATGGATGGGATTGTATTCTACATTTTTTAGAGGACATGTCTAATTTATAAGACGTCAGCGTTTATTGTACCGCCGTTATCTTTAATTTTTTTAAACGGTAACGTAGATCAAGTGAATTAGAGAAAAAAATCAGTGCAAAATGTTGGCTATCTGTTTCTTGCCAATAATACAATCTTTCTTGGAAGCTCCGACTAGAATAATCATTGCTTACGTTTCAAGACATATCAGACACTTTAAATCATTCATGTAGTTGGTATGTTTACATAGACGCGAGTTATGGAAACAATCCCGCCGACTAATACAAGAATAGTGCTTACGTTGCACTCTGGACTAAAATTATAAATATAAGTCAGAATAAAAAAAGATCAGATCATTGTTAGCTTTCTGTTAATAAAGGTTTCATTTAAATTTTTGTTTTTTAAAAAGTCTTTTTCGAAGTGCTCACACTTAATTGGCGCAGTCTGTGAGTAGGATATTTTGGAAATTGAACGTATCGCACGGGCAATTTTTCGTATCAACGATTAACCAAAATAACGAACTTTGTGATACTGTGAGCTATAAATTCGAAAGTATATCGGATTTTTCTGTTTTCTATTCGAAAGAATATCGGGTCGCGAACAGACAGTTGCAGTTGATCGAATATTGAGTGTACTTTGAAGAAGACGAAAACGAATTCTACACCTAGGAGAAGAACACACATCGTCCAAACCCTTAGCAGATAAGAAGAATGAAAATCTTCATTATATTGTAAGTGCTCATTCCTTTTATTTCCTTTTAATTCCTTTTAATTTTACTTATAGTAGTTATAATTATTATTAATAGTGTTTGATCTATTTTATGAGTGAACACGAAATTTTCGATTTAGTTAATTTGTTTCAAACCAGTTTTAATTTAAGTTCTTTAGAAAATAATTCAGATAATTTAGAAAATAATTCAGAAATGAGTCCCCCTCCAGTAGATTATCAAATGCTTAGATTATATTTAGATTCTATTCCTTCATTCGATGGTAATCCTCATATTTTAAGTATTTTTATCGAAAATTGTGAAAGTTTGATATCAGTTTTTGCCAGTCCAAATAATCTTGCTTTAAATTCATTTTTATTAAAAGCTATAATTGGCAAACTCTCAGGGAGAGCCCAAAGATTAATTGGTTCCCGAACAGAGCTTAAAACATGGGTTGATGTTAAAAACTCATTAAACCTCAGTTTTGGAGATCAACGTAATATAGATTGCTTAGTTCAAGATTTAATAAATTTGCGTCCTTTAAAAAATGAAAGCCCCTATAATTTTGGCATGAGATGTCAAGATTCCAGGAGTCTTATTATTTCAAAATTAAATTCTTTAAATTTACACGATAATGAACGCGCAATCAGACTTTCAAATTATGATGATTTGGCACTAAAAACATATATTCGAGGACTACCATTACCTATTCAAACAAACGTTAGATTAAGAGTACCTGATAGTTTAGAAAAAGCTATGAGTTTAGTTATAGAAGAAGAAAATTTCTTGTATTCCACTCAAAAATCAAATAATATAAATTCAAATTCATCATTTAAACCTAATTTAAGAATCACCCCTGCCATAAATCCAAATTATAGAGCCCATTCAACATTTAACCCAAATTTTAGTAATTTAAATTCTCATCAACCACTTCCACAATTGCCTCGTCCTACATTTCAACCAAATTTTATGCCAAGAGCACCTTTTCTAAATCATTCTCAATTTAGACCAAATTTCCCAGTAAATAATTCTTACAATTGGAGACCAAATAACAATTTCCCTACCCAACGTCACCCATTTTTCCAAAATCAAAACAATAATCAAATGAAACCCCGTACTTTTAATCAACCACAAATTAATAATCAAAATTATTCTCAAAATTCCAAACCTGAACCTATGGATACATCTTCAGGTAATACTAGAATTCATCCAAAACAACAATTTACTTCTACAGAACTTTTTAATCAAAATATTAACTGCCTTTATCAAAATCAACCATTTGAAAATTCATACAACCCTCAACAATTTGAAAATCCATATCAGTATCAACAATTTGAACAATATGAAAATCAATACGACTGTCACGATAATCAAAATTTATACCATACGCAAATAGACAATGACATTGACCCTTATTCTTATTCTCCTGCAATTCAATACTCCTATGATAATAATTTCTCGACACTTGTAAATGATAACACTACATATTCCCATAGTAATGACTTATGTACAAATCCCACACTCTCAGCTGATGCAAATAACCCGAGTCAGGATTTTATCCAGGCGCCGAGTTCCAGCAATCCGACATAATCTTTGTTAACGCATTAAAAGCAAATTTACCATATATCAAAATTCCCGAAATTAACGCAATTTTTCTTATCGATACAGGCAGCTCGAAATCTTTAATTGATCCAAATTTGGCATACAGGTATTATCAAAATTATATAATCAAAGAGAAATTTAATATTCAGACAGCTCATAATATTTCATATCACGATGAAGTCGCTTGCATTCCTCTTTTTAAAATATTTAATTTGCAAGACTATCATAAATTTTATCTTTTTAAGTTTAGTAACCGATTTGATGGCATCATAGGCGTAGATTTACTTAAACAATTAAATGCAAATATAAATGTAAATAAAAATGAAATAGTAACCCCTAAAGCAGTTATTCCTTTAATTTTGGACACAGACCCTCATGACAACCGACAAAATAATTATTCACTGACTATACCTGGACGTTGCAAACAGATAGTAAAATTACCGGTAAATTTAAAAAATGGTTTAGGCGTACTTGACTATAAAATTTTAGGAAAAGGTCTTGAGATGCCTAAGCTTTGGTAAATGTAACTAACAATTTTGCTATAACCACTGTCACTAATTTAAATGAAAATCCTATAAAATTAGATATTTTTGAACCTTTTGATATCGAAACTTTGAATTTAATTGAAGTCAATTTTCTAGACAAAATGGAAGTCGATTCAGATCCGAATTATGACACTTTTCATGATAATAAATTAAAAGAAAATTTAAAAAATATCAGGCTTAACCATTGTAACAGAGAGGAGAAAGAATCTCTCAAAAATGTTTGTTTTCAGTATAGAGATATTTTTTATTGTGAAGGTATCCCATTAAGTTTCACAAATCAAATTAAACACAAAATTACATTAACTGATGATTCACCAATTTACACAAAATCTTATCGTTTTCCTGAAATACATAGAGATGAAGTTAAAAGGCAAATAGCAAAAATGTTAGATGACGGCATAATTGAAAACTCGACGTCACCATTCTCATCCCCCATCTGGATAGTTCCTAAAAAACAAGATGCAAGCGGGAAAAGAAAATGGCGTTGCGTTATCGACTATCGAAAACTTAACGAACGAACAATAAATGACAAATACCCCCTTCCGAACATTACGGAAATCCTGGACAGATTAGGTAGAGCAAATTATTTTTCGACACTCGATCTAGCTAGTGGTTTTCACCAAATTGAAGTAGACCCCAATGACGTAGACAAAACCGCATTTAGTACCCCACAAGGTCATTTTCAATTTAAACGAATGCCGTTTGGATTGAAAAATGCCCCTTCCACATTTCAAAGAGTAATGGACAATGTATTACGAGGACTGACAGACGAAACATGTATTGTTTATTTAGATGACATTTTAATTTACAGTACTTCCCTTCAGGAACATTTAGAACGTTTAAAACCGTATTCGACAGACTCAGACAACATAATTTAAAAGTTCAGCTAGACAAATCAGAATTTCTTCAAAAATCAGTGATGTATTTAGGACATGTAATTACCCCCTCTGGAGTTAAACCAAATCCTGATAAAATTTCGGCTATTAAAAATTTTCCAATTCCCAAAACTCAGACTGACATTAAAAGTTTTCTTGGACTCTTAGGTTATTACCGACGCTTTATTCGTGACTTTGCTAAAATTACAAAGCCATTAACAAAATGTTTGAAAAAAGGCGCTCAGGTAATTCATAATAAAGATTTTATAGACTGTTTCCAAACATGTAAAGACATTTTGACAAACGACCCTATACTGCAATACCCAGACTTTAATAAACCTTTTATACTAACGACAGACGCTAGTAACTATGCTATAGGTGCAGTTTTATCGCAAGGTACTGTACCAAACGATAGGCCTATTGCGTATGCTTCTAGAACCCTAAATGACTCAGAGACAAATTACTCGACTATTGAAAAGGAACTACTTGCAATTGTTTGGAGTTGCAAGCATTTCAGACCTTATTTGTATGGGAGATCCTTTTATATATACAGTGACCATAAACCATTAACGTGGTTATTTAGTTTAAAAGAGCCTAACTCTAAACTAGTAAGATGGAGGCTCAAATTAGAAGAGTACGACTATAAAATCATTTACAAAAAAGGCAAAATAATACAAATGCAGATTGTTTATCCCGTATATCACTTAACGCCCTAGAAAATGAATCAGTAGTTAATAATACCGGAGATGCAGGTAATGACATTTTAGAATTTTTGCAAAATTTAGCTGAAAATGTTCCAAAAGAAACACAACCTTCCACAAATAAAACGAATAAATCCAAAATTAATATAATTTCAAATATAAAAATTCCTCCTCCTACAATTAATGACACACGAAATGAATTAAATACCCCTGAACCTAACTGGACAGATGACACAGACGATTCTGACGATTCGACGCAACATTCGACAGCAAACGAAACAACAAATAACGGCATACCCATCTTAGATGAAATCATAAATAATAAAAACACACCAAATTTTAGTTTATCCAAATCTTTATCAAAAAACCGATATCACTCACGAAACTTATGAAAATCAAAAAATTATAAAAATTAAAATTCCAGAAACCGATAATGAAAAATTTATATTTGAATTTCTAGTTGAATTTACTGATCTAAAAAGTACATTTTACTTTCATTTTAATAGAGAAAAACTTATATAGAGATTTTAATAATGTTTATTTAAAACACTTTTCGGAAAATGGACCAAAATTAGTTAAATGCACAAAACTACTTAACACTATTTCTGATAAAGAAGAACAAATTCTTTTGCTTAGAAATTACCATGAAGGAAAAACAACGCATAGAGGTATTAATGAAACTTTAGAAAAATTACGTCAAAATTATTATTGGAAAAATATGAAAATATCTATCACAAATTATATTAACGCTTGTTCTATTTGTCAAAAAAATAAATATGCCAGACAAAACCCCTATGTTCCGCTAATGCTTACTGAGACAGCTACAAAACCTTTCCAAATTGTACACATGGACGTATTTACTTACGATGCAAAAAATTATTTAACTCTAACTGACGCTTTCACAAAATTAGCTCAAGCATTCTTCATTCCAGGAAAAACCGCAATTCATGTCAGTAAAGCACTGATAAAATATTTCACTTCATTTGGCGTTCCTCAACTAATTGTAGTAGATAAAGGCACTGAATTTAATAACGAGACAGTAAAAAATCTTTTAGCATTACACAAAATTAAAGTTCATTTCACAACTCCTGGTCACCATGAATCTAACTCAATAGCTGAACGAATACATTCGACATTAATTGAACATTTAAGACTTTTACGTGAAATTTACCCAGATGAAAATGATTTAATGGACTATGCAATAATTGGATACAATAACTCTATACATAGTTCGACAAATTTTACTCCATTTGAACTTACCTTCGGACACACAGACTCTAGAAATCCTAACGAAATTTTCCTTCCTCATGATTTTTATACAGATTACGTTAATAAACATAAAGAAAAATTGGAACACGTTTACAAGGGTGTGCATAAGAATTTAAATGATAAAAAAAATAAAATTATTGAAAAAAGAAACGAAAAAGGTGAAACTAATCCGGAATTCCAAGTTAATCAAACCGTCTATAAAGTAAATCCAAAAAAGCGAAATAAAAAAGATAAAAGATTTTTAGGACCTTTCAAAATTACTCAAATTATTGATAGAAATCGCGTTGAAATTTCCAGAGAAGCATTAAAACATAAAAAATTAGTCTTACATAAAGAAATTATACACATAAACGAATTAAGGAAACCTCCTGTTGCAGATTCCTCTTCTGGACCACAGCCGCAAGACTAGACATTCCTCAATTCCATAACTTAAACGACAATCCAGGTCTCCTCCCTCTTCATTTAGGAACAGCACAAGTTAAAACAAATTTTTGGACATTTATACATATTTATGACATAACAAACATTACAATAGACTTTTTGACATTGCAAGAGCAATATAATAAATTAAACATTTCTCTCTCTACAACTCCCGAAAGTTTTAGTTTCAAAGAAGAATTTCAAAACTCATATCACATGATTCAAATTATCGAAAATAAAATAACCATTCAATTAAATCAGTTAAATCCTTTTTGGAAGTCTAGATCAAAGAGATCCCTTTTCGATGGACTCGGTTCAGCAATAAAGTTTTTAACAGGTAATTTAGACCAAAACGATGCAAAACGATATGACGAAGCCATAACATCTTTGTCTATCAATCAAAATAAAATTAAAACTTTAATCGAGCACCAAGTTACTATTTTACAAAATTCAATCAAAACTTTAAAAACAATTCTAAATTATTAGCTCATAATCAATTAATATTGAGCTCTCGTATTAATGAAATACAAAAATTAATTAAAAATTTAAATATAGAAAAAACGGAAACATTTCATTATTTTGCACTGGAAAGAATTGTCTCACAATTTTCTATTAGTTTTCAAATTATATATGACATACTGGAAAAAATAGAGATAGCCATTAGCTTTTCAAACTTAATACATTTCATAATGCTATTGCAGATCCTACAGAACTATTTTCTGAAATATCACTAATTAGTAAAAATCTTAACAATAATGAAAAATTTCCATTTGAACTCTCCTTAAATAATATTTTAAATTTTGAAAAAATAATCGAAATCAAAAGCTATAGTAAAAATAATAAAATTGTATTTCTACTTGAAATACCCATAGTAGAATCCAATAATTATAACTACTATCACCTGTACTCTCTACCTATACGTTCCATAGAATCCTTTAAAACCATTATTCCTCAATCCAAATTTCTTCTCTCAAATGAGCAGCAATATGCACTTTTAAACTTGGGGTGCAAAGAAGTTACTCAAGATGGATTTCTCTGCCAAGATGTCCAGACCTTAAGAATATCTCCGAATTCCCCTTGTGAAGTACAGCTGTTGAAGTATTCTAAATTTATCAACAAATGTCGACAAATTCCAGTAGATGTCAGCGAAATAAAAATCCAGAAGTTAGAAAAGAACCAATGGATTGTTATCACACCCCACAGTGTGGTTACAAAACAAAAATGTGGTAAAAATTTAGACAATGTCCTTATAAATGGTAGTTATTTAATAGAACTTAATAATTTGTGTGAAGTGAATATAGACAGTTTTTCTCTAAAAACATTTGAAACCAAAAATCCGAATTTTAGAAATATTGAACTGCCAAGTTTAAAAATTTTCAAAAACAATTTTAAAACCTCAACAATAAACTTAAAACCAGTGCAAATAAACTCAATAAAGCTCGATGAACTTAACAATATTCATAGTGCACTCCAGGAAGATAAATTGAAATTAGAAGACATCGACACATCCCCTGTGCATTTTCAAAAAATAAGTTTTTATACAATTGTATTATATATTATAATTATTTCAGCAATCATTTATGCAGCTTTTAAATTTTACATTACAAAGAAGTTGACCGAGAAAAAGAAGAAAGAAAATCCTCAAGATATAGACCTCAAGAATTTTCCGCTCATTTCGAACTCTGGTTCAACCCCATAGTTCTCATCTAGCCCCGGAGGAGTTATGGAAACAATCCCGCCGACTAATACAAGAATAGTGCTTACGTTGCACTCTGGACTAAAATTATAAATATAAGTCAGAATAAAAAAAGATCAGATCATTGTTAGCTTTCTGTTAATAAAGGTTTCATTTAAATTTTTGTTTTTTAAAAAGTCTTTTTCGAAGTGCTCACACTTAATTCGCGGTACTTTACACAAGCTTACAAAAATATAAAATAGAGTTAAGTCAAGATATCTTGCTGGCCAGATACAAACAAATGATATTAAATAAATATATTAATAAATATATTTTATTTTAAGAAAATTACAATATATACATATACTTATAAATAGTGTAAAATTAGTGGAACAATCATCACGCAAAAAAGGCTATATTACAGTTTTCTCACATTTACATTTGGTATATTATATACCTAGTCATTAACAGTGTAAGGCTCGATAGTTACTAAAATTTTAAAAATACTATTTTTAAACATTAATAAACTAATAACTTTACTTCAGAAGGCAATTTATTATAAAATCTTAAGCTATTATAACTTACACTTTTTTCAGTTAGCGTTAATCTATATATAGGGTAGTTTGTAGCACAGATTCCTTGTGGTATATTTATTCTGAGGTTTAAATGTTTTAAATTTATTACTATTCTAAAAGAAGAATAAAAAACACTCTTGTATAAATATTGCATAAAAGGTGAGTAAATTAAATCTCCTAAACTGTTTTTTACAAGGTTCATTAAATTTTAGGTCTGCTACGATTCTTAATGTTCTTTTTTGATTTGAATATCTGCTGTACCCATAAAATATAATACCATATCTAATATGGGACTCAATGGTAGAATGGGTATACAATTTTCTTCATTTCTCTTTTAAAGTAATTTGATAGTACTCTTAATCTATAACATTCAGAGTTCAGCTTTGTTATTACTGAAATGATATGGACTTTCCAACATAATACATTAATTTCTGCATTCCCAGAAAGTCCACATTTTTGTTTAGTATCACAGTGCCTTGTTGTAGATTAATATTATCAGATAAGTGATGACTCATGTAATTTGTTTTTATAAACATTAAATTAGTCTTATCCTCATTTAGTATAAGATTGTTCATTAATAGTGTACTTGTTTTAGTGTAGTGCCATTACAGACCGTCCCATTAGCGACCGCGACCAAAAACTACCTGCTCGAGTGCCACTACCGCCCGCGCAAGGTTTACTTATTTTTTGTATATCCCACTACCGACTACGAGATTCTATCATATAATAAATATGTTGTAGTTCTAAAAAGAACTGATTTTGTTTTAGTAATTTACATTTTAATAATTATTGATAAGGAATATTTTTATTTCGCTTTCAGTTTGAAACTATATTAAACGCTCCCCGTAATATTATACATTGAACTCTTATTTTATTTAATTATTATTATTATTATTTAATTTATAATTGAACAATAAGAAAATCAATTGACCCGGTTATTTTCGTAAATAAAATTATAAATAAATTAATAAATACGAAGATTAACAATCATAAATAATATGTGTTATGAATTGACTAATGACATCAAAACATTCATAAGTATCTGGTTCAGATGTAAAGTGCGGATTACCATATCTACTACGTACCTGCTGACCGGAAGTCCCAATGGTTATAAAACGCAACAATTAAGGATATGTGGATTTGTCACGGCGAGCGACACAGGACGACCAACGTTTGTGAATCCTGACGGTGTCGGCTCATTTCCGCCCGGCTCATCTCCGCCCGCAACCTTTTTCGGCTCATCTCCGCCCACGGTTATGGTCAACCAAAATACCCGGCTCATTTCCGCCCAGATTTGCAGCCCCTTACTAATTACGGCATTTTAGATTAGTAGGTACATACAAGGTGGCGCAAAATAAAGTCCCCTGTTTGTTTTTTATATAAAAATAAGATTAATTAAAAAACAGTCATATTATAAATGAAAAATATTTATTTAAACTCTAAACTCTATTTATTTTTATTTATTTATTTTTATTTATTTATTTTTTTTTTTTTTATTTTTATTTATTTTTATTTATTTTTATTTATTTTTATTTATTTTTATTTATTTTTATTTATTTTTATTTATTTTTATTTATTTTTATTTATTTTTATTTATTTTTATTTATTTTTATTTATTTTTATTTATTTTTATTTATTTTTATTTATTTTTATTTATTTTTATTTATTTTTATTTATTTTTATTTATTTTTATTTATTTTTATTTATTTTTATTTATTTTTATTTATTTTTATTTATTTTTATTTATTTTTATTTATTTATTTTTATTTATTTTTATTTATTTTTATTTATTTTTATTTATTTTTATTTATTTTTATTTATTTTTATTTATTTTTATTTATTTTTATTTGTTTTTATTTATTTTTATTTATTTTTATTTATTTTTATTTATTTTTATTTATTTTTATTTATTTTTATTTATTTTTATTTATTTTTATTTATTTTTATTTATTTTTATTTATTTTTATTTATTTTTATTTATTTTTATTTATTTTTATTTATTTTTATTTATTTTTATTTATTTTTATTTATTTTTATTTATTTTTATTTATTTTTATTTATTTTTATTTATTTTTATTTACTTTTATTTATTTTTATTTATTTTTATTTATTTTTATTTATTTTTATTTATTTTTATTTATTTTTATTTATTTTTATTTATTTTTATTTATTTTTATTTATTTTTATTTATTTTTATTTACTTTTATTTATTTTTATTTATTTTTATTTATTTTTATTTATTTTTATTTATTTTTATTTATTTTTATTTATTTTTATTTATTTTTATTTATTTTTATTTATTTTTATTTATTTTTATTTATTTTTATTTATTTTTATTTATTTTTATTTATTTTTATTTATTTTTATTTATTTTTATTTATTTTTATTTATTTTTATTTATTTTTATTTATTTTTATTTATTTTTATTTATTTTTATTTATTTTTATTTATTTTTATTTATTTTTATTTATTTTTATTTATTTTTATTTATTTTTATTTATTTTTATTTATTTTTATTTATTTTTATTTATTTTTATTTATTTTTATTTATTTTTATTTATTTTTATTTATTTTTATTTATTTTTATTTATTTTTATTTATTTTTATTTATTTTTATTTATTTTTATTTATTTTTATTTATTTTTATTTATTTTTATTTATTTTTATTTATTTTTATTTATTTTTATTTATTTTTATTTATTTTTATTTATTTTTATTTATTTTTATTTATTTTTATTTATTTTTATTTATTTTTATTTATTTTTATTTATTTTTATTTATTTTTATTTATTTTTATTTATTTTTATTTATTAAGATTAAAATATCACGTAAAAAATTTATATTAATATATTGATTTATTATTTTTCATATTATTTATCCTATATACAAAAACTTGCATTACCTATATACTGCTCGAATGTGTATGTATGTAAATATTGTAAATATGTACCTACTAATCTAAAATGCCGTAATTAGTAAAGGGCTGCAAATCTGGGCGGGAATGAGCTGGGTATTTTGGTTGACCATAACCGTGGGCGGAGATGAGCTGAAAAAGGTTGCGAGCGGAGATGAGCCGGGCAGAGATGAGCCTATATCATCCTGACACAGTCATTTAAGGTGATTACAGCACCCCCTTATAATTTTCGGACAAGGATATCTTAAAAAGTAATTTTTTTAGAAAATTTAAATTTGGGCAAAATAAATTAGGCAATAATATCTAAAATATGCATATTTTTTAAAGTTTAATTCCTTCCAGTTTCCGAGAAAAAAATCAAAGGACTTTAAATTTTGAAATATCATAATGAAAATAAATGCATTCCTCAACAGCACTATTCTTAATATAATCCCCAAATTTAAGCTCTTAATCTCTTGTTAATGATTTTTTAAAATTCGCCGAAATTAGTGGCTAAAACGCCTCGTTAAGTGCTTCTTTTTAGTGTAACGCGTCTGTAACTATCGTATCGTACACTCTGAGTCATCATTCGTTTTTTGCAATGATTTACACCAGTTTACCCCAGTTTAAACCAGACAATAGCACTTAACAAGGCGTTTTAGCCACTAATTTCGGCGAATTTTAAAAAATCATTACCAAGAGATTAAGGGCTTAAATTTGGGGATTATATTAAGAATAGTGCTGTTGAGGAATGCATTTATTTTTATTATATTTCAAAATTTAAAGCCCTTTGATTTTTTTTTTTGGAAACTGGAAGGAATTAAAATTTTAAAATTTATACATATTTTAGATATTATTACCTAATATATTTTGCCAAAATTTTAATTTTTTAAAAAAATTACTTTTTGAGATATCCTTGTCCGAAAATTATAAGGGGGTGCTGTAATCACCTTAAATAGATTAATTGGAAAATCAAACCCAAATATAATTGAACTAATAAATTCGTTAAAAAATGATTCAGATTACTACGATATTGTTCAACAGAGGATCGAAAACAACATATCTCCGAAGAAACGACCTCCAAAATACGTGCAAGTTGATAAGCGCATAAATAGGATTGTTGCAGAATTGTCTATTAATAACAATATAGGGGCAGCACTTCGTATGCTGTCAAATATAATTACCATTTGAGTCACATAAGGAGAATATAAAATTACTAAAACAAAATCAGTTCTTTTCAGAACTACAACATATTTATTAAGATGATTGATTTCTAGATGTATCTGTGACGCCTATGATTAGTAAGTATTCAAAGTTATTTTTTATTGCAAATGAGGATGAATGATTTCGGGTCAGCAGGTACGTAGATAGCTATGGTAATCCTCACTTAACATCTGAACTAGATACTTATGAATGTTTTGATGTCATTAGTCAATTCATAACACATATTATTTATAGTTGTTAATTTATTTATTAATTTATTTTTAATTTTATTTACGAAAATAACCGGGTTAATTGATTTTCTTATTGTTCAATTATAAATTCAATAATAATAATTAAATTAAATAAGAACTCAATGTATAATATTACGGGGAGCGTCTAATATAGTTTCTAACTGAAAGCGAAATAAAAATATTCCTTATCAATAATTATTAAAATGTAAATTACTAAAACAAAATAAGTTCTTTTCAGAACTACAACATATTTATTATGTGATAGAATCTTGTGGTCGGTAGTGGGATATACAAAAAATAAGTAAACCCTGCGCGGGTGGTAGTGGCACTCGAGCAGGTAGTTTTTGGTCGCGGTCGGTAATGAGACGGGGATATAGCCACTTGTTTTACTCAAACCAATCGATTATATTAAACAGCCGGTTGCAGGAACGATTGTTAAAATCTCTCGTTAGATAATGAATTCATAACTGAGATTAAAATTGGCAACGGCGCATGCAACGGCGCATTTCTAAATGACAGTCTGCCGCTTCACAGCTGATCACGGGCGATTATTCATAAATTTTATTTGGTTGTATTTTTCAAAAATTAATTACAAATAAGGTAAAAAATAAAATTGAGGCTGAACCTTTACTGCTACGGTTAAAAAAATAGGTTAATCATCCTCATTCAATGTAATGCCAGGCGTTTCAATTGATCTTGTGCTCAATGTGAGAAAATACTCCTAAGAATTATTATACCTACACAGTAAACAGGATTAATTTTCAATATTCATACAAGTATTTCCTTTAAACATTAATTTTAATACTATCCCTATCTTTTTTCGACATCAGCTCATATTTTTTAAGAAACAGAAGCAAAAACAGTCGGTTCAGTGAAAAAACGTTTTCGACAAGAATATATTTTTTTAAATAAATAGATTGGCTTAAATGAACAAAACGTTCCAATAAGGCATTAGTAAAAGAGGAAAATACTCATTTAACTGTTCTTTTAGTGCTCGATTGAAAATCTATCATTGTTTAAAATACTATGTATAAATTACATTTATTTATTTAAATATATTTGCTTTCACAAATTTATAATTTACAGATTTGTATGTCATAAATGAAAATTTTCGATTTTGTCAAAAATGAACGTACTTTACTCTTGTGAAAAATTCATATTTTTTGACAAACCTCGTATACGGCTTGAAAAATTTGATATCTGATGACTGAATATTAAGTTTTGGGTCATGCAGAACTTTCTATGAAGAATAACTTTTTTTCCTAAAATTAATAATAAAAAAGTTTCCATATGATTCCAACTTAGGGGGACATACTGTATATTCAAAGTACCTCTCGACACTTACATAAATTGGCTAGAAAATTGAAACAATTATTGAAAAATTCAAAATTTTAATGATTAAAGATATATCTGTAAATGAGATAGACGAGACGGAGGAGGCAACTATATTTAGTGAAAAAACTGGGTCTTTATTGCACTCATCTGTCATTTAACCACAGCGTTTGATGATCATGACAAACATAAATATTCAAATCAACGCAAATATTTAGTCCATTTTTATTTTCTGTGTTACGTTTTAAAAAAAATTGCATATTTTATATTATTTAATAAATAAATTAATAAAAAAATGTATTTTATTAAAAATGTCATTACAAATTATGAACACAAACGTAAATAAATGCTTCAAACAAAGGTACACGATCACGGCTACTATGATTTGGATAATACAACTGCAGTTCTATAAAACATTTTTTGGTTTTTGCATGATCGTAGAAAAAATATTTTATGCAACTCGTGCAAAAAGTGTTTATTGCACGAGACGTGAAATTGTCCAACGAGGCCGTCAAGCCGAGTTGGACAACACTTTTTGCACTTGTTGCATAATAAATAACTATAAAGATGGTTGTTGCAACCCGCTGTGTTATATTAAAAGTACTAGAAATCCGACTTATTAAAATAATTTTAGTATAAAAAATATATTATCTACAATATTTACATTCGATTATGTTTATCTGAATTTATCATTTGGCAGCAAGGCCATTTTAAATTATAAATTAAAAGAAAACTACCATTTCTTCTCTTTATCAAAATTTTTTGTCATACCGTCGAGCATTTCGGATGTTTATGAAAAGGAAAACTTATATTCCCTCATTATAGAAGATTTTCCTTGTTCGGGTACGTTTTCTTTGTCGCTAATTGGCGAAATCGTAAACACGAAAATCCAAGCCGACGGGAAATGCGGGAAACAGAGCCCCGATAAGGTTTTCCGGAAAATCTAGATTCGGTCGTGTTTCTATTGCTAGTCAGATTGGCGGAAATGTACGATTTTTATTTTAAATCGGACAATAAGCGTGTGCAGTCGTATCGAAACGCTTTCGTAAATTTATAAAAGAAAAATAGTTTTCAAAGATGGAAACCATAAGAAATTGTTTAACTTTAAAGTCATAATTGGCTATTAAACTACTTACCAATGTAATTGAAACGTGTTAATTCTGAACATTTGGTTTTAGTTCTAGAGAGCACAATAATGCACATATTTTGTACAGGGCAAATCCAAAGTTGTTACTTTTTTAATGGTTTATAGAAGTTAAAATATACATCTTTTTTAAATAACTTTTTTAATATATTCAGACCTATGAAATATATATATATATATATATATATATATATATATTAAAAAATTTAAATCCGGGCCTTAACTTGTGTATAAATTTAAGCTAATTAATAAGTCTGCTTGAGTTTTTATATATTTAAGTCAATTTGGCGAATCCCCGTTTTCTCTAGTCTATATAGTTCTTCCCAATTAAGACAGCCATGCTCTACCTCTTCTTCCTTCGGGCTACATACCTATATTTGCTATGTTACACGGGCAGCAATATTTTTGGATTATTGTCCTTTATTTAGGCCATCCATTTAAAATTAGTTAGTGGGGATCTCTAATAAATAGAACAAAACATAAATAATATATCCTATCGGGTTACTGCAAAAACAAGACAACTCACTTTCGAGAAAACGCTGTTCAAAAGTTTAAAATTGTGTAAAACATTAGTTAAAACTTCAAACTATTTAATAAACAATAACTCCAATAAAAAAAAAGTATTCAAAACATAATTAGTTTTCACAAAGTATAAACTAAGAATCTGTCGATTTGTAAAAAAAAAAAAAGAGAAAAAAACGTAAGTTTACTAATTTTAGATGTCTACATACAGGTTATAATATTCAAGGTTACTATCTTCTATGTAAGGTTTAGATAACGTGTCTTTAACATTATTGGATACAGGTAGATTGTGATAATAATGATAAAATTCATCAGGTGCAGCACCTGATTTGCAAAGTTTTAGTAAATCTATCTTTCTGGCATTACTAATGGCTTGCATTTTTTTGTATCTTCGGACCTTTTATATCACCCTTTCAGGCATTCATCTGCAGGTATGGCTTAACTTTTTTTAAGCAATTCAAAAAGCTGGTGTTTCAGGGTTGTTTCGGTGATTTAAAAAGTCCTTCTGGTCGTGTTAAGCAAAATGGAGACGAGCGTCAGCATTTCTGCTCGTTACAGCTTGACCAATCACTCGTTACGGTGACAAGGGTGACCTAATCACTTTGTCGATCTTGGAACAATCGAGAAAGGCAAGAAACGACTCAACAAAAATTAGTGTTCTGGTCTTTATATTGTTTTGACTGAAACACTATTAGGAATAGGACTAAATACATTTAACAAAAATAAGTTATGTCCTTAGATTAAAGAGACCGAAGATGTAACATTGCACACTGCGCATGTTGTCTATTTTAACCCCAAGTAACTCACCAATTGAAAATCATTGTTTGCACGACGCCACTTGAATTGCTCTGATTTTTCCATTCAACGCTTATCTCCGCCTGAGTTCAATCACCATTGACAACTGTTTTTTGATTTATTTGTTGGTGTTTTAGCAATTTATAGTGTTCAAGTTATTTAATTTTAAGTACAAAATGCCACTATGTGTCTTGATAAATTGTATACAGTGTGGGCCACCTAAAAGTTCAACCCCCCTAATCTTCGTTAATATTTGAGATATCGGAATATTTCTTTTTTCTCTAAAATATTGGAACAAGTACTTTCTTACGACGGATTCATTTATTCCGTGACGTCATGGCTTACTTCCAGTTTTTCCGAAAATAACAGAAAATCGCAATTTATTTTTAATTTTTAAATTGAAACCCACTTTCTTTATTGTAAATTTAAATTTCTAGGACTTTTTTGTATATTAATCGTGTATTGATAATTTTCTGGTAGCTGTAAAAATGGCCGCCATATTGGATAATATTTTTTCTAAACATATTAGTATTAATTCGTTTATGAAAAAAAAATATAGAAATGTACGATCTTTATAAAATCTTTTAAAGCTTTAAAATTCCCATTGAAACCCATTTACCGTATACTAGTGGCGTATCTTAGCATGATTATTAATAGCAAACCGTTTAATAATTCCATCCGCTTTTATCTTTGTTGTTAATTGAGATATTGCAGTGAAAAGTTTTTTGTTTAAAAGTTTATAGCAGATGCGTTAATATACTGGATCCAAATGATCTCTGACGTCATGGCTTACTTCCAATTTTCCAGATATAACTGAAAATCGCAATTTATTTTTTAATTTAAAATGGAAACCCATTTTTTATTGAAAATTTGCGTTTCTGGGACATTTTTGAATAAGAAGCGTAAAATGGCCGCCATAATGAATAATATATAACATGTTACTAAAAATTCGTTTATGGAATAAAATATGGTATTGTATGATCTTTATAAAATCATTGTAAGCTTCAATATTCCTACTGAGAACCACTTACAGTACACCAATGGCGTATCTTAGCATTTTCATTATTAGTAAACAGTTTAATAATTCCACCCACACTTATCATCCTAAAAATAAATAATGTCAAATACTTGATTCAATTGGTCTGTGACGTCATGGCGTACTTCCGGTTTTCAGAAATAACAGAAAATGGCAATTTATTTTTAATTTTACGCACTCCGTAGTGTGCGTAACGTACGTACTTTACGCACAGTAGTAGAAAAATTAATTATTACGGCATGCAACAGACCTTTAAATTTAAAAAATGTTTATTTTTATTTTAAATTAGTCTAATTTCATCAGAAAGCTTTAAAGAATCAATATAATAAAAAAATACCTACCATACAATAATAAATTAACATTGATATTCTCAAAAAATTTAAATTTTCAATAAAAAAGTGTTTCCATATAAAAATAAAAAATAAATTGCGATTTACTGTTATTTTCAAAAACCAGAAGTAGGTCTTGACGTCACAGACCTTAAAATAAAGTATTTGACAGTATATATTTCGAGATTTAAAACAAAAATTAATAAAGAAGATAAGAGCAAGTGAAGATAAGAGCAAGTGAAATTATTAAACGGTTTGCTAAAAACAAAAATCTTAGATACGCCACTGGTACACTGTAAATGGGTCTCAATAGAAACTTTGAAGCTTACAAAGATTTTGTACATTTCCACATTTTTTCCATAAACGAAGTAACAGTAACATATTAAAAAAAATATTATACAATATGACGGTTATTTTGACAGCTGACAGAAAATTTTCAACACACGATTCTTATCCATAAATGTCCGTGAAATTCAAATTTTCAATATAAGGGGGGTTTCTTTTTAAAAATTAAAAATAAATTGCAATTTTCGGTTATTTCCGGAAAACCGAAAGTAAACCATGACGTCAATGACCAATTGAATTAAGTATTTGAGAGTATTTATTACAAGCTTTCAAACAAAAAAGTTTTCATTCCAATATATTAATTAATAAGGAAGATAAGAGAGGGTGGAATTAATAAACGGTTTGCTAGTAATAAAATGCTTAGAAACTCCACTGGTATACAGTCAATGGGTTTTAATGGGAATTTTGAAGCTTTAAAAGATTTTATAAAGATCATACATTTCTATATTTTTTTCCATAAACGAATTAATAGTAATATGTTTAGAAAAAGTATTATCCAATATGGCGGCCATTTTGACAGCTGCCAGAAAATTTTCAATACACGTTTATTATATAAAAATGTTCCAGAAATTTAGATTTACAATAAAAAAAAGTGGGTTTCAATTTAAAAATTAAAAATAAATTGCGATTTTCTGTTATTTCCGGAAAAACCGGAAGTTAGCCATGACGTCACGGAATAAATAAATCCATCATAAGAAAGTATTTGTTCCAGTCTTTCAAACAAACGAAAAATTATACCGATATCTCAATTAATAACGAAGATAAGGGGGATGGAACTTTTAGGTGGCCCACCCTGTATACTTGTAATACAAGTATTAATGTTATGATAGATTAAAAATATATTCGTTTTCAGCGACAAATATTTATTAACGTTTTGACATAAAGCGCCATGATCCTTTGGGCTGAATACTTCAGATCCGTATTAAGGAGTTTCAATAAATATTAAGCATCAAATACATATTTCAGAAAACATATTTCATATTATTTACATAAATTTACAAAAGGGTAAAATTTTGAACATTTCATTTAAATAAGAAGTAAATAGGCATTGTTGCTAACGAAATTTTGTTTATAAAAAGTAGTTTTATAAGAATATTTACTAAAGGTGGTTCTTAGCCCTTTTTGGCAGATAAATAAAAAGTAAATAAGCATAGTTGCTAGCCAAATTTTATTTTTATAAGGTATTTTTATATGAATATTAGATGAAATACAGGATGTCCAACTTAAAATTTCAAGGTTCATCTTATTTGCGGTCAAATTGAACGTGACATTTGAATCTTAAGTCTTAAAACAAAGTAAAAAATATAGAGCTGACTATTCTCTGTTTAAATATACATATTTTGAAAACATGAAAATTTCCGTGATAAACATAATTTTATTGTTTTGGTGCTGGGCATGTCAACTTGGGATAGTTTCTACGGCAGAAATTTTGGGAGAAACAAAAGAAAGAGTTGTACAGCAATATAGTGATATAGAAACCCCCTGTATATTAATATTTTAAATAGATTTGCCCAGACTCTTAAAAAGGGGTGGTTCGGCTCTAAAAATTTACATAAAAATATTATTTACCAAATTTAATTAATAAATAAAAAATAAATTTTAAATTCTTCAATCTTCTCTGCGTCTATCTGTCTTCTTATCTCTTTTTTGTGTGTGCTGCTCGTATCTGCTTGTCTCTGACGTGTTTCTTTTAATATCTCTCCCTGGTATCTCTCCCTGCTACTCTTTCTCTATCTCTGGTTCTATATAATATTTCTCACTTTCTAAATAAAATTCTTTACCTTTATTTTTCCAACCTTTTTTATTGTAATATCCCAGTCTTTAACATTTCTTTATTATTCTAATATAATCTTAATTTTTATTTAACATTTTATATCTATTAATCTTTTTATATCAATTTCCCTCTGACAACTAATTTCTTTCTGACAACTAATTTCTTTCCAAAAATAATCAACAAAAATCCCGACATTTTGATTTTAACTTGAATTTTGATTTCAAGATACTTCACCACCCCAGTATTGCTCAATTTAAATAATAAATTTTATGACGTCAGGAATTTCTATATCAAATCCCCCAAATTAATTGTTCGTCCAGTATATTTTAAAATATACTGTGAACAATAAATTTTAAATTTTATCCAAATATTGAAATTCCCTGATTAGTTATAATTTTCCTACCTGAAATGTTGATTTCGTCAATTTTTCTTTATTCATTCAAACCAAACATATAAGCTATCTACTAACTAATAACTCTTAACTCAAAATGACAACTCTATACTAATTCAATAAATAACTACCTAAATCTAAACTTCATATTTGTACAAATCTTGTACATGAAAAACCCCTCGTACTTTATCATCTTCCACATTCTTTAACATATAACTATTGACCCCATTCTCATTCTCAACCACATAAGGTCCTTCAAACGGAAATTGTAACCTTGCACACTTATTTCTTTTCCTATTTGATATCCTCAAAGCTCTCACGATCACCAAATCCCCTTTCTTAAACTTTATTTTATTCTTTATCTTTTCATTCATTCTACTTATATATTTCTGTGCATTCCTTTCCAATCTTAAATTTACCTTTTCCAAAATTCTTTCATACTTCTCCTCACTTACTACTTCCCATTTCCTTTCTGGCCGAACACCTTTCATTATAAACACTGGACTTTCACACGTTATACTGTTAGGAATATTATTTAGATAAAATTCTACTTCTGCTAAATGATTTTCCCACTTAGTATTATCTGTTTCCACCAATATTCTCAAAAATTTGTTAACTTCTTTTATATATCTTTCTGCAGGATTCGCCGCTGGATGTCTTATACTAATTGTTTTACATTCAATTTCATTCTTACTACAAAATTTCCTAAATCTTTCATTTGCAAAATATGTCGCATTATCCAAAATTAATTTTTCAGGTTTTCCACATTCTCTAAAATATTTATTCAACTTTTCCTTTACTACAGAAGATTTCATACTTTTTGTCGGATATAACTTAACATATTTAGAAAAAACATCTACTATAATAAAAATATTCATACTTCCTTGTTCACTCTTTATTAAATTGCTAATAAAATCTATTGCTATCACTTCTAAACATTTCTTTGCCATGACTATCTTCACCTCATTTCTATTTCTCCTATTCTTTTCTTTTACTTTGTTTCTAAATTTTTCTTTTTCAGTCAATCCCCTATTTTTGGTTATGTTTCTCCATTCTTCTTTGATTATGTTCTTTCTTGCTATTGTCTTCTTTTTATAATCTTCTTCTATTTTCTTTATTCTTAGTTTTATTTTCCCTTTATTATTCAAACAATATTTTCTCCGTTTTTCTTTTCCAAAATCACCATTTCTTAATTTACATTCCCTCTTATTTCTTATCATTTTGCTTCTATTGTCTTGGTTTATGTTTATTTCCTTTTTTATTTCTAATAGGTTAAAATCCCTTCTGTTGGATAATTGTTTTTCCAAATTGCCTGTTTGCTTGTTCAACTTATGACTATATTCTTCTTCTATTTCTTTAATATTTTCCTTCACTTTTCCCAAATTCGATATCCTACTATCATTTTTATTTACACTTGTTTTAACACTGTCTACCATTGTATAAATCTTTTTTTTTTTTAAATCTTCTTTTTTTTGTTATTTTATATTTCTTATCTTCTTCATTTTTTACTTCATTTATTCTTCGTATCATTTCTATTTTTATATTCTTCTTATTTTCTTCAATTTTTTCAATTTTTTTGTCAGTGTATATTTTAAAATCCTCAAATTTCTTCATTATTTCTTCTTTATCTTGTTTTCTATTTTCATCCATTTTCTTACTATATTCCTCTAATTTATCCATTTTCCTGCTTATATCTTTATTGTTTTCATCCATTTTCTTGCTGTTTTCATCCATTTTCTTGCTGTTTTCATCCATTTTTACAATAAGCATTTGCATAAAATCTTCCAAATTCATTCCTTCTTTCTTTCCTTGAGTCTCGACAATCTCCTTTTCTAATGTCGCTGTATTGTCCTGATTTTGTACTGTTTCTCTATCTTTTTCTTCAAAAATTGTATCTCCTATATTTTGCTGTTCCATATCTCCTTGTCTTACTTGACATACACCCTCATCATCTCTCTCCTGTTCTTCCATCAAACCAACCTTCTTTCCTCCTCGCAAATCCATCTAATATATCACTTTCTCTTATATATAAGTTTAAAATATCACTTTTATCTTCTATATCACTATTAAACTTTCACCACTTTTAATACTTTACATTCCACGTCACACTTGGCTTTTAATGTTACTTTCCCCCTACTTAAATTCCACCCAAATTTCCTACACTTTATATTCTGTCAATGTATTCCTGCTCTTATCTCCTAAACCATACAAACATCACACACATGCAATATCTTCACCCTCTCTATATAAAAAATAGACCAAAATCAACAATTCAAATAAAAAATTATAAACAATCTTACCAATTTTCTTCCAAATTCCTAAATTGCAAATATCCAAAATTTTGATCTCCCTCTAGAAACAATGCTCCACGTTGGCTGGCGACACTTGATATAGAAACCCCCTGTATATCAATATTTTAAATAGATTTGCCCAGACTCTTAAAAAGGGGTGGTTCGGCTCTAAAAATTTACATAAAAATATTATTTACCAAATTTAATTAATAAATAAAAAATAAATTTTAAATTCTTCAATCTTCTCTGCGTCTATCTGTCTTCTTATCTCTTTTTTGTGTGTGCTGCTCGTATCTGCTTGTCTCTGACGTGTTTCTTTTAATATCTCTCCCTGGTATCTCTCTCTGCTACTCTTTCTCTATCTCTGGTTCTATATAATATTTCTCACTTTCTAAATAAAATTCTTTACCTTTATTTTTCCAACCTTTTTTATTGTAATATCCCAGTCTTTAACATTTCTTTATTATTCTAATATAATCTTAATTTTTATTTAACATTTTATATCTATTAATCTTTTTATATCAATTTCCCTCTGACAACTAATTTCTTTCTGACAACTAATTTCTTTCTGACATTTTCCAAAAATAATCAACAAAAATCCCGACATTTTGATTTTAACTTGAATTTTGATTTCAAGATACTTCACCACCCCAGTATTGCTCAATTTAAATAATAAATTTTATGACGTCAGGAATTTCTATATCAATAGATACATACGAGATATTATTAGTTGGAAACTGATCAATGAAAATGAGTTTATTTTAGGTAATTTTTATTAGTTTATTAATATATTTATATAATGCATAAGCATGTTCCTTTTCAGGGGGAATCGGACACGTTCTACAGATTGATAAATCGGTCATCACTAAACGAAAATATAACCGTGGTCGGTGTATGCTGGAAAAATGGGTTCTTGGAATTTATGACACCACACAGAAAAAAGGTTATGTTGTCTATGTAAAAAACCCAAAACAGGCAACTTTGATACCAATAATCTGCCGCATTGTTCGTCTAGGATCTGAAATTTGGACTGATTAATGGAATGGATATAACTAATTGAAAAATATTGGTTATATACATAAAACCGTTAACCATTCAAAATATTTTAGAGATTAGGAGACAGGTGTCTGTACGAACCATGTGGAGGGTTATTGGTCATGCTTAAAACGATATCTTAGACAACTTGGTGTCATGAATTCTAAATTTTTACCGGAATACATCGACACTTTTATGTAGAAAGAAATCTATGGAAAAAGTGCGAAAGACAGGCTAAAAAATTTAACTTTGCACATATCGCAAAAATATTAATTGTTTTCTGTTTAAATGTGTTGTTCATTTTGTTTATTTGTACCTTTTGAAAATTTCTATTTGTAATATATATTGCTTAAGCTAACATAAACTTATTTTATTCTTTTATTTGTAAGGGATCGGGGAGCGCCCGACTGACGTTTCGAAATTAGCGTGCGCGCGAATTTCGAAACTGTCAATCCTAGAGTGTCCTAGAAATAGATTTGGAGAAACTGCAACACATAAATTAAAATGCGCATGATTATAACGATTTTAAACCGTCCTCAAAAGTAAGCCGAACAAAGCCTATGAACTATAAACATTTATATATTTATTTTTTTGGTTTATTTTTCCATAAATGGTCTAATATGTATTATTATTTAGCAGAAATTAATGTTTCATTTAATAAACAACTATTGAATAAGCTGATATGAGAAGATATTATTCTTTGATCTGTGTCAGGGGCCGGAGAGCGATGTTTGATCTAGATTCTGTTATTTTATCACATTTAAATACTATTATTTTTATTTAAATAAATAATCAAAACAAATCATAAAAGCATAATTTACAATGAGTTTAAAAATTACATATATCTTCTTACTAATCAAAATACTTGGCAACCCTGTACACTTATGTCAAAAAATGTGTGTAAAAATGTGCAATTTTTGAGATTATAATATTAAATTTCTGACTTAAACGTGAATAATCTCCAAATTTGTTTTAATTTTTTTAATACGTAAGTACTCTACTTTATCATAGTACAAAACATATTTTGAAATGTCTGTGTCCTTTAAGTCAAACGTAACCAAAATAACCGGGTTACGTTGGAAAATAGATTTATCGTAGAATCGGCTTCTTATTTATTGGTTATTTTCGATTAAGCGATTATTTTGGAATAATCGATTATTTTCGGTATTTCAAAGATAATCGAATTATCGATTTTAAAGGAAATACAATAAAAATAAATTATTGATAATAACCGATTGATCGGAAATAATCGATTATTTAAAATAATCGATAATTCGTTTTTTTTTTTTTTTAAATTGATTTATCAGATAATCGACTTTTTAATTAATCGATTATTTTTTATTAATCGATTATTTTCGATTATTTTCGATTTTTCAAAGATTATCGAATAATCTGTTTCAATGGACGAAAAAAAAAATGGATTATTTGAAAATAAACGATCATTTAAAATAAACGATAATTCTTTTATTATTTGTAAACACTGATTTATCGGGTGATTGGCTTTTTAATTAATCGATTATTTTGGTTTTTCAAAGATAATCCAGTAGGCGATTTTAAAGGAAATACGACAAAAAAATAGATTGTTTGAAAATAATCGATCGATCGAAAATAATCGATTATTTTTAATGATCGATAATTTATTTCGATAATCACCCACAACTAGCGACCAAATGACTTTTAATAGATTTAAATTTTAAAATTTTATCTGGTTTCAGACATATGCATTTCTAGAGTTTTATGTGACTCATCCTCTATATTAATTAATATTCCTAAAGAAAAAAGCTGAGGTTAAAGTACAAAATAGCATTTTCTCATTTCGAATAATTTTTAATATTATGTAATAGCCGTATAAAAAATATAAAGTTCAACTCGCAAGGTTTGATTTGCAGTATTCGCCTGCGCACATGCTTTTGTTATAATACTCGTAGACAATGAGTACCATTTCTTACTCTAATAACAATATTCTATTTCAACATTTTACTCTTGTCTCTTGCTGAAAAGACCGTAGTAAATAAAGACTAACGAAATATTCTATAAAAGGTCTTTTCTTTACATAAAATGTCGTGGCATCTGTTTGATATTAAAAAATCACGTTAATTTTATTTCATAACACAAAATTCCATTAAATAAAGCTAATAGTTCATTATGACGGTCCCTGTCACAGAGTTCGGGTCTCTGCCCAGTTGCCCCACTCCGTTAGCTGTTCTTTAGAAATTGGCAACATTTGCGGAGGTTAAACACCGGTGTATATTATATCTCTGGTCTCTTTTATCTAAGGTTATGTCTCTTATCTGGTTTTGGTAGCCACACTATTAGGAACTAAATAAAATGTTATGATTATATATCTGTATAAATGTCACTCATCTTGTTTGTTCATATTGGTAATGTATTATTATGGAGTTAGTTTTTGTTGACCATCTGTTTATCATAAATACAGACGTCGTTCACACTTGTTTTGTTCATGCCGTACATTATTTGAACTATTTTAGAGACGAAATTGTATTTAATTGGAAAATGCCGAAAATTGAGCTATCTTTTTCTTGCAGTAATCCTATGATCTAAACGTCTATTTAAAAATTAGCGTGATATTTATTGCAGCGCATTTTGCTTAGAATTTTAAAAACAAACCTTTATTTTCAAAAAGCACCTACTTAATAATAGTGTTTCGGGCCGAAAAAAAAAAGCATGAAGGGCTGTTTGCGGTAGGTTAATTAGGGTATTATCTGACGCCCGATATGTGTGTATCACAAAGCTAGGATTAAAGAGGAAGCATGATAAAGGCAGACTTATACGTGTTCAATGTTAAGCGATGTTGCAAAAATAACGTGGAATTTTAGGTTGTTTTGACAAGGACTCGGTTCATAAACGTAAAAAATTTCTAGTGTCATAGTTTCATTGGGAAAAGAAAAAGCAATAATTAGCTATTTGTATTAAAATGAAATTTCAGATTGTTTAATTGGACGTTTGGAGTTTTAATAATGTGATATTTATTTATGTTAAACAACATTATTTATTAATAATTTATTTAAACACTTATTTATTTTATAACACTACTATTCTAATTTACATATATTTCGAATGTCTTTGAATCATTTACTATTTATATTCACCACCGTCTATCTACTAATGGCTTCCGCTTGATCCTCCACCAATATTTATATACAAATTTAAAAGTATGGCGAAGGTTCTGGAATGTTCACCAATTCTCACCAATACTGAAGACATTTTGTTATATTTGGAATACACTAGAAACATAATCCCGTTCTTTCTCTAATAGTCATCGAAAGCTCCTCCGCCATAGTCGTCACATACGAGTATGTTCGATCTTAAAGAGTTTAATTATGTATGATAATAAAACAAGTTGAGCCTTAAAGGCCAAATAAGACAGAGAGAGACTTGGAGGATTAGAGCATGCCTGAATAATGAAATGGCTCACATTGCCCCCTCCTTAAGAGATAGTTCCTCCTGGAACTCTTACGAAACTTAAATGGAATGGTTGTATCTGCAACTGAACCCCCTTTTACAATTTCCAATTGCATGGAAGTAACAAGGGACTGTCTTCGCTGTAACCTGGGCACTGGGCGAATAGCTGCAGACCAGTATTTGGACACCGGTATATTGAAAGATTACTTCCACTATGTTATTAATGATCCTCCAATCCAGCTGATTTCCTTCTATTTTCGGCATGGCTAGTTTCTGTACATTAGACTCCCGTACATGCTCCCTTAGACTAAGTAATGCTTCCCATACATCCTGATAGGTGGATCGATCTCAAAAGGTGTGTTTCGTCATTAAATAGAGGATTTTCCAGGGGCTGGTAACTGACATTGGAGAATAACCCTTTTGTGTTTTTGGGTTATGGAGCCAGACTTTTTCGCTTTCCTTGAAACATCCTTTCGTAGCTTGAGTATCGTACCGATTCTTCATCCTGTCGCTGTCGATTTGGAGATGCGAGCGAACTAATGCATGCATTTCGTCCATTCTTCTTCGAAACTGGATCACATAATCTTCACCAGCTACATCTTCTCCAGGTCGGCATCCAAACTCAAGGTCGAACGTTAGTCTCATCTCACGCCCAAACAAGACCTTTGCTGGTGCTTGGCTTGTTGTTTCACTGACAGCAGATCTATAAGTCATTGCAAAGAGCGAAAGATACTGATCCCAATCTCGCTGATGGTTTGAAACTACTTTCGACAGATATTTGCCAATGGTCTTATTCATTCGCTGTACCATTCCATCGGATTGTGGGTGTAATGCTGTGGTTCTGGTTTTCTTCATGCCTAGTCTGTTACAGGTTCTACGGAAAAGTTGACTTTCTCACTGTGGATCTTCAAGGGCACTCCAAATCGACAGATAAACTCTTTTATCATTATATCTGCAACAGTTGCGGTCTCTTGATTTGGAATGATATAGACTTCCACCCACTTTGTAAAATAATCCATAACCACCAAAATGTATTTATTACCATCCTCGGTCGCGGGGAATGTCCAGAAATATCTAAGGCGATCCTCTCAAATGGGCTTCCAACGTTGTATTGCTTCATGGGAGCCTTCCATTTTCGTTGAGGTCCATTACTCATAGCACAGGTGGTACATTTCTTACACCAGTCCTTTACATCATCGGAACTGTTCATCCAGTAAAACTTTTCCCTAAATCTCTGAATAGATGTTCTCCTGATGGACTGTCTTGTAACTAACGGAGTACTTCAGCTACTCTATTTCTTGGAATGACCAACTGTCTTCTGTTCTCGGAACCATCATCATTTTCAAGTACTCGTTTTAATAAGCCATCTTCCAATATAAAGGAGTTCCACTGAGCCAAATACGACTTAAGTACTGGAAATAGATTAGATACTTCTTGTCAAGTATGTCTAAGATTTTTCTCTTTCCATTGTCGCATCTTTTTAAAACGGTATCGTTCTCTTGTTCTTCCCTAATTTTAGCAGGAGCCCACTCATCGTTGACTACAGTTGTTCTAAGTAGTCCACTTTCTTTGGATTCCGCTTTGTGGCTATTTGACCATCCGGGTTCTTAAATTACATCAACCACTTAAGAGCTGCATGATCGGTCCAGAATAAAAATTTCCTTTTGTACAGGCATTGGTAGAAATGTTCCACACATTTTACAACTGCCAGCAGTTCTCTTCTTGTGACGCAGTAATTTCGTTCACGTTTCGGGAGCACTTTACTAAAATAACCTAGTACTCTTTTTTTTTTTTCTTCCTGAATCTGGGTGCATTACATAGTCCAATTGGCATGACATTGAATTGCCACAATTCAGATATGGTGGTAAAAGCTGTATTTTCTTTGTCTACTGGGTCCATTTCCACCTGCCAGTATCCAGACTTCAAGTCTAAGGTAGAAAATAGTTTACTTCCGGCCAGTGTGTCCAAGGTATCGTCGATACGAGGCAGAGGGTAACTGTCTTTCTTGGTTCGTCCTTTTTTTGGAGGATTAAAGCATGACTGAATAATGAAATGGCTAACATTACATTAATAAAAACAAGATGATAACAATATTAATTGTTTTTCAAACACATTGACGTATTTATTATAATTTGATTGTTTATAATTACAGGTAAAATGAAATTCCTTTGCTTTTTCGAAATTGTTTATGGTAGACTACAGGACTTCATATTTACAACCAGTTAATCTTAATGCAAAGAATATACAAATTTATTCTTTACACTATACAAATGTATTCTATAATCTATAAATTATTAACCTACCAATATAATAAAATTAAGGCGTTTTCTAATATTCAACGATACCATCAAACATTCATCAAAGCTGTTCTTTTATCCATTAACAATTTTTAGATGGGTCATACATCATATTCTTAAATTCAACTTAATTCTAAGATGGTTGTCACCAAATCCATCGACTCGATTTTGTTGATACACTGATAGATCATGTAACATAACCATACATTATTAATTATTATTTGACAGATAAGGAGATAGAAAAAGTTCTCTTAAAATTCTCAATAATATGAATGAAGAAACTCACTATATTTCATTAAACCACTCTCCAAGTTGGCTAACTTTTAAAATAGGAATGTCAGCGTTAGATATAGAGCAAGCAAATAAAGACAAGTTCATATATTCTTTCTATACTTGGACATATGTGTGTATCAAAGTGGGATCGGTCCGCCAATACAGTAAATGCAATTTGTTAATTGTATAGGTTATCTTTCTAGTGTCATTTTTGTAATTAAATTAAATTTTTATTTGTTTTTGAATGATTTTTGAATGATTTTTGAGTGTTAAAAACTTTATAAAGTACGTTATGTCTAGACAATAATTCGTTTCTGCTCTGGCAATGCTCGTTTAAGTAAAAAATTGACTGGAATAACCTTTCATAGGTTAGTACAAATATTATAAATACGAGTATTGTTATGTACAGGACAGTTATTATGGCCGCCTTGTATGTAAAAGTATGCTTTTAAAAATTAAAAATATATCGTCTACCAAATTCTAGGCTCTACCTATATTGGAATAATACTTTTTCATACTAAGTAGTATCAGATTTCTGAAAAACAAAACGCGTAACTATAATTTGTCTACAGGCACAACTGGGAATATTACCAATTCAACATTGTATGTATCAAGAATTTTACTCGATTGATACTTTCATTTGAATCATAATCGATTAATTAAAAATAATTATTAATAAAAAATAATCGATTAATCAAAAATAATCAATTAATTGAAAATAGTTCATTTATCTAAAATAATCGATTAATCTAAAATAAATGATTAATCAAAATTAATAAATTATAAATTTTTCAAATAAAAATTAGTTGACTAATCGATTATTTTGCCCACCCCTAATTATATCTAGGAGAGGACAAAATAATCAATTATTTTTTTTGATCTTATTTTATTTATTTTATTTTCGATTAATCGATAATTTTTTATAGATCGATTATTTTCGACTTTTACAAGATAATTATTATTTTCGAATAATCAATTAATTAAAATAGTCTAAGGACCTATTAATCAAATAATCGATTTTAAAGGAAATACAAAGAAAATGGATTTCCTTACAGTCTATTAAAAAATGTGTTGTGTGACTTGTGGGCAAAATAAATTTTTCGAATAAATATGCTCCATAATTCCTTATTATAAGACGATGTTTTAATTACCTTATTAATATGTAATTAGATTAGATTTTTACTAATAACCGATAAATTAATAACAATCGAATGTAAGATTAAACATTAATTAAATAATTTGATCTAATAATCATTTGAAAGTAAATGTTAGATCTTTTAATTCAAAACTACTGAAAATAATAATAATCGTTTATCCCTCGAATACAATCGATTAATTGAGTAGTCAAATATTCTATTAATCTATTATTTTTTTGGTAATCCTCAGCCCTATAAATCACCTTGAAAGCTGGAGCCCCTTCTAAATAGTTAAATATTTCTTACAAACTTAATACAATATTTATAATTAAATGACGAAAATAACACAAACAAAGACTCAAACAACAATTAAAGAATACAGAGGGTGGGTGACTCAGTGGCTAGAGTCAGGACTTTGGGATTCAAGGTGGTAGAGATTTTTATTTAATTTTGTAAACTGAAAATTAATTCTAATGCACAGCTTGGATTCCCCACTCGACCATTTACTGCTGGGATCTAATTAACAGTGCTGCTCTTAAAGTGGCGCTGAGAAACAGTAAAAAAGACTACACATAACATGAGGCTAATAACCAAAGCAGTTTATGCCAATGACAGAAAAAAAAAATAAAAGGACACAATTTCCATACACTATAAATAATCACAATACGTTATATTAAACACCATTTTATAAGCAAAGTTTTTGTAGGTTACCTTCTTTGGGCGAAATCAGATGATCGACAGCGCGCGGGAAATCCTAATTTAAATCACTTATAGTTTTCACTTTAGGATAAACTAGATTAAATTTTTTGGGAATCTGATATGAATTTGTATCTTTTTTATATCTGTCAGTAGAGAATGAAATACGTTGATTTAAAAATAATTATAACTTACTATTTTTTGTAAAAACAAACTCTGGAAACTTTGTATATATTTGCAACATGCCAACGTCTTGCTAAATCCTCATGGATGATAATGTCAGTTTTATTTTTGGAGGATGCATCTTTACCCATTAAAGTCAAAATATTCTTACTTGGTTCGATGGCTTCACTTTCAGCTGTTCTTATGATAGGAATGAATTCCTCAGTCTAATGTACATTGGCTGTTGTTTGTACAGCTCTGACTTCCTCTCCATCTAAAAATGGAGTTCTCCAGGAAATTTGTTTTGTTTATTTTTCTACTATTTAGATTATTGTCTTGTCCAGGATTTGTAAGTAAGGTCGACCTTCACTCATTTGTTTATTGGATAAACGTTTTTTTTTTAATAAAATATGTTTTAAATATACCACAAATGGGTTGCCTAACAAAATACGGTCACGACCATTTTTTACTTTCCTTGCTGAGTACAAATAAGGAAAGTATAGGAATCATGATAAAAGTTGATTATGATGTAATTCTCTATTATTTTGTCCCTAACATGATTTCCCTAAAATTGACCTAATTCGAGATATTTGAGGAAAAGTGCAAATTTCGAATTTTGAAGAACTCAAAAACGAATTAAAAGAGAAAAACACAATATTTTAAACTTAAGCTTTAATCCATTCTGCAGTTAGCAGATTAAAGTTTGCGGTATATTTTAAAACATATTTTATTTAATAAAAATAAACTTGTATTATGGAACTATTTGTAAAGAAACCGTAATTACAAGAGTCTACTGTTTTGATTTATTTGTGAGTATTCAGAAAACGCATCAACTATAACCGTAGCTTAAAATTACTTATATCTGTTTTTGGTATGAAAATTGTTTTTTTTTTTTAATTTATTTTGTTTATCTTACAATTTTCAGTTTATTGATTTTGTAATGGCATAAAAAGGAAAGTAAAATGTTCACGTAAATAGAGATTTAAAAAATGTCCCGTTTTGCCCAATCATTCCAACAGGAACACTTAACAATCAGATATTACCTCGACATTTCAATAAATAATTTTTGTTGATTATTGAAATATATATTTCACGCAATTTCAAATACTTCTATAATTACATAAATTCTAGGAAAAACTATAGTATCATAATAATTTTGATTAATTTATTGAGTAATTATGTACCTTAACTATATTAATGTTAACCATTTCATCTACTTGTTTTACTTAGTGCAGCATCATTAAAATTCTTAAATTTTATTGCTATTGAAACGTTTAAAAGCAATTAATGAACACTTTTTGTTGAATAATTTATGAAACGTTCACTTGTTAATTATTGTTCAAATTACCTGTAGCCCAAAAGCAAACATGATAATAGTAGATGCGCATACAAACGACCTCTCTGTTTGCTCAGTCAATAATTTTTGTTTGACCATTGAGGCAAACACACGAATACATTTACTAAAACGATTCTACATTTATATTAAATAACGTACTTTAACTCAGAACATGCAATGAATTTCAATACATTATCATTTAAAAACGTTATTTATGGTATAGAAACATTGTTACTAGTTTTTTTATTGTCCTCTTTTCTTTAGCTGACAGACATTCTAGTTTTTATAAATACCACATAAATATTATATTTCTACCAAAATACAGGATGATTGACACCATATCTCCAATGCCCATTTTAAGTTAGGATATTGTGTGGCAACCTACTAACATAAACAACTACTTCCAGAGCTATATTCTCTACTGAAAATTGAATGATAGTGTCATAAAACATGTTCGCGATCGACTCTATTTAGAGCTCATCAGACAGTAGCAGTCAGATCGATTAGAATATTTAATTTACTCTAAAGATTGTTTGATAATTTAAACGCCTTAATATTTTTGCATAGACAGTTATAAATAGCAAAGGAACCAAATGTTTTGATCTGGGAGGCTTAAGGGATAAAGAGACAATTTTTTACTTGGGCGGAATAATATGAAGGGTGTCAGGTGAAATCTAGGAATGTCCACGCGACAAAGTTTTGAGTAATAACAGTTTGTCGTTTAAAAACATCATAACTTGATTTTGTTAAGAAACATCTTATAATATTATGGCAGAATCAATAAAAATAAAAAATAAAAGTGGGTGAAAACGGAGACTGTCCATCAAATGTGTCTGTAATAAGGAAAAACAATCTTTATATTTTAAGAGGAATACATACCCTCGCTTATTTGAAATAAAAGTCAAACGCCGTTAATTTACTTCATACTTCTAAAAAAAGTATGGGAGCAGATTTTTTTTGAAAAGTCTAATTTTTGAGAAAAAAAATATTTTCACTCCGATTTTATTTTTTTTTTTAAATCTGCTGCCATAACTTTTTAGATATTAGGTAGATGTAACCAGTCCCAAAAGTTCATGCTTTTATCTTTAGCCATTTGAGCGCACAACAAAAATAAAGGTTTTTGTTCTAAAACTTGCTAAAAATAAATAAAATATTTGTTAGCGCTGGTCGAAACTCTCATCAGTGCAGTGGCGAGCGAGCTTGGATGTGTTACATCTTTCTGAGATTCTGGATTTTTATGTTTTTGACAGAATGTCTGTTTTACTTTCCTCTTGCATTTTTTAAAATAATTTTATAAATTTAAATAAACATTTAGTGTATATTTTTGTCAATATATTTTAAAAGCGGATTTGTAATTATTATTATACAAACTTCAAAGGTAAAAAAAAGAAAATACAATATATGTTGGTGATGCAGACGCATTTATCAAGAATAAAGTTTTCCGAGAAATCAACAATATCTTATTCCAAAACAACAATCTTAAATCTTTTAATCCCCTAATTAAAAACCATTATAGTTTTATAAAACTTTATAAATCGGTTAATAAAGCTAATTCCATGTAAGAAATTAGGTTATTTTAATATATAATAAAACTTTAAAGTGTTATTGCTTGTCACTTATCTGGTTTATTAACAATGTTTTGAAGAATATTAATAGGGGTTGAAGTATCAGCTACCTGCGAATCGCAATGGGAAATACCTATCAAGGTAGGTGATTCATGATCTAAATGTATATATATTTCGTGGCTCGGATTGCATTTTGCATTATGTAAAAGATATTTGTAGAATAAAGTGATTTTTTTGTGAGTTTTGAATTTTTATCGCCGTTTGCCAAATTGGGAAAACGGCGATATGTCCAATGCAGAATGCATACCATAAGTAACATTTTTACATTTTGATATTTCTAACCCTTTTTACTTTCCGTTAATTATATTTTTTGAATTATATTATTATATATAATCTTAGAAATACAAGGTGCCCATCTATAAATTGACACATTTTAAACGTGATTATTGACTAAAAAGAAATAAGATCAAAATGTGCGGTTTTGACCAATAAGTTTTAAATTTCGAAAAGTTTTTACCCAATCACATTAGCAAATTTTCCCATTTATACAGGGCGAGTAAAAAATTGTCTATTTTCAACTAAAAATAACTTGACTTGTTTAAATAAAACACCCTGCATATTTTTAAACCATTCGAAAGCTGAGTTCTTTAGGTTTTAAAAAAAGCCAGCAGCTTTTCAATTTTTTAAAGTACGTATTTTCTGCATGTTTAATTTTTTTGGTTTATATACTGAAATCTTTCGGTAAATTTTACTTATTTCAGTGTACAAACAAAAAAAAAATAAAAAAAAAGCAGAAAGAGCTTTCTACTAACAATATGGAAACTAATGAGAATGCACGCACTCACAAAAAGTCGCGTATCTTCTTTATTTGTGAAAATTAAATTGCAAATTTTTTAAAAGCAAAATAACTCAGCTTTCGAATGGTTTAAAAATATACATAATACATATTTAAATAGGTCAAGTTATTTTTAGTTGAAAATAGGCAATTTTTTTCCCCGTTCTGTATAAATGGAAAAAAATTATTGTGCTTCGGAAAAAACTTTTAGAAATTTGAAACTCAGTGGATTAAACCGCACATTTCTATCTTATTTCGTTTATTTAAAAAGTATTGAATCAAAATTATAATTAAGTTCTTAAATATCTGAAGACTATAAATATAATTATAATATTTTTATATCTTAATCTTTTCACATTAAAAAAAAATCTGATGTGTCCAACACATGACTTTCCTATCTAGTTATTAAGGGCTTCTTCCGGTTATTTTGTACAACCCATTGCAGCATCTCTATAAATGTTTAGAGGATAAACTAAATATATACATTGTCCACATACATCTACCGCGAAACATTTTTCTATAGATATTCATTGAAAGTGAAAATACTGAAAAATTTAAATTTAGCACTTTTCCTACAATTTTTCCATTACGGTTCATTTTAAAAAATCATGTATGAACAAATATTATAGAGATCGATATCGCAAACAATTTTTATTTCAACAATTTTCATAAAAATCAGAATTTTGCACATTTTGTCAAATTTTTCGAATACGGACCATTTCAGGAAATTTTTACATAAAGCAAAAATTATAGATAATAATATTAGAAGTAACTTTTTTTTGAACAATTTTTTTCTCCAAACATAAATAACAGATATATTCCTTAAAATATAAAAACGGCCTCCCATAAAGTACCCCCCCAGATGTTCCGACTTTGTCCAAAATTTAATCATTTCACGTCAGGCCGAAATAAAACTTAAGTTTAAAATTTAAGGTTTTTTTCTTTATCCGTTTTTGAGTTTTCTTCAAATTTCGAAATTTACACATTTTCTCAAATATCTCGAATACGGTCCATTTTAGAGAAATTACCTATAAAATAAAAATTATAGAGAATTATATTACAAACAACTTTTGTTTGAACAATTTTTATAAAAAAAAATATTTTTTTACATTTTGTCAAATTTCGCGAATACGGACCATTTTAGGAAAATTTTGTAAATAACAAAAATTATAGATAATAAAATAAGAAGTGACTTTTATTCAAAAAATTTTCTTCCCCAAACGTAAATAACAGATATATTCCATAAAATATAAAAATGACTACTTATAAAGTACTCCCCCAGATGTTCCGACTCTGCCCAAAATCTAATCAGCTCATTAGACGCTGGAACAAAGCTTAAGTTTAAAATTTGGTGTTTTTTCGTGTATCGGTTCATGAGTTATGCGTTATACAGAAACACACACACACACACACAACACACACACACACACACACACACACACACACACACACACACACACACACACACACACACACACACACACACACACACACACACACACACACACACACACACACACACACACACACACACACACACACACACACACACACACACACACACACACACACACACACACACACCACAGACATCATCGCGAAAATAGTCAAAACGGATTTAGGGGACCTCAAAACGTAAAAATCCGTCGAAAACTCGAGGTCGAAAAAAATCATGATTCCCATACTTTCCTTATATCTGTATACAGATAGGAAAGTAAAAATGTAAGTAAACATCCGATTTAATTCACGTTCAAATGATCGATGATTAAGATCAAGTCTGCAAAGGTCAGCTTACAAAATTATATTTTAAACATAAAAACAATATATTACAATACTTGAAGTTTCCTGAAAATAAAAAAATCTCTCGCAGCGGGAATTGGCGCTCTCTGTAATCGGTAAAACATCTCTAATAATTATGTAGCTATGGCTACGACGCGCGCACCATGTTCAGGTACTTCAGTTAAATTCGAGGGCCTGGGAGAACAATAATTTTTGGCTGGAACGCTTATGATTTTCTCTAGTTCGCTTAAGACTGGAGCTGACGATTCGAGCAGATTGTTGACGCGAAGTCAACATTATTCTCACGTAAATTTCTCTCTTCATCCTTTTTCGAACAATGTGGGTCGTTCAGACACTGCAGCTCGAGCGAGCCTATTACTTAGTCTTAAGTATTTATGTTTTACTGTTTTTTTCTTACTAAACTCGTTGAAGGCGATTCGTACCTCCCGTGTCCCGTACGAATCTATTACACATCGCGGATAAGGAAGCTGATTTTCTCAACTTGCAAAACGTGTAATTTCATTATTTTCTCTCAGATTATGGTCGTTCAAGTAGAGTTCGTGTCAGTATTAAGTGTGCAAGCGTTGGTCCCATTTTCTACTTTCGTGTCATATAATACGATGCTATGGTTGTCCCGTATCGGATGACAGAAATCATTTTCAATTACTATGTGATACGTACTGTGAGTGATACGAAAAGTTGTTCAGTGATTCTTAGTAATAATAATAATAATACTCTTCCTAATTCACCTCCTTACGAGTGAAAGTATTATAATACTTTGATTAATAGGGAAACCTGCAGGATTAACATATTTTCCTGTACGTTTATGACTTGATTTTTCAGCATGTGGAAAAGTGGCACAAAGTTGTTTATCTTATTCGTGAGATGGGCCTGCATCGACATCAACAGATATTTGATGTTTCAACAAATGAAACACTGGCACAAAGTTTGTCTACATATTCCTTAGACGGACCTACTTTATCAACAGCTTCTTTTATGCGTTTTCGACTTGATTTTTTTAGCATATGGAAGATTAGCATAAAGTTGTTTTACTTCATCACACTGGCAAAATTTTAAAAATGACATGAGGTCTTTGTGTTTTCTGTATCTGCAGATATCAGTTTAAAATAAGATTTGGAAGGTAATTTAAATTCAAAATGTGTGCTGCTTGGATTAATTTTGGGTATAATTATATTACACTGTTCTGTAGAGAGGATGGGAGATTCTAACATTGCCCTATGATGTGATATAAGTTGCACATTCCCGTTCCTTACAAACTCTCTTATTTCTTAAACTGGGGATGGACAATTTTTTGCATACTTAAAGAGAATATTCTTTAAATAAAAATTGCTTCCTATATTATTCTCTATAATTTGTTCCATACAAAATTTTCCTAAATTCCTTAATTTGCGGACTGGAAAGGTCTGAAAAGGTATATTAGCAAAGTATTTGTACATAAGCACGGGCAATGGGACCAAGTGATTTATAATAAACAGAGTCAAGACGTAAAATGCCCATACACTCTACATGAGCTAGCATAAGAGGTGAATGGCCCAAATATTTTACATACATTTATTCAAGTTCAAACAATTTCCCAACCTTAATAGAACTTAGAACTTAGCGTCCCTCAAAATTCGATTTTCAATCAAGTCTTATTTGTGGAACACACTTGACTTCATGTAACTGCAGATAAAAAATCTGGGTAACAATTTTTTATTCAGTACAGCGCGAAAATAACTAAGTCTTCTTTAACAGATGCCGTTGATTGTTTTACATGAAGTATGCCTAGTAACGCCAGTTACAGCCACAAACATTTAAAATCATCTCACAATAACGTTCACCATTGATGGCGATTCGTGTTTGGAAAAGAACGACCTTTTGACTAAAACAGTATAAATTTTACAGTCACCCGCCATCATTATGCATAGGTAGGCCTAAATGGATGTGAGTACTTCTTGTGCCCTAAATATATTCTTTTAGTTGTTTAATTTGGTAAATTAGTCGCTTTTTGGTAAATAAATTCAAATAAAAATGTTTACTCTCTTCTAAATTTAATAACTTAAACAATCCAGAAATAATCTGGAATTTTCGGGTACATTACGTCCCAATTATCGTCGGTAAATCACTTCGTCTTGCAACCAGAGATTAACAGGCGTTCAAGAAACCGCATACTTACGTTCTAAACTACTTTACGTCCCCCGTACCAACTTAAGGATGAAGTTACGCCCTTACTCTTGACTCCCTCCCGCAAAACTTGCGAACAATCTTGGAAGTTGGCGCAGTCTAGCGGACCGCAGGAGAACATATTTTAGAGAGCGGCAAAGGCGGTACAAATGAAAGGGCTTATTTTTGACATAATAAGGTCTATTTAGTAATTAACTTAAATTAACATTGTTGTTTTATTGGCATTTTTTAAAATTTATAATATTGTTAAAGCTGCAATAGCGTAGCAATCGCAAAAGTCAATATTCTATTGAGGAAAAATATAAAAGAGTAAGTACTTGAAAATATCAAAATGATGGCTCTTTATAATAAAAAATTAATTTTTCTAAAGAGTGTAGAAGAATTTAATTATGGTTGAACTAGATACTAAAAATACGCAAGAATATTAAAGTAATTAAAAAAGCAACAAGAACACTTACAGCCTATTGGAAGAACCTTTAATAAAATTTACGAACTTGGTGAACTTTGACCGATCTTTAAACTGTGAGTAGGTTGGTGGTGGGAGGGGGAGAGAGTTCCGCCACCAATATTGTCATTAGAATAAATTAAAGCATATACATAGTAATAAGACAATGTAGATTAGATTTAATTAGGACTGTGGGCCATGTAGCCTCCTCCACCTTGACTTTTTCAGATCTATTGTGGATATCCTTGAATCGTTATTTAGAGTAACTTGTCTAATTCGGTCTTTTGTAGTAGACTGTATAAACTGGGAAATAGTTCTCCGGTATAACTAGTTGCCCTTGGTTTTTCTTCTCCAAGTGTAAGGAATCTCAGTCTTGCTAGACCTTCGCAGTAGCACAATACGTGTACTGGCGTTTCCTCCTCTTCCTGATAGAATCGGCATAAGGTCTCTTCTGTCAGATCGATATTATACATATGTTTGTTAAGCCTACAATGCCCTCTTAATAGACCCTACTCGTACTCTAGTATTTTTCCTATTAAGGCTTAGTAGATGCTCGGTGAGTTTAAGCGATGGTCTTTTTATAAATTATTTGGCCTGTCTCTGTCCTGAAGAGTTTTTCCACCACTCCTGAGATTTTTTGAACATCCACTGCTTTGTGCATGTTCTGATAGTTGTTTTTGTTACACCACAGAAGGGTTCTGGGCAAATGAGAGCCTTTTAGGCTTTTTTTCAGGCTAGTAAATCAGCCGCTTCATTGCCTTTATGTCCTCTGTGGGCTGGTACCCAGGCTAAGGTTAGTCTGTTTTGACTACCTGGCTCTGTTGGGGCTTCCAAACAGTCCCACACAAGCTTTGAGTGTACCTGCATGGAACTGAGTACCTTTAACGTCGCTTTACTGTCTGAGTATATGACAATGGTTTTTCCATTTACCTTGTGTCTTAATACCTCTTTTGCGCAGTGATGTATTGCTGCTATTTCTGTCTGTCTGGAATACTGTTGCATGTTTACCTAAGCTCAGTGAGATTCTTGTCTTTGGCTTGGTACTATATATACCTACACCTGAACCTTCATAGGTTTTGGATCCGTCTGTATACCAGGTGAATTCTGCACGAATAGGAGGTCCTCCCGTTCATGTTTCCCTGTCTGGTATACTTACTTTATAATGCTTTTGAGAGCTATACTTTGGGAGCATTTCATCTAAAGGCATTCATATTATTTGGTCGTTCTCCAACTCTTTATATAGCTCGCTGTAATCACGTCTATTTAAACTACTAATGGGTAATGAACCTTTGTGCAGTCTGTATGTGACAGACCTGGCTTCGCCTTGAATGAATATATGTAGTGGTGTTAGGTTTAGCATGACTTCTGTAGCTGCTGTTGGAGTCGTTCTCATAGCTCCTGTGGTACTCAGGCATGCATGCCTTTGAATACCATTGAGCTGTCGAATGGCTCCAGCTTGCCGAGTCTTTGGCCACCATACTACCGACCCGTAGGTTATCATGGGCCTTATGACTCTGGTATAAGGACATTTTCGGTTGTAGTCCCCAATTTTTTCCACACAACCTTCGACATAAGTTGAAGGATGTTGTGCTCTTTTGGGTGACTTTTTGCAAGCGTTGATTCCATGTTAACCTGTGGTCAAAGATGACTCCCAAGTATTTGGCCTCTTGAGCAAATGGAATCTTCACTCCTTTCAGTACTGGTGATTTTAGTCCTGTTGTTACTTTTCGTTTTGTAAAGTTGACTATTGTGGTTTTGTGAGGGTTAACCGTTAGTTCCTCCTCTCTACACCACTTGTCAACAATGTTTAGAGCGAATTGTGTGCGCTCCGATATTGTACCTGCGAACTTGCCTCTTACGACGATCGCCAGGTCATCGGCATACCCTAGGAAGTAGAAATCTGCAGATAGTAGCATAAGACAATGTATGTAGACTAACTACAGAAAAGAGAGTTAACATTAAATACATATAGGTTTTTATAAAATATAATTTATAAAAATTATTTTGCTCTCATCCCCGCAATTGGGTCAATAAAGACCACTGTATTCGTTTAAACAAAATATACTAAAATAATAATAAATAGAAAATATGATTTGGATATTATGGGTTTATTAAATTAAATGAAAATATGACAACTGCAAAGCATACAAAATATTTTAAAAAAAGTATCCCAAATGTAAAAATCTTCATTTCCTACGTCTTTATTGCACAATCCACAATTAACACTTTAAACTTCACACGATTTACAGTTCATTGTCTTTTAAACAAAAAATAAAATATAACATATTATTAATACGCATACCGCATACCTTTGGAAGTATACTGTAATAAAAACCATCAAACTGATAATACTTTATTGCCTATTGAATTTGCTTTTTGCACTACTGTGAAATGATTAAAAAAACAACTGAACAAGATTCGCCTCGTAAGGAACAGCTTCTGTGCTTTAAAGCATGACTTTATAATGCGTTCAGATTTTAAGGATAATACTCATAAATACGTATTAAATATTAGGGTGGATCCCATTACTGACTTGGTCATCTAATTTGAAGTTTATGTCAGTAGAGAAATTACAATCTCAAGCTCCATCAAAGTTTATCAGATTCATGAATTTTAATGAACTTTCTCGTAACTGCTTGTAAATATTTTAAAAACAAAGCTTGAGCGAAAAATATTTGGTATATATTTACCTAGTATATAACCTGTAATTTTTACAACTAAAAAATACGCTATTTATATAATCTATGGCTTGTATAACAGGAGTTGAAAAGGAAAGTGTTCTTTGTTAGATGGATTAAGTGTTTTGTAGAGCGTCAGTCCCGCCCCTGAATATTTGGCTTGAGCTCGCGAACCGCGGAACATATTTTAGAAAACGCGGTGGCCACCAGGGTGGAACTGGCACTGCCGCTTCGGATTGCAACTCCGTCATTCGGAAAGTTTCGCATTTTCTTGAGAAATATTGGTTAAGGAAGTTGGGCTTCGAGGGGAAACAGTGGCGTGGATGGTGGCATGTATCTTGTATTTTGACTGGTTAAGTTTACAGGAATCCGTTTGAGTTGAAGCTATTTTTACTATGTAAACAATTAGGTTTTTTTTACTCTTACATGTATATTATATACTCTATACACAAACCGTAAAACGCATAAGTAGACAATGGGGTCTATTCTGTAACAATTCCTTTATATTTAACGGCCTTTAAAAATATTGGCGGCCTATAAAAGTATGTTTGTATTCGTTAATTTACTTCTGTCATTATTTAAACAGATTTCTTTAAGATAGTCCTCTAACGTATTTTAAAGATCCGTTTAAATAATGACAGAAGTAAAGAAGAAAATATTTTTAAAGGCCGTTAAATATAAAGGAATTGTTACAGAATAGACCCCAATATCAGTTTAATGAACGTATGTAATTTTATATTAATTCTAGTAAGAATATGAAATCCACTATAAACGGCTCATACTTAATATCTGACTGAATATTCTTTTTTTAATTTAGTGGCAATTCTATCAGACTAATTATTGCAAGTTTATTTTTTAGTTATTGAGATTAAATATTACAAAAAATGAGTGAGTCTGGTGAACAATCGATAAATAATACTTATCCACTATATATTTGTTTATATAGTTACAAAAAATTTAGTAATTTTTAATCAAATTATTTAAATTTATTATTAAGCCATAATCAAGTTATTTAGGTACAAAGAATATTAAGTAAATGTAATTGTTGTTACGTACTAAAAGTCTCATACCTTATATATAATTTTTATTAACAATTTTATTGTTCCAAAATAGAATAATTAGTTTTCACAAAGAAATGAGCATGGGCCCAACTATTTATATATATATATATATATATATATATATATATATATATATATATATATATATATATATATATATATATATATATATATATATATTGTAATGGGGGAAATGATATTGTAATATATAGCACTACGTTGGGATGTTATAATCGTAATGAGCTTCACGTTTAGCAACCCAAATTATTATAATTTTTTTTTTTTTTTTAAATAATTAAGATCACAAATCATCCTCCTCCATACAAATACTTAATGCTCCGGCTGAACTGTTATCTGATACAATTAATAAAAATATATGACTCAATTCTTTTATTTAATGGGTTTAAAAATTTTCATCCATGTATTTAAGACACTTACCTCTGTACCTCGTATATTGTCAGCTCTTGTATTAAAATAAAAATAAGTAAAAGTTTGATACTCTGTGTATAACTTGTAGTTTTATTTAAAATAATTGATATCAGGGTTTAGTGCGAGTTCAAAGATTCTTTGTAACTAATGTGGGAAAAAGAAACAGAATATTGTTACATAAATGTAAAAATTAACATAGAAACAAAAATAATAAAATAATTCGTCATTTAACGATCGATTCTTGGATCGAAAATGGCGCATTATACTATAAAAATACAGTTACCTATCGAGCTTAATGTTCTACCCACCGTACGGCGTTTTTAAATACGTAAGTAGATCTCTTTTGACCGGCTATGTGGTAATTTCTCAAGACGGACAAGAGATGGCTTATATGAAATTATAACCTAATTAAATCAGAATTTCTAAACAACATTGTGATGTTATTTTGTATAAAAAATAGAAAGATTTATCGTCTTTACGATTACTGAAGTACTCAATTATGGTAAGTACTTTTTTTAATTGGTCACAAATGATAGTTTTTAATTAAAATACCTGTATAGCACTGTTAAATATGAGATGTCCAAGTGTTAAACTTATTTCTTTTCAGCGTCCATAAACAGAAGGATGTTACAAGTACCTGGGTAACTGGGGGTCTTTCTTGTGGTATGCAGGTGCATACAGCGGCAATGATGGCTTCCTGGGGACTCGTCTTCGAGCAGTTTTACGTGATATTGCATGGGTAAGTTAAATTTAATGTTACCTTTGATATTTATACACTAGTTAATTACTTATACATAAATATTGAAGATTTAATATTTCTGTCTCTTTATTTTTTTAGGAAAAAAGGAATTTGGAGAGGAAATTAGGAGGAAAAAATTTTTGTGTCCTTCCTCCTTCGTTACTTTTTTTGCACTCACTTTTGTTTTATCAACAAATTCTGATTTGGATTTTTGAATCAATTTGGATGAAAAAGTAATTAGCCAATCAAAATTTTGACAGTTTAGTTACATCTTTAAAATTACATTATTGGATTTTTAAAGGTGAGTTTATTTAAACGACTTATTTCATAATTTCGATGATAATTTATTGTTCATTAATTAATAGATTATTTTGAAATCCGTGTTGAAATTTTTTTACAAATTTACATTTTAACAATTATAATTTTCGTGTGGTAACATTGTCTCACTACATTTAGTTACTTTTGATCTTGTCAAATTTATCACTATACAGGGTGTAGTCTAAATACTTAGGTGAAACTTTTTAAATTTATTTCTTTGAAGACTTTTAATCATTAACTTGATATTCTTGGGATTTCGTGTTTCATTATAACATTCCCTGAATTTTTTTGGATTATTCTAATTTTGAATTTTCTCGAAATCTAGAATAATGCATAACAAAATTCACATTTTGTTGTTTTCTCTAATTAATCATTATTGTATAATATGTTATTATCTCAAAAGGTAATTCATTTTGATTTAAAATTTTAATTCAATAATTCCTTGACGATTATTAATCATTCATTTGTTTCTGAAAAACAAAACAAAATTATATCTTAAAATTACTATTTACACGTATTTACATTTTTTAGATCTTGGCTTATGAATTTTCATCAACTTCAGGAACGAATCTGTATAATTGGTCCACGTTAAAAATTCCTCGGATTTTTCCCGTAATAGGATGGACAAGTTCATAGCTATTGATGCCATTAGAAGTCTGAACCATATATGGACCCTCAAAAGGTAATTGTAATTTACTACACATGTTATATTTGCGATTTGGTACTCTTAGCGCTCGAATAATCACTAATTCACCTTTATTAAATGTCACTCATTTTTTAATTTTCTTTTTTCTCTTATTGATTGATTTTTCTGCATTTTTCTTGATCCTCTCATAAGTTTCCTTAACAATATTTTCATAGGATTCATTAATTTCTTATATCCATGGTCGTTCTGGTAGAATGTTTTTCAATATTGTGATCGGTGATCTCTTCGTTATTTCATGTGGTATATTGTTCATATAGAATTCTACTTTAGGTAAATTTTCTTCCCATAATTTATGTTGTTCATGTACTAGTATTCTTAAACACTTGACTATTTCACGAATGTACCTTTCTGTTAGATTTGCACATGGATGTCGTATACTTATAAAGTTTGCCTTGATGTTCGATTTTCCTAGCCAGGCTTTTAGATTTTCGTTATTAAAATAGGTTGCGTTGTCATTCACACACGTTTCTGGAGTTCCTATTTCTATGAAATATTTGGTTAGACATTTTTTCACCATCTTTTTATTTGTTTTAGGACAAGGATACATTTTCACATATTTTGAGAATACATCTGTGATAACAAATATGTGTTGAATATTCTGTTCGCTTGGTACTAAATTTGATATAAAATCCACTGATATCATTTGTAATGGTTTTTCTGCGATTAAAGCCTTTGGTAGACTCTCATTGTGATAATTTCTATCTTTTCCCAACTGACATAGTCTACATTTAGATATAATATCTTTCATTATTGATAGATCTTTTCTTCCTATGTAGTTTTCCCTAAAAATATCAAATAGTTTTCGAACTCCTATGTGATTATATATGGCATGTAATTTTAATGTAATTTCTCTTATTAGCTCTTCAGAAATGACATAGAGTTCTTTACCATTATTTAGTTTGTAGATTATACCTTCTTTAGTCATTGTCCTTACTTTTTCTTTAGGTGTTAATTTTGTTTGATCTGACTTTATCTTTTCCAAGGAAAAAGTGCCAATGTCTGCTTTCATGATGTTTACTCCTATGAACTTATTTCTCTTTTCTTTAGATTCTTCCCCGTCCATGCGTGTGATTGCATCTGCTATATTATTTTTAATTCCAGGGACGTATTTTATTTCAAAAGCAAATTTCTGTAGGAGTAGTGCCCATCTATGAATCCTTTGATTACCATATTTATTCTTGAGTATTGTTGTCAAAGCCTGATTGTCAGTCTCTATTAAGAATTAATTTCCTATAAGAAAAATCTAAGTTTGTTGATGCAGAAAATAATACTTGCTAGCTCCAGTTCACTGAGTTTTTCTCACCTTTTTTCGTTATACGAGATACAAATGATATAGGTACTTCACCTATTTCTTGATTTTGTAACAGTATGCCAGCGAATCTTTGTTGGGAAGCATCTGTCCGTAATATAACAGTTTTCGAGTAGCCTGGATGATACGTTTTTACGTTTTCTGTAAACTCTTCCTTGATTTGTTGGAATGCTTTTTCTCTTTCTTTAGTCCATTGCCATTTGACATTTTTCCTTAGCAATTCTATTAAAGGAATTTCTTTTTCTGTCAAATCAGGTACCATGCGTTTAAAATAGTGTAAGTGTTTTTAGATTTGTTGGTCGCTTATAATCCTTAATAACTTTGATTCTATTGGAATCCATACTCACACCTTCTCCATCTATTTTGTAACCAAGATAGATCACTTCGTCTTTGAAAAATTCGCATTTATTATTATTTAGTTTTAAGCCTGCTTCATCGAGTGCATGTAAAATAGTTTCTATGTGTTTCCAATGATCTTCTTCCTTTTCAGAAAATATTAGTATATCGTCATTGTAATGTAGTGTATATTTTTCGAACTTATTTAGAACTTTATGTAGAGCCTTTAGTAAAGCTGAAGTCGCAGATTGAGTTCCAAAAGGTACCACTCTGAATCTGTACACAACTCCATCTATCATAAAGCCTGTATAATCGCTGCTATCTTCGTCTAGAGGTATCAACCAAAAACTGTGCCTTAAATCCAGTTTCGTGAAAATTTTTGCGTGTGATATTCTTCCTAAAATAGCCTCTAGTCAGAGGAGCTTCATACTCTTATTTAATTCCCTTGCATATAGACAAATCCTAATGTCTCCATCTTTCTTTTTTACAATCACAATTGGGTTTATATATGTAGTTGTACTGTATTCTATAATCTTATCTTCTATTAATTTTCTTGTAGCTTCTTGCATTTCATCTTTATATTTGTATGGGATTGGATAGCTTTTTCCTTTAAATGTTTCCATATTTCTTACTTTCAAACTATGTACAAAATTCTTGGCAACTCTTGATTTCTTATTAAATAATTCTTCATATTTCTCCAACAATTCCATCATCTTTTTCTTCCTTTCTTTTCCACAATCTAATTTCATCTCTTTCCAATTTTCAACATTTATTATATTATTTGCTTCATCTCCATCTTCATAATAACCATTCAAATTATCCTCACTATCATTTATCATTTCTCCTTTTTCAAATACCATCTTATCTTCATTAAAAATACCATACATTTTCTTTGCCAATATTTCTTCTTCGCTATTTTCTTTATTCATAATAATACTTGTGCTTTCTTCTTCCAATTTCGTATCACTTTCTTCAAATTCAATCTCTATCCCATTCAAATTTACAATAATGTTCCCATAGTTGATGTCTGCATTATTTTTCTGCAATTCGTCTGTTCCCAATAAAATATCATACTCCATATCTTTCACCACTAGTAGATGCACTTCAAAGTTGTTGCTTTTACTATATAACTTAATAATTATGGATTTGTTTACTTCACTAAATTTCTTTTTATTTATACCAATTAAATTAATTTTAGGAACTTTTGTAACTTTATTATTCAAATTCAATTTATTTATAACGCTTTGGCTCACTAATGACGTTTCTGATCCCGTGTCAATTAAAACTTGTACACTCACATTATTTACACTTGCTTTTATCACAACTAAACTATTTTTTTGTTTTTGTTCTAGGCAAACCTGAATTTTGAGAAATTCACGTGGATGGACGTAATTATACAGATTGCGTTTTACTCCATCCATTAATGAAAATTCTGCGTGCCAGTGCTGCTGACACTAGACCTAAGACTGTCGTCAACACGAGCAGTGTCAGGACTTTCATTTGTTCACATATCCTGTGTTGAGACCTGTGCGTTTGAAGAACCCATTTTATCACAACTGTTAGATCTCCTGTTAAAATTGATTCTACGATTGTTATCTGTGTTATTGTATCGTGTATTATTTTGTACATTTTGACCAACATTTGTATTTAAATTTCTATTTATATCGATTATTATTAGAATTATTATAATTATTGTTATTTTGATATCTGTTATTATTATTATATTGCATTCTTGCATTGCCTACATTATTATTATTATTATTATAATTTGGTATAAACCTTCTATTATAATTATTTGTTTTTTGATTTTGGTTATTATTATAGTTATAATTATCGTTATTATTATTTTGGTTAAAATTCAAATTATTGTTGTTATTTTATTAGGATAATTTCCCATACCCCTGTTGTAACTTCTATTTTGATTTGAATTACTATTATTTACGTAATTAGGCCTGTTATAATTTCTATTATTTGTGTATCTATTAAGATTTGTGTCTGAGTTCATATTATTTTCTTCATTATTAATTGAATAGTTTCTAAAATTTCTCTGACGTCCACTAGTCAGATTTCTCTCTATTCTCATAAGATATTTGCTTAATTGTTCAAAGCTTTCTATGTTTTGAACAGCAACTGTTTCAGCTATTTGGGGTTTGAAATGCCTCGATAGAAACATTATGATCTCTTCTTCATTTATAACAGGTTCAAAATGTTGAGCCTGTGAATATAACATTAATGCGTATGAATACATAGAACTTCCTCTTTTTTCGTCATAGTGACCAAAATAAAGACGTTCTCTCCTTGAATTATTTCTCCCCAATACATGTTAAGAAAATCAGTTTCAAAGCTTTTGAAGTTTTTGAAATCCATTTCCTTACTTGTGTACCATAGTAAGGCTTGTCTTGTTAGATCTTTTCTTATTATTTCTCTGGTATCCTCAAAATTTTCAATATTCTTAATTCTATTTGATAAGATTCGTAGGAATACTCTAGGGTGTATCTTTTTTACATTTCCATGGAATCTTGTGTTTTCATCTGTCACACTCTGGTAATTGTTGTAAATAGTTGTTGCTCTGTTTCCCATTTGACTTCTCATTTTATCCATTTGCTCTCTCATTTCTTCTAAATCTTCTTCTATTCTCCTTTCTCTTCTGTCATTGTTTTCTCCAAGGCTTTCACTTCTATTTCTAGTATTTTTACTTTCTTGCATTTTGATTCTTTCCATTTCTTGTTAAAATTTCTCCATTCTTTTATAAATTTCTTCCAGTTTTTCTATTTCCATATTACCTTCTCTTCCGGTCATTCTCCATTGTTCTTTGAGTTTCTTTATTTCTTCTACTATTTCCTTTTTTGATTTACTTATATATATGTTCGTTTTTAGGTACATATAAAACACAATGAGGAAATCCTCCATTTTAAATATGACAGTGGGTGTTTAACCACATATCATGTAAAATACTACCTGTCTACCAGACCTGTACCTAAAGAATATTCAAAGTTCAAATAATTCTAAAATCTTTCGATTTTATTAATGACGTATTTTGTGTACCAAAGACAGTGATAGTGTTTCAATGACAACAGTGTGTCAATGACAACAGTGTGCCAATGACAACATTGTGCCAATGACAGTAAATTTATTATTTATGATTGAGTTTACTGTGTTTAACCACATAATGAAATTTGTCAAACATATCTACAGCTAATTCCTTTTAGGGTATATAAAAGTAATTTATATTGGAATATACTATGTCGTAATGTTATACAACTCTTGCCTCACCTTAAGCAATTTATAATTAAACACAAAGTTTGTTTCTGATAGTCCAATATGCCCAATTGAAAATGGTTTTCTGACGATGACAAGTATCCATGCAAAGACAAATCTACAATAGGATTTATATTGGCGGTTGAATAGTCATTTCCATATAATAATTTAAAAAATACAAAATGTGATATCTTATGTTAAAAACATATCGAAGACAAATGTAATCATTTTATAGTGCTATACAGGGTGTAACTAAATAAGTTTAAAACATTTAAGGGGATGATTCCTTGTCGAAAAAAAGATAGGATCTTTTATATAAAGAAACTTCATTGGAGCATCCCTTGTTAAGATACAGCCCCTTAAAGGGAGTACATAAAATTTGTTTAACAATTTTTTTCACAAGCACTAAACAAGTTACAATATTGGAATTAACCTGTCATTTTCTAATACCAAAAAGACACTTAGCCAGTAATTTATTTGGTTTACCCCATGGTTGTAAGGGGTGGAAAACGCAACCCCCAAAATTTCGTTCCAACGTAACTTTTTGTCTTATTATTTGTTTATCATTTAAAATTTTATTTCCGTTAGGCTGTTTCATTCTAAACAAAAAATTTTTCTTCAATTTTTTGCCCAAAATAAACCAGTTCGCAGCAAAAAATTATTTTACGAACAACTACAGAGATACATCGTCATAAATGCGAACTGGATTTATTGTTATTTTGTAGTTACTACCTGCATTAAATGATTAAAAAGGGGAATAATCAAAACTAATTTATTAATAACAAAACATACAACATGTAGAAATCATAGTAAATGATCAATATGCGGTTTCTTAAGTCCTCTACATCGCGAACAGGAGTACGATAAACCAAATGATGCAAATAGCCCCAAGTAGAGAAATCGAGAGGATTGAGATCTGGGGATTGAGCGAGCCAATTCTGTGGTCCTCCTCAACCTATCCACTGATTTGCATATGTTTCAGGTAAATGCTGACGTGCTACTTGACTAAAATCATCATGCATAAAAACATATCCCTTCTGACGCCCAAAGGAACTTTGTCCAGCAGTACGGGATGCACTTCTCTTAAAAATTGAACGTATGCCTCACCATTTAATCGAGGATGTAGAAAATGAGGCCCAATTAAATAATCACCAATAACTCCGGCCCACACGTTAAGAGAAAAGAGTTCTTGATGGTGACTTTCGACAATAGCGTTAGGGTTTTCTTCAGCCCATATGTGGTAATTATGAAAATTAATAATCTTGTCCCGAGAAAAACTACATTCGTCTGTGAATTCGATCATCTTCAGAAAGTCACGATTTCTTCTAATCATAACCAGCATCCAATTGCAAAATTCAAGACGGTTCGGAAAGTCTCACGGTAACAGTGCCTGTACTCGTTGCAGATGGTAAGGGTATAAGAGATGTTCCTTTAAAATTCGAAATACCGTCATATGATCAACATTTAGCTGGAAAGCAATCTTTCTGGTACTGGTAGTAGGTTGTTCTTCAATAAAATTAAGTAGTGCTTCCTCAAGATTTGGTGTTCTTACTTCTCGATGGCGACCACAATCATGCGATCTTTTGTATAATGAACCATATTCTCGTAATCGTTGATGAAGTCGGGCAAATATTCTATGTGAAGGATGCTACCGTTGAGGATACATTTCAGAGACATTTTTTGTTTAGAATGAAACAGGCTATCAGAAATAAATTTTTAAATGGTAAACAAATAATAAGACAAATAGTTACGTTGGAACGAAATTTAAGGGCTTGCGTTTTCCACCCCTTACAACCATGGGGTAAACCAAATAAATTACTGGCTAAGTGGTAGTAGAAGATGTCAGGTTAATTTCAATATTGTAACTTGTGTAGTGCTTGAAAAAAAAATTGTTAAACAAATTTTATGTACCCCCTTTAATGGGCTGTATCTTAACAAGGGATGCTCCAATGAAGTTTCTTTATATGGAAGATCCTATCTTTTTTTCGATGAGGACACCCCCTTAAATGTTTTACACTTATTTAGTTATATTCGATATTTACAATTTATTTTCTATTAAATAACTTTGGGTAAATAGATTAGAATCCGTATAATAATCCTTTTTCACGTATATTTCATATATTATAAGGCCCATCATTTATTACGATCCACCTTGCCCACTTTTAACAGTACTTTGGTGTGTGTTTGAAAATTAAAGAAATAACAAGTGTAACTAAACAAATTAAACATACACTATATAATAATTAATTTCTAATGTGGCAGTCATCCCAAAATGTTTACAAAATCATTCTGTCAGAGAGTATGATAAAACAGAATAAAGCTAAAACAGTTTAAAATTTATTTCTCTTAAAACTGATTAGTTTTGTAAAGTTTTTATGCCTATCCCACTTATTATTATTATCTTAAAAAAGATTTAAAAATGGTTTAATAAAATACTTAATATACTCTTACGGACCTTGTCTTAAGTCTAATTAGTCTTAAGATATTGTTTTAAAAATACTCCTAAGAACCGTTATAACATTCTCCCTTTTACTCTTAAAGCAGATTTATAGCAGCCCTAAGGCTATCTCGTGGATTCAAAAGTTTTATCAGTGTCTTAAAAAAGGGTTCTATGGTTACTTTGTATACTTTGATAAATCTAAAAATGTTATTTAGGTAGAGAGCAATGTAATTTACAAAGGCCTTCTTTCAACATACAAATAAATGATAACTTTATAATTGAAATAAAAAACACAACAAAATACCTCGGTACCAAAGTAAGAAGATCTTTTAAATTTTATTTATTGAGAAAATTTATGCCTAGAAGTTTACTAAATATTATTTACAATTCGCTGGTTGAATATGTAATCCAAAATCGTATAATAAAAATGTTCTACAAAAAACCAGCATTATATCCTACCTTTGTATAAGAACATTATATTATCTATCTTGCTCTACCTTTATGGAAAGCCTGAATTGAGATATACTACAAATTATTTGCAATAAATATCAAAAGAAGTGTACATTTTTAAATAATTTGACATTTAAGAGCCATTCACACATCACAGTTGATAACTTGATACTTGACAGACACAGCCAAGCATTATTCTGATTTTTGCCAAATAAAATGGCCGGTTAATTATTCTATGGAGTTGCGACAGAGAGCCAATAAATTTGATGAAGGTATTTTTGTGGCTAGGGGCGAAATAGTAGTACGCTTAAGTTAGCACCGCCATAAAAAAGTAATTTTTAAGAAATTGCTTATATATTTTTCATAAATTGGCAGGCTTGGCTACTAATTTCGAATAAAAATAGCCTCCAAAATGGCTATGATTGCAAGTATAAAGGTCGCAATCCGCCTTAGAAATTTCACCTTTACTATCAACAGCTGTTGTTTGACAGGTCGTTAGAGAATGCTTGCAATTTATGGAATTTTAAGAATGTCAGGAATGTTGACTTAGAAATAATTGAAGTTACTAAAATTGTAACATAAGAAATGCATATGCGAATTTTGGGAAAATTGATTATAAAGTAGTTAGGATCAACCGAAAATTCTGAAAATCAATGGGGTTCTAAGATAGAAGTAATTATTCAAGAAAATCAAAACCGCAAGTCAATCAGAACTTTCGTTCTAGAGTTATTGTGCCAGCATACATACATACATACAGACGACCAGACGAAAATTGTTTTTTTGCATTTTCGGACTCAGAATGATCGGAAACATGAAAAAAAGTTTTAAAAAGTGGGGGTGAGAAAGTTTTTTCGTCTGCACGAATGCAATACTAAGGCACCATAAGAAGGGCCTCAGTAATTACTTAAGAGTGGTAAATATATATTTTAAAATATTAATTCTGCCCGCCTTACTTTTAAATCTATACCTGTAGAGGTGCAAACTTGGGGTCCATAAGAAAGTTGCATTTGAAGATCTGAAAAATAACATAAACATTTTAAAAAAATCTGAAAGTACCCAAAATCAATGTAAAAAGCGCGGGCTTCTTTACAAATATATTATATCAAATTTATTAATAATTTCTTTTTTACTATTTTTAAGTCTTCTCTTCTGTATTCCTCGTTATCTGCTTGTCTCTACCTGTCTATTTGTCTCTACCTGTATGCTTTGTTCTGCCTGTATGCTTTCCCATGCCTTCTCTGCTTATTTCTATTACATTTTATTTTATTAAGTTAAATAAAATTTTCTATATCTTCATTCTTCCTTTGTATTTCTTCTTTATCATTTATATAATCTGTAATTCTAATAAGTATTTAACTTTATTTCTATCATAAAATATCTTTAAATTTCCTTCTACATTTTAAAATTTTCTAACTCACAATCTCCAATTCTTCTCTAATATTTTTCAAAAATCAACAACTCCCGAAATTTTGATTTTGCCGTTTAATTTTGATTTCTAGAAACTTCACCACCCCAGTATAATTCAATTGTAATAATAATTTAGATACAAATAGGTTAATTCAAATCTTCTGAACAAATCGAGCTGATCATAGTCAAATAAAATAGGTAGGATTTACAATAAAAACGTTTTTCCTACGACCACTTAGGAAAGTGGCACATATCACACTATATATTCCTATGGAAAGTGCCCTATATCACACGCGTATTAATAAGAATTTACTTTCCACCCAAGTGAGAATATGTTACTTTCCGCAGTAGTTGTCACAAAATGTCAAACACCTAATTTCTATTTTGATCTATGTAATGTCCATATTAATACTAAAATCGATATGATTGTTAAATTATTCAAATTGTTGTAAATTAGATCCTAGATATTCAACAATTATTATTAAAATAATTTTAAAATAATGTTTAATGTTTTTTGATGACATTATTTTGTGGTCGTAGGAAAAATATTGTACATCACTTGTGTAATATATGTAATATACTATATTATCATAGAATGAAAATGTACATAAACATATTGACACTAGTCCTTTATACTTAATAAAAATTACCATTTATTTTATTGGTCTTCATAAATATTCATCTTAGAAAAGTGAATAAAGCGAACACAACTACTACGAGTTAGGTACTATTTGGTAATATTTCCAAACTTTTTGATAAAAACTACAATGATAATTATAATATTCAACATCTGACTTATGACAGATAAAGAACTTTCTATTTAATTATATGGTTTGGAAAAATTGTATCATTGAAAAATTAAGCTTTATATCAGAGGTAAGGGAAATAAAGAAAACTTTCATAAGAAGCACATGCTTAATAACGACCAACTTGAACCCAGTTAATATCTAACCCACTATGTGGCACTTCTATCAATATCAAACAAATAAGGAAGCGGAAATTTAAAAATCTGATACTAAAGGTTTTAAATAGGCACTACGGTAAATTATTTATTAGAAAAAATACTAAACATATAGTATATTACGATTAATTATTGTAAATCTATTCAAAACAAATATTTTTTAATTGTTGATTGTTATTTGTAACTTTAACATTGTTGTTCTTATTTTTTAAAAGAGTGACCAATGGTGTCTTATTTTTAAAAATGTTGTCTACAGACTTCATAGTGGGAATTCAGATATTTTCTATATCAAATCTTCTCTCCAACGTTTTTAGGCTATTTTATTACTTTTAAACAATAAATGATAAGAACAGCACATTGGAGTTGTTAAAATCAAACTCAAAATTTAAATTTCAAATTCTGGATTCTACGATACACATTTAACTGATTGACATTTATTTTGACAAACTGTTGACTGCTGTTCACGTCTACTATCTATCTACAAACGATGTGTATCTTTAGTTAACATCTGAAATGCATAGATGATGCTATCGTTGCTTCGTTTCCTATCTTTATGTCCTTGATCTGTAATTTATGTGATAAATATTAAGTAATCAAACTTGAGACTAAATTAAAAAAAAAATGACATTCACCTGGAAAATACTTATTTGTCAACACAAAACCCATCAATATAAAATGAAGTAGAGACGATATAAACACTAGATTGTAATATAGCAGATGGATGCACTTACACAGAAAAAAAATTATCATCTACATTCAAGAAAAGCTTTACACTTGGAAGAACACATTTGTTTGAAATAAAACAGAGTTTGCTTTAAATAATATTTCTCGATATAATAATAAAATAAATGTTGAGTGAATTATAGGCATAATCTTGTATTTTAAGAGTTGTAATAATTAATCTGAGAATAAATTATTTCATTCGAGTATAGAATTGTGAATTAATCCAAGAAAGCTCTTACGTTTATTATAAATATGATATGCTCTTAAAACCGACTAATGCGTACTTGATTCAATATTATAAAAGGATTCGATTCAAAGTATTTAAATTTTATAACAAGAATTAAACAGTTCGAATCAAAAACCTATGTACTTCACAAAAAATTAGCAAGTACAAATTCACAGCACGGTGTTGCCAGCTAAAACTTATTTTAAAATGCAACCTCTGCACTGATACGGTAGATATATGACTGGCACATGTTGAGATGTGATACTTATTATTCGGAAGTCAGAGATACAATGCAATTATAGAGAATCTGGCAAATTGGCATTAGCACGTTTTTATACTATTATCCATTTTCTAATATGTTTGCATCGTATCGTTAGGGTGGCGTTTTACTTTTTGTTAGAAATTCTTTGTGATTTAATTAATAAGTGTATAAATAAATTAAATTGAAATGGAACATTTGTTAAATGAATGGGGCCTCAGCAACCTGATACCAATATTTAAACGTAAGTATATTTAGTTCACTTCTTGTTAGGTATACAGAGTGGCCCAAAAGTCTGGAAACGGCCAATTATCACGTAAATTGCTAATCCTAATTGTACAAATTTGGGGTGCACCTATTTTGGGATACGGAGATTCTAAATTTGATATTTGCAATTTTGCCATATTTGCCGTTTCTCTTATATTATTAGTCACTTTAGTTTTTCAAATTCATTACCCTGTATATTCAGTCATTATTGGAATCTCCTATTTAATACGAGTTTAACCATATGTAACACTTATGATTTTATGTAGTCTGGAAGGTCTTAAATAAATAAAACAATCATGGAGAAATGTGGTAGACGCATTCTACCATCGATTAGGGTACTGTCAACTCACAAATGGAGCACATTTTGAACACTTAATAAAGTAACCATTATGTTAAAAATTTTATAATCTTTTAATTGTTACGTTTTAATGTAGTTGAAAATAGTTTGTATTTAAATTTATTGAGATAATTAGGCGTTGCCAAACTTATTCTATTTATTTAAGACCTTCCAGACTACATAAAATCATAAGTGTTACATATGGTTGAACTCGTATTGAATAGGAGATTCCAATAATGACTGAATATACAGGGTGATGAATTTGAAAAACCAAAGTGACTAATAATTTAGGAGGAACGGCAAATCTGGAAACATTGCAAATATCAAATATGGAATCACCGTATTCTAAAATAGGTGTACCCCAAATTTTGTACAATTACGACTAGCAATTTACGAGATAATTGGCATATTCCAGACTTTTGGGCCACTCCGTATATAAGTAAATTTATAATCATAAGAACACGAAACACACTATAATAGAAGTAAAAAAATGTATGATGCTGGATGACGACTTTTTGGAAAGATGACTTTGCCTTGCTAAGACAAGAGGTCGTATCTACATTTTATTTTATTATAACACAAAATAATAAAGGCCTATTTGCATTAGAAAATATTTACTATAATTATAAGAAAAGATTAGTAAAATATGCAAAACTTATTTACGATGTCTAAAAGGAGGTACTTATCTACCTAACCACATTTACTAAAAAAAATTCATTTTGTAGATACGACCTCTTATCTTAGTAGGACAAATTTTTATGTTCCATTTAGGTTTTGAAGTTATAAAATTATTTTTTTTTTAATTTTAGGTGGGACACCTCAGAGGACACAGGAATTTGGTATATTAACTAAAAAAAATACCAGTGAGAACCCTATTAAAAAGCAAGAACAGCCTGATCTTATTTCAAGATTATTAATTTCTTCAATGAATCTATCCTGTAATTCAACCAAAATCAATATATTTATGTCAAAGATCATATTATTATTGTAACAAATTTAGTTGTATTGGTTTTAAAAACAAGTTATTATTGAATATAAATAAAGTATATTTAAAACAAGAGTAAGACTATTTCATTTAAGATATACATAATACTGCAATTGAGCAATAGATACTCTTTATTTAATTAGAGGTATTTTGGTTAGGGCAAGTTGATTTTAATCTTGAAGCAAGGCTTATTAGCCATTGTTAAACAAGTATTACTAGAATTTCAAATCAAGGCCAGTTTTACTTGCGGATTTATAAACACAACAAAGCATTGAAATAAGACCATTCATCTTGAATATAGTACACTTTTTCTGTGTAGCGGTGTCTGACTGACGTAGCAGTGTTATGAAAGAGGTATTTTAATTTTTTTAAAGTCAATAATTTTATATTTGAAGATCAACGGAATAAAGCTATTTTTAAAAATTGGCCTTTAACTAATCAAAACTGATTAAATCCACTAGCTCGAGTTTGACACATGACGTAAAAGTGTACTGCAGAGGTAGGGATACTTTTAGTACCTGTTTATTCTATCTCAATGGCAATACGAAAGAACACTTTTAAAGATGTTAAAATAAATAATTATCTCTGGCACACAAATCGCTACACAAAACATTACTTTACAAATTAAGGAGCAGTAGGAACCGTCTCTACTAGAGCAGCTTCTTGGCGAGAGTTTCATGTAGCAGCCCTTACTCAAGTCTTTTATGTCGATTATCCACTATCGATTTAAATCAAAATCCACGTGACAGTTTCAATATTATTTTGAAAAATATTACCATGCCCTTAAATAACTCTTTCAATGAAAGCCATTGACTGGAATAATAACAATCTAATTATTTGGTTTATTTCAATAGGTTGTTTTTCTATTTAAATATTTAATTAAAACATTTAATACTTTGTGAATTTTTATGTATTTCTTTATATTTTACTAATAATAATGCCAATTATTACAAGACCATAAAAAAACTAAGACCTAAAGAACCAACTTCTACATAGGTAATATTTCCAATTATGAAATAATAATCCTACATTCATTAATATTTCAGCTCCGCGAAGTGATAAAGTAAACTTCTTGCTTGATATATTTTGCATTTGAAATGCCATTAGCTCCCAATTGGTACGTACCTACGTTTTAAATTTAATTATTCCTGCAAAACTTAGTCTCTTGCAGCTCACGCAATTCGGAAATCACAAACTTCTGGTCGAATTACGGTAATTACCGTTCGTAAATCACTTCATCTGGGGGCCAGAGATTAACCAGCTTTCGAGAAACCACACTCTCAACTGCTTTATGTGTCCTGTTCTTCTCAGGGAACTCCGCTAAATTTCAAGTTTGGAACAAGTTGCTAACTCCTATACATGGATATGATAATGTTGGAAGTTATTATATAAGGAATATTACGTATGTGGATAGAATTGCTTTTGTAAGATTTTCCGTTTTGACTAAATTTAAGTTTTCGTGTAATTGTTTGAATAAAAAATTAAAGTATTTAAGGAGAGAAGATTTATTTATATAACAAGGGAGAGATCATAATGCAGAAAGAGCCACATCATCCAGCTAGAGAACTATTTGAATAGGTAGGAGAGCGAGCCCAACAGAGAAAAAGTTCTTAAGACACAGTAAATTTTCCCCACTTATCACGAGGCCGATTAGGTTTGCTGGTGACACTCGCGATTCAAGCTAAGTTAAACGCGCTCTGAAATAAATTTGTAGAAGGTGCCTATAAGTAGAATATTGTTCGGTGTTGCTAGGAGTAGCAAAATTTCGCTACAGTGACGGATTTTTAGCACTTGAAGAAGTAGATAAGACCTTTTTTAAGTAGCAAAATTTGTGTTTAGTAATATGTAATCATATTTATTTAAGAATTTTTTTATAAAACCGAATAATTTTATTGATTTTTTTTTAAATTTCATTTTATTTATTAATTTTGTTTTAATGTGTGTTCAGCGATAATTCTTTAACACGGTGTCCGATTACAATGATTCTTTTTTTCTTAGAAAGGAGGTACTTTAGGGGTGGTCCCATATTAATCTGGTCAAAATCTAATAAGTAGGTCCATGAGGTTTTTTATTAGGCCTTTCAATATTTACGGGTGATGATGAGAAAGGTGAAAATGATGGGTCAATAACACCTCTAGAGAGCATTTCTGCTACTTGTTTATTAAGAATATTTTTTCCTTCACTTATCGGGTACGGTTTAATGCTGAAACATTGGTCTTTAATTATTCGAATGTCGTGTTTAACTGTGTGTGTTATAGACTATTCAGACGGATCGTGAAATAAGTGGTTGAATTTTTTTTTTAATTTCTTGATATTTTTGACGAATGTCTGGTAGCAAGTGATGAATAGGAAACTGGTTAAATTACTTCTGATTAATTATTAGAAATAAAAGAAAGTAAAACTGTTATTCTATGCTCAATACCTAAATATATACAGTCAAAGATTACTTTGTGCTGAAGAAACCAAGAATAATCCAAAATACAATCATCTTGTAAATTTTCTATTACCAGAAATTTAGATGAAAGCTTTTGTTCGGAAACAGTGTAAGTAATGTCATAATAACCTTGAGTATCGGTAACAATATCTTCGCAAAAAATTTCAGTGGAACTTGTAACGTTTTATAACCTCTATTCAAAAATTTGGAATTAATAATATATACATAGGAGCTTGTGTCTAAAAGAGCCTTTATCTTGTAGTCTGAATGAATAACAATTTTAGGCAGGTTACCTAGTTTTAATTTGATTCACTTGTATAGTCATAAATGCTGAATTAATGCAGGGCTCCATGCTCATTTAGTTTTTTGAAAAAAAAAAAGAAGAGCAGCCGCTTCATCCTGCCAACTCGTACTACTATGAGCATTTGGCAACACCCCAGTATTATGAATTTTTGGTATTTCGTGTTTTTATTGCTCGTCTTCCCTCTTTAAATTGTATGGGTTTTGTGAGTATTCACTGTGGAAGTGCCATTTATTGCAGTAGCAATATCTAGAAGGAGGGACGTTTTCGATTTAGGTTCCATTACCATAAGCACAGTTTATAGCTTAGAAGAATCAGTTTGCTTACTCGGACCAATTGGATGTTCCAAAATAACATCCACTTCAGGGATACAAATTCAAGATGCGCAGAAGACTGCTGTTTGAATATGGGCGGTTGTCATATATTGTATTAGGCATTCCAAACAAATGAACTGCCAGTGGAAAGATTTGATATATCCAAGGGTTGCGACATAATAAATCTCTTTTAATAGCTGTTGTTTTTACTGTCAGAGATTCGATAGAATCAAATGTCATTCCTCTTATTCGAGAACGTATTTCAGGTATAAGTTGTTCTGTAAGTAAATCTAACAACAACTCTTTAACAGCGTATGTAAAAAGTCGATGAAAGAAGCATCTCTTCTTTGTAATAAAGATATTTACATCCTCATTTAAGGATTGTAGTTTACCGTATAATTGGGCTTTAAGCTGAGTAAGATAAGCGACTGAATTAAAGCATTCCTTAAAATTATTTTTAAACATATACCAAGTTAAAGGAATAGATTTGTAAGTTTTAAACCACTGTACTGCTTTTTCTTTTAGAAATTTTGCGGTAAATTCTGTTTTTGATAATCTAATATATCATTTTCAATTAAATATTTTTCTAATTTATACAAAAACGAAATCGGATTTTCGATATCATTTCCAGAAAATTGTATTTTGAGTACATCGTATTTCCTTAAGCTTTTAGCAATAGTTTCTATAGCTGTAAGAAAGGCTGATAATAAGTCTACATTTTTATTATCTGAGATTGAAAAGGGCTCTGAATAGTTGTTGATGATTTTATTACAAGTTATGTCATTTAAATTTGAACTGGTAAAATTTGTTAAAGTACTACGAATAACTATACTCTCGCCTGTTTCGTTCAATATTTCATATGAATCATAAAATATTTCATTATCACTATTTTCAGAAAGCTGATTCCCACTTTTCTTATAAAACTGCTGTCTCGGTATACATTTTAACGACAAACTTACTTTGGAGGTTGTTGGTCAATCGTGAATCGTGAACACACCAATTCACCTTCAATTAATCACGTTGGGCGCCATGTTATCGTTAGGGCCTTCACCGACAATGAAACGCAGTTTAAGAGCGTGCGGAATCCAAATTCTTTAAATGCACTCCTCTGGATATCAAAAATGTATTCTGTCTGGTTTTTAATGTATCGTTACACACATGTCAAACAAAAACCATATCCTGGACATTTTTTATTGTCCAGGACTTTATTTACATTTTTTTAAATTACAACATTCATAAAGGGTGATATATATCGATACGATGCATCACAGATATAGACTTTTCACCAAGCGCTGTTACAAATCGCGATTTAAAAAATGATGTAAACCAAAAAAGTGTATCGTTCTACTAAGTAAATACAATAACAAGAACTATTTCCATTAGTGATGATATTATATAAGAAAATATATTGGTTACAGAAAATGATGCCACCTTACACGATAATGCCAATATTGAAAATAGCAATCAACACAACAAAAAAAATGGCAAGCTTGCTGCAGATGTTTTTAAGCCCACAAGAGTTTAAGGGCTTTTTAAAAACAGGAGAACGTAGGACCAAAAATACGAGAAAAAAGTACAAAAGTAGCATAGCTACCGACACTCCCGAAAAAGATGCCATAGAAGAACGAAGCATTATAAAGCAGAAAGAAAATAAAATGGATAGAATCAAAGTGAAAAGAGTAAAAAAAGTAAAGAAATATAATTTGAGAATAGTTCTGAAAGCTCAGAGAAGGAACTAGAACTTAGTTCTGTTTTCATACAATTGATCCGGATGGATTTGAAGAGCTTCATAAAAACCCCATAGAAAATTATTTTGTTCTTGGAAAATCGACTAAAAGGAAAGTGTATTTTATTGGAAAAGTCGTTAAAACAAATGAGTTAGAGGAGTATGAAATATGGTATCTTAGAAAACAAACGGTAGTACCAAATTTGTATTTCTTAATGTTCCGGGTAAAGATATTGTTACGTTAAAATATTTTTAACCCATCATGCTACCTCCTACAGATGGCTTCTTTTACGTCTGAAATAGACTTTGGATTAATGGACATTAGGTAGATAGATATATATATATATATTTTTGTAAACTTGTCTTTTTTATGTTCCTCTATTTCGAAAGTGACCTTGGTGTTAAATAAATATTGTTTAAAAACTATGCTCGCAACAGTCGGTATGTCAAAAATATCCTATGTGAATGATATAACAAACTCAATAATAATATCCTCAAAAGTATATTTTTCAAAACACATAAGTAAGATTTTTTTGATCATCTATATATTCTAGTAACAATAAAAATCAACATTGAAATTCACAAACGTTTTACGTGAACAGAGTGTAATGCAAATGTCACAGTTTTAGTTGGAATTTTATTTTTTGATTTTGATTGAATAACAACAAAATTACTCTAAAAAAAACTGTCTCACTGTTGGGCTGGCTCCCCTATCGACTGAAAAATAACAATTCAAATGAATGGTTAGACTTTTTTTAAGAAAACTAAATTGGCAGTTTTCAACTTTACTATTATAAATTTTTTTATAATTTTGACACATATAGTGTAGAACTGTAAAAATTGTCGATACTACTCATTTTATATATTGTGTTTTTTTGGTTCGCTTCAAAGTTCTTGTGAAGGAGTTTTCAAACATTGTGCGGCTGGTATGGAGTACACATTTATTAAATAAACTAATATGTTGCTAGTGCTTGGCTTCTGTAATGGCAACTGTCGGGTATACCAAAGTATATTAACCGTTGAGTAGCGACAGCTGGGGAACTGAATTCTAGTGCGCCGTCGCGAAATAGAGAGGTGAGACGTCTTCTAAAGATGTACACAACCCCTTTCACGTTAGTTCGGCAGCTGATATAGGAGTTCGTTGTTGTGGATTTATTAGTGCTCTTTTATTGGGTTTTTGTTAAGATTTTTTGGGATTTGAACAATCTATTAACTCATTTTAGAGCATTCGACCCTACGAAAGGGAATTTTGGGGGTCTTCACACACCTCCAGAGAATTTTGTTAATTTTATATTTAATTTGGAAATTTTTTTATGAGCAATTTGAAAAAATCTTTATAGAGGATCACATTTCTCATAAACTCTTATCATACTTTGGAAATATAACATTTGATCATCCTTGTAAAGAATTTTCCAAAACTATTTTTGTATAAATTATTTATTAGGTGTAAAATATTTTATACATTAAAATTTAAGAATAGGGATTTAAAAAGTTACGGTTCAATAAAAAGCAAACAAGGTACACGTAAATTAAAGAACTTAATGCACGAATGAAAAATAAACGATTTTATTAGGGTCGTCCAAACACTACCATGGAAAAATATGCACTGAAAAGTGAACAATATGTAAACCTGACAAATAACTGCTAAAAAAATATTCGTAAACTAATTAACGCACTCAAGTTGGTACCCAGTAATCTTGCCTGATTTAAACCATCATCTCTGCACTATCTCAAAGACATATGTGCCATTGACAAAAGTACTAATTCTTTTTGTTTAATTATATAAATATCTGTCCATTCAATTTACTTTTTAGTGCAATTTTGTTGATCTGGTGACTAATAAAATCATTAACCTTAATTAATGTCTATTAAATTTATTGATAACTTGAATAGCAACATTATCACAGTATTATCATTTATGCGTAATTATTACAAGACTTTTTTCCTGATAACTTTTCACAATTCAGTTCCTCAAATCACAGTCAATGACCTCAAACATACCAAATCCAAGTTTAAAACAAATCGGCTCATCAATACCAAAGTCTGCAAACTTTATCTTCATTAAATTCAAGTTAAAACTCATATTTGGCGGCCTTAAACATCCCCAAGTTTAGGACAATCAGTTCATTAGGAAAGTCCGCCATTTTGATATTTTTATGTTTAGATCAAAAATTGTATTAAGACCACCAGGTTTCTAGTTTAGAACAAATCGGTTCTTAAACGGAAAAGTCCGCCATTTTGATTTCCTTAATTTTTTGTCAGAAATCACAATCAGCGACCTCAACTCAACAACCCCCAAGCTTAAGTAAATTTATTCATAAGTATAAGAATAGTAAGATTGTCCCCTATTTTGCTGTTAACTACGAAAGCGTAGATCGCCACGGTGATAAAAAATGACAGTTATATCTTCCATTAGTGCTATTGCTAATTGACATTTACATCTGTAAATTAGGCTAATTCTTAGTTCTGTCTGTTAAGTTAATGATAATTGAAACTTACATCTGTCAATTAATTAATTAGCATTAATCGACAGCCAGAACTGGGAATCAAGCCTAATTGACAGATATACCTAAGGCCAATTAGTAGTAATTGACAGCTAGAACTGGGAATTAGACCTAATTGACAGATGTAAGTGAAAATTAGCACTAATTAACAGATATCACTGTCAATTATATATTTTTTTTACAGTGATTCTTCTACGCTTTCGTAGTTTACAGTAAGGCTCATCAAAAATTATAATGATTGACGGAATGTTATCAGATTTGACACTGACTTCTATATTGTTGTATGAATAACTTGTCAAATCAGATACCTCTGTCAAACACTTTAAACGTGAATTAAAAGTTTTGAATAACGGGGCGCGTTATTAGTCAAAAATTGTATTCAGCGACATGTTTAAACAACGCAAAATTTAAAGTTTGAGACAACTCGATTACTAAATAAGAAGGTCCATAAGTAATAATTTCTATAGTTATCAAAAATCAAAACCCTGTGCATCTACCAACTTTCAAGTCTGTAGCTCATCCGGACGTAGGTAAAAAAATTGAAATTTATCAATAGTGATATATATTTTTATATTTACTACATAAGTTAAATACTCATAAATATAAAACTGCCTAATGATCAAACCTTTATTATAAATGTAAACTACAAAAGAGTTTTATTTCAAATTACGTCGAGCAGTGTAAACATCACATTCAAGACCAGTTCATAATTCGAGCAGTGTTTTACTGTGTCGTTCCGTCAATAACGTCAAAAGAGAGAGAAAGAAAATTTGCACCACCCAAGATCAAAGGCACCGACGCTTTATGTCGCTACCAAAGAGGTTAGAAAGGGTAGAGGTAATATAGGAAGCATTTGTCGCTGCGCAAATTTTGCCAAAACCGAAAAACTGGGTGGAAGGAGTAGGGAGACGTTCTGGGCCGGACTTAAATATTTGTATTGTAGTACCTAATTTTGTTGGGTAACTAAAAGATGAAAAATTATGAGACGTTTTTTTGACTTTATTTGTTAGCACGATTCATGTATGATGAGGGCAATAACACTTTATCATTATATAACTAGCTAAGGGCCGATTCCACCGTTGTTTCAAACGAAGTTTAAATTATTAAACGAAGATTAAAATGACATTGTTAATGTAAAAATGTCATTTTAAACTCCATTTAGTAATTTCAACTTCGTTTTTGTTAATATAAAAATGTCATTTTAATCTTCGTTTAGTATTTTAAACTTCGTTTAACAAAACGGTGAAATCGACCCTAAATAAAAGTTTATAAAATTATTGCAACAAAATAGCTGTTGAGACAATAAGTTATCGAAACAGCCAAAGTACTTTTTGCTCGAATTACACACAAGATTTTTTGTACGATCACACCAAAATAAAATAAATAATTAAATTTTATTAGAAATGGGTCACCTTTTCGTTCGTTATAATATTTTAAGTTTATTTGACAGGCCTACTATTCGAAGAGAAAAAAATGTTTTGGTACTTATATACCGGTAATTATTTATGATTTAATTATTTACCGAAAATACCGTTCAATGAATTAAAATATTAGGAAGTCAATTAATAGTTATTTATGTAACCAGTTACGAAATGCCTTATTTTGTGTAACGAGTAAATATTTGCGGAACGAGCAGAGCGAGGTCCCGAAAAATGAACGAGTTACACAAAATGGCATTTCCTAACGTATTTACATACAAGATTTTTTCTAATTTTGACTTGAATATTTATAAAATTGTGTTGAAAAATGACTCACCATAATTCTTCTGTAGGTACTTCCAATCAAATATTTTAGAAAATTGTTGTATTTGATTGCCCTACGACGTTTTTTTTTCAATAGTAATAATAAAAATAAGGGACATGTGCAGTGTTGCCGATCTAATTTTTGACATTACCAGCAAGAAATTTGAAAAAAAACATTTTTACCCTTTATCCTTAGGAGCACGTCAAAATTTTACCCCCAACATTTCTGGGCCGTTTTCAATAACGGTGTTATTTTAAAAATAAAACGCAATTTACAGCTTTTCTTTTTTGTTTTCTTTTTGTTGTTAAATGTAATGTCATATTTTTAAATGTGAAATGTCACTATTCATTGCCTCTTTTTCGATATTTGGTTTTTTCGATTTTTCGTTTTTGGGATATTTGGATTTTTCGATTTTTAGATTACTCGATTTTTCGATTTCTCGATTTCACGATTTTTCGATTTTTCGATTTTTCGATTTTTCGATTTTTCGATTTTTCGATTTTTCGATTTTTCGATTTTTTGATTTTTCGATTTTTCGATTTTTCGATTTTTCGATTTTTCGATTTTTCGATTTTTCGATTTTTCGATTTTTCGATTTTTCGATTTTTCGATTTTTCGATTTTTCGATTTTTCGATTTTTCGATTTTTCGATTTTTCGATTTTTCGATTTTTCGATTTTTCGATTTTTCGATTTTTCGATTTTTCGATTTTTCGATTTTTCGATTTTTCGATTTTTCGATTTTTCGATTTTTCGATTTTTCGATTTTTCGATTTTTCGATTTTTCGATTTTTCGATTTTTCGATTTTTCGATTTTTCGATTTTTCGATTTTTCGATTTTTCGATTTTTCGATTTTTCGATTTTTCGATTTTTCGATTTTTCGATTTTTCAACTTAAAAACCAAAAAAGAGGCAGTTTTATTTATTTTCATTTCGTAACTGGTGACATAATCAACTTTTCGTAATCAGTTGCATAATGTTCTACTTTATGCAACTGGTTGCATAAAGTAGATCGTTTTGACACTTGCTGCGATTACAAAATATATTACTTTATATGTCAAAAATGCAGAATGTAAATTAAATGGATAGATCCCATATTATTATAGAGCAGTGTTTCTCAAACTTTTTGGGCGACGGTACCTTTTTGAAAAGCGAAATATTTAACGGAGCCCTAAACACATAAAACACATAATTTAAAAAATGTATTTCGAATGTTTCTTTATTTTGACTCTCATTTTGACTTTCAATAGGTAAACATGATAAAAAATCGGCTTTATATTATGCTCCGATTTCACATATTCAATTTTATAATTGTAATTTGATAATATTACTGCCCATCTACGTAGTCTGTTGGCTGAAAATTGGGGCATACATTTAGCTGGGTTAAAAATAGTTACCAGAGGTAAGTGATCTGTAACTAGGATAAAGAAATGTCCATATAAATATTCATTAAATTTATTTAAGCCAAAAATTATTGCAAGGATCTCTTTTTCAATTTGGGAATATTTTTGTTCGGACTTTGATAAGGTACGCGAAGCAGAAGCTATAGATTTTTCAATATTTTTTTCAAAAACATGTCATATCATGGCCCTTATTCCCACATTTGATGCATCTACGAATAATTTAATTGGCAACTCAGGCTGAAAACGCACAAGATCATCATTTGTTGTTAATTTATTTTTGATTTATTCAAAAGATTCCTTGCAAGAATTATCCCAAATCCATTTCACCCATGAAAAATAAAATTAAAAAAAGTCCTAAAGCAAAATCATATCCTCCTTCCTCTTAGTGACTTAAAAAAATTACTTCTTAAAAAAAAGTCCTCAAGCCAGGTCCCTCCATTTTGTGGCGATAGAACTGTTTTTTTTTATTGTGATTATTTTCTTCGCGAAGCCCTCTCACTTTGAGTAACACTGTTATTGAGAATTACTAAATAAATAGTTTTGAGAAAAATATTGAAACCAGTTGTCAAGTTTGAAACGAATAAATTGGCAATAAAATTGATATTTTTGTATTTGATTGTATGTTTCTCTTTTCACTTCCTAAAAAAAGATTCCCCATGAAACAAGAAATAATAAACAGTTTATAATAATAACATTTATTTGCTACTTATAACATGTACCAATGACCAAGTCCGATACTGTTTATTTTCAAATCAACAAATATGGACGTCGACAGAATCCTTAAAAATTAAATATCTCACCGAAATAAATGTAAGTTTCATTTATCTCCGTCACATTTCGCAGGTTTATTATAAATAAAGCTTTTTTTGGCATTTTCAACGTTAATTTCCAAAATTTTAGTCACTAAAATACCAAATTAATTCTCGTTGACACATTAAATTTGGATGGACAACGCTCTGACATGTGATGTTCTCAACTGCGATTGGTGGGTGTAAATAATTTCGAAATGGGATTATGCGCAGTGTCTTATGTTCCATCTAAGGTTTGTATAATCTAAGGTCGCTACTCAACGGTTAATATACTTTGGGTATACCATGAAAGATTTCCAATTTGACAGATTGCGAATCATCAGACTTTTGCTCTTATCGAGAGGCGACTTTGAGAAACTGGTCAACCGAAATCAAACAAAAATAATGCTGGACGACCTCGTCAAGACATAACTCCTGCTGCAGAGGAGTGAATACTTGAAATAGTTGAAAATATTGTTGAATTAGGACCCAACGACTGACAGGCCAAACTAGGGATTCAAAAAGCACATCCAACAGAATAATTAGAGAACAAATTATTTATCCCTTTCACATTCTGATTATGGGTATCGTTTGCATTTTGTACAAGTTACTTAAGAGAGTAGAGCGACCGATCCAGTTTTTCACAGAAAAATTTTGTTTTATGATATACACGACGTGGTATAACAAATGTACATTAACAAATATGTTTACGCAATTGAAAATTCACATGCCATTAAAGAGAAACATTTTTAACGAAAGTTTAAAATTAATATAATTGTTGAGTATTATTGACACCTACTTGATTGGCCCATTTAGATTGCCAGATCGTCTTAACGGTGACAGTTACAGTTACTTGCATTTTATACGTCAATATTTGCCTCAACTGTTAGAAGACTTACCACTCAATTTACGCCGTAATATGTTTTTCTTGCATGGTGGTGCACCATCTCATTTTTTCCACATTGTGACAGATTCTTTAACGAATATTGCCATGGTTTATAAAGTTTCAAAATGTTATGAACTGTGTGCGAAATGACCTAGAAATTTTGAAAATGGTACACTTCAATTTCTTGCGCCGATTTGAAATCTGCATGAACGAAGGAGGTGGCCATATTGAACATTTATTATAAAAAAATATCATTCTCTTTGAATTGTTATTTTTTGATAGATACCTATGCCTATTGAAGATTTTATCTATTGTAATAACGTTAAAATCGACAGTTTTCTGGTTGCGGTAGATATTAGTTATAACAGCCAACTTAGTTTTTTTGAAAATTTTAAGTCACCAACCATCAGTCCAAAAAGATACCATGAGAAATACATGTTTTTTGCAACAAAAAAAAATGCTACAGCTTTTCATAAAAAAAAATTGAGGGAACAGGAGGGGCCTTCAAAAAAAATACGGTGTCATGTCATTTTATGGTAGGATTAGGATGGTGAAATTCAAAATTTTCTTTTAACTTTGAAGCTTCCTGGCAGGCAAACGAAGTACTTTGTGATAAAGAGAATTTTGACTCAATCGACTTATTTGTTCTTACCAACATACAGTAGCTCTACGTATACGGAATTTTGGGACAGCATGAATAATGACGTAACTATATATATATAGATAAATAGAATATGTAAAACAATAACAATTTTATTCGAAATTTATTCCTTATATAATATGCAATATAAAACTAAAACAATTTTTTTAATAACAACTAAAAAATAGACTCTCAATTTTGTATCCAAATACATTTTTTTTTTCGGATATTACATTTTTTCCGAGGGATTACTGTCGTGTTTAATGTCAGTAAAAAAAATGGAAAATCCTTTGTTGACATCCGAACTTAATCTAAAACTTTCTCCACACCTCAAACGTTTACATAAATTTTGTTCCACTTGAGTTCAAGTTAGAACCAGCTCCCACATATCAGAGACGGACTTTTCATTTCTATTTTCTATAGAATTTATATTCAACAATATCTTTAGGAGTATTTGTATCAGTTTATTTGTGTTTCACAGACGGATAATTCATTTAATATTTGAACCATATAGAGCTTTTAATGTACTATACGATAGCATTATAATAAAGCTTAACAATAACAAGCCTATAATTTAATTTAAAGTAAATCCGCTTTTCACGACGCAAATTTGTTGCTAGTTTTATGCTATTCAACTTTGCTACTATTATACATCACAGAAGTGGACAATAATAATTTTATCTTATTCTTTTTTACATGTTTTATTTTACACACTGTAAGTTTTGTAAATAAATTTTCCAGATTATTTATGTTATATCTGATCTAAGTCGATCTACATTCTCCAGCGAGCAAAAATGAGCACTTACATACACATTTTAGATATTAAAAAAAAAATTTATTGTTTTTTTTACTCAGATACCACAAGAGATAAATTTTTTTGCAACAAACAAAAAATGCTACAAATAAATACAGCTTTCCATAAAAAAATTGAGGGAACAGGGGAGGCCCTAAAAAAAAATACGGTGTCATGTCATTTTATGGTAGGATTAGGGTGGTGAAAGGCTAACAACCTGGTCCATCTCAAATCACCCAACAAGTGACACAGGTGCAAGTGGAACAACTGTCAACAAAACCGCCACTGGATTCAATGATTTCTCCCAAACAGCAGTTAAAACCTGGTCAAACATATTCGGTGTCATTCAAAGCAGAAAAGACAGCTCTAACTACCAAGAGCACAATCACATCAAAGCAATATCGGCCATTACAAGAAGTTCAAAGAATCGAAAGGTTTAGTAAACAGAAAATCTACAAAAGAGGAACTGGAAGCCCAAGATAGAGCCAAAAACGTAAAAGTCGCGAAGAAAGCATTTTTTTTAAACGTAAACCAGCTAAAATTAAAGTTTCGAAAAGAGAAAGAGTCAGAATTTGGAATCAGAAGGTGAAGTCTTGTTTGATGATGAAGAAGAAGACGCAGTCAATTCCATTGGTCAAATAATGGATGACGAGAAAGTTGCCATCAGATCATTCATATTGGTATTATTTGCTTCAAAACAAGCTTTCAAGTACTACGTTGGACTTGTAAAAGATACAGGTAATACCAGGAAGTCTAGTACCCTTTAATAGTATCACTAGATTTAGCTATTTCTTGCATGTAGTTTAAACGTCAATTTTTACTCATTCTCGGAGAATATTCAAGTCATTGTATTCCTTAGGCTTTTAAGAGTAATTGCGTCTTCGTCATCGGCTGGATTGATAGTGGTCGCCTGAAGACTAACTTTCGGCTTTTCTCATTCTTCGAGCCTTTTACAGCACCGGCATTATCGTTTTAAATAGAATCGCCTGGAAAGAATGGCTACGTAGCTATGGAGACGGCCTCTTTGATGCACTATCTCGAAGTTATATTATTGCAATCTTTTTATCAATCTGGCAACTTGTCCTTCAGGTTTTTTAATTTATCAGCAACTGAAAGGCGCTATGGTCATTTCTGTTGATAAAACTATGGAAGTGGCTTTTATCGTTAATGTTAATATTTGTATAGTTGAATAGTATTGTCAAAGATAATATCAAAACATGGATCGTCACGATCGTATATACATATAAGATTAAAATAAAGAAAAGAAAATTTAAATGTTATATATGGAAACGTGACGATCCATTTCTCTGAAAAACAAAGTAACTTATTAAAGAAAAAATTAACGAAATAATTGAGAATGTGCAATACATTACGAATAATAAAACAAAAATTATAATAATAATAATTAGTAATCATATAATTCTACTTCAAGAGTCAAATGTTTACATTTAAAGTTGCCCAAGTACATTACAACCCAAAGGGGAAAGGGGAGTGCAATCCAAGAACCAGCGATTGCAATTTGTCACTTCGTCTATGTAAGGAAATGTATGCTTTTTCCAGCCCACTTACTTTTACGAGAGGCAGGTGTATTAGATATTCGACAATTATTTGGCCATGCAATTATAATCTATACAAACAATGATCGAAATAATAATATATTACAGGAGATATCGATCATACTTAAGGAGGGAACGCATTAGGCAATTGCGGTCCCGTCGCATTGCGGGCTATGCTATCCTCGATACCGTACAGTTCTTTGCCATATTTTGTAATGCCTGCACTTATATTTGGTGTTCTTGAACTGTGCTCGTTCCGAAGAATCTCAGAAGACTGCGATGCGATAGAGACTAGCATTGCCCGCGATACGACGGGACTGCGATTGCCTAATGGGTTCCCTCCTTTACATTACTACGCACTAGAAAACATATTAACTTTTTTAAATCGTATTTTTCAAAAAATTTTAAGACAACACTTTACTTTCATGACACCAAAAATATTAAATTTGCTTCCCGATTTCAATGAAATATAAAAAAATTAACTCTATAAAATTCATAAAAAAATTCATTTAAAATGTTCTTACCAGATAATAAGAAATATATTATAAGAGAATTAATTAATAATAAATTAAAAAAAATATTAAACTTAAAATACCATTAAAAAAATCATTTAAAAAGTTTTAGGAAATTAATTAATAAATAAATATAGAAAAATATATATTTAACATAATAATTATAACCATTATGATAAAATATTTTTTTTTTTATTTTCATGTTAGTGATTTTTCCATCTTTTCTTTTTATTCAATGGTTATTTGGCTAATTTTTTACTTTTACTGTTACTTTCCATGCCAAAGGTATATATACAGAAGTTTTTGTATATTATTATACAAATTGTATAAATTGGATTAGTAAACAAACATTATTATTATTATTATTATATATTTGTGTCATTGGCATTAACTACTAAGGTTATTAGCCTTGCGTTCTAGCTTGGATTTGTTACTGTTTCCCAGCGCCACTTTAGGAACAGCACTGTTAATTAGAAACTAACAGTGAAACGTTAATATTGTTATTTTTTTTATATAACTAAAAATCCCTGCCACCGCGGGATTCGAACCCAAGACCCATCAATCTCAAATTCATGACTTTAAACACTGAGCCAACCCGTTCCCCCAAATTTAATAAACTCTGTATTCCGAATATACCAGGATCCACAATATTTTGGAGTACTTTATTTTTAAATCTCCTACGTTTATTTTAACTCAGAATTATATATGATTGTAGAAGTTGTATATGCTGCTTTGGGAACATTTGTTCCATTTTTATTACAAGTCCGTTAAGTCAGACTTTATTAAATGCCAGCGCGAGTCGAAGAACAATATAGAGCAAGCAGACTTCTTTCTCTCAACTTTTTCTATCAGATGTGTAAAATCCTGTGGACATGATCTATTGTAGAATGTTGTGAGCTGAATTCGAATTGATGGTCCGTAAATAGGTTTTTTCTCTATGATCATTTGAAGATTCTTTCAAAATAGAACCTATTCTACTTGTTTTAAAGTGATAACAGCACCCCCTTATAATTTTCGGACAAGAATATCTCAAAAAGTCATTTTTTTAAAAAATTTAAATTTAGGAAAAATAAATAAGGCAATATCTAAAATATGCATATTTTTTAAAGTTTTAATTCCTTTCAGTTTCCGACAAAAAAATCAAAGAGCTTTAAATTTTGAAATATCATGATAAAAATAAAAGCATTTCTAAACAGCACTATTTTTAATATAATCCATGAATTTAAGCTTTTAATGTTTTGTTAATGATTTTTTAAAATTCGCCGAAATTAGTAGCTAAAACGCTACGTTAAGTGTTATCTTCTGTTGTAAACTGGTGTAAACTGGTTTAAGGCGGCGTTAGCAAATGTATTAGCATAGGAGAATTTTTCAACATATAAGACGGGCTTTCTAGACAATGAATTTATGCGGATTTGCTTTTATAATATTCTAATAGTATTGAACTGGTTCCTGAATATATTTTAAAGTAGAAAAAAATTGAGAGAATGAAGAAAATAACGAATTTGTGAAAATTTTACATGTAAAAAAGTCATCATCAATCGCTATAAAAACTATTTTAGGAACTAGAATATATTCCCATTAGAGGCTCCGCATAAGAAATATTTCATTTTTTGCTTTCATTTTCCAGTCTTATATGCACAAAATTTTTGATTTTTAACCCAAAAAACGCAACCAACATTACATAAAACAGGTGTAATCCCTGAAATTTTAGGTTCAGGCAATCTTACATAGATGACGCCACCTGAAAATTTCAAATTTATATCGAGCAACGTTGTCATATTGTTATGAAGTATCGGAAGCAAGGAAGTTCGTTATTTTATTACAAAAATTAGATAAATTGTGTTAAATCTGGTTTTGGAGAAACGTGTAGAGATTTTGTAAAATGTTTCATTTTTATATTACAAAATATAAAAACGTAATTTGTCAGATATTAAATATAATGTTGAGTTTTGTTTTTCTGGCTGGATTTACGTGAAAATTGGCGCGAACAAGATGCATGTGAAAACATCGATCCTGGCCTTTCAAATGCGTTTGTGGGTTCACAAATTAGTTGAAGAGTTAAAAGTTTTAAAACTTTTAAGCCAATTTATATTCTTAAAATCAACTGAAAAAGTACTTAAATTATTTATTGAAAATATAATAAATTTATCACACTGATTATTGCAGCATAGTTTAAATTTTATTATCAGTATTATTACTATTATTGTTATCTCATCTAAAGTCCTTCTGACCTTCTGTACTTTTGTTTACATTGTATGTTTTTTTTACTTTCCTATCTGTATACAGATAAGGAAAGTATAGTAATCATGATTTTTTGCGACTTCGATTTTTTGACAAATTTTTACGTTCTGGGATCCCCTGAATCCGTTTTGACTATTTTCGCGATGCTGTCTGTGTGTGTGTCTGTATACTCGATAACTCATGAACGGATAAACAGAAAAACATCAAATTTTAAAATTAAGTCTTATTCCGACCTGTGGTGAATTGATTAGATTTTGGACAAAGTCGGAACATCTGGGGACGGGTACTTTATGGGAGGTCGTTTTATATTTTATTGAATATATCTGTTATTTATGTTAGGCAAAGAAAATTCTTTAAATAAAAGTTACTTCTAATATTATTCTCTATAATTATCACTTTATACAATTTTTTCCATAAAAGGACCGTATTCGAGAAATTTGACAAAAGGTGCAAATTTTGATTTTTAAGAAAATTGGTAAACTAAAAGTTGTTTGCAATATCGATCTTTATCATTTTTGTTTTTTACATTATTTCTCTAAAATGGACCGTAATAGAAAAACTGGAGAAAAAGTGTAAAATTAAATTTTTTCAGTGTTTTCATTTGCAGTGAATATATATCGAAAAATGTTTCGAGTTAGATGTATGTAAATGTATATATTTTGTTTATCCTTTAAACATATGCAGAGTTGCTGCAATGGGTTGTACAAAATAATCGGGAAAAGCCTGTAATAACTAGATAGGAAAGTCATGTGTTGGACACATCAGATTTTTTCGTAAATGGTTAATTTAAGGTCAATAAAATGAATTATTATTACTATTACTTATTATTGGCGGTCTTCACCGTCGTCAAACATGTTTTGCTTAAAACTGTCAACAGTATCAATCGCTTCACTGCTTTTTAAATCATTATGGATAAATAATGGAGCGAATAGATTATGCTTTTATCCTTAAGGCCTACTTAAGCATAAAAGCATAATATATTTGCGCCACCACACACAAGAACAAAATGAAGTTTAATAAATAAACTCAGTGATCAACTGCTGGGTAACGTGTAACTACCTATAAAAACACTAAAACTAACAAATAAGCTCAGACTGGATGAACAAAGAACTACTTAATAATATACGAACCAAAATAGATTCAAATGTTTATATTACATTGTCCTAAAAGTTTTATTCTGGTTCATAATAGTATATTATTAAACGAGCAATTTATGGTAGCCATTATTCACGCAGGGTGACGTTTGCGTCCCGAGCCGTAGGCGAGGGGCGCAAGTCACCCGAGTGAATAATGGCCATAAATTGCGAGTCTAATACTATACTTTGTCCACGACCATTATGGTTTCTTTATTAAATAAAAGTTAAGTGTAGAATGGAAAGTTTTTATTAAACATAGAGGTAACTAACTGTTGTTTTTTCCACTATTCAATTTTTCGATTTTCGATTTTTCGATTTTTGCATTTTTTGATTTATCGATTTTTTGATTTTTTGATCTAGAAAATATCGTTATGAAAAGTATCGCCTATCTTTAGTTACCTACCAGAATGAGCCAGAATTACAAAAGCGTGAATTATCATAATTCACTCCGTGATATATGGGTACTATATGCTTTTAGTTAGGAGGTAGAATATTGATTTATTATTAAGTGGTCGCGAACAAAATTATTTAAATACGGTCCCTATAGGTTCGATATTTTAATGTTACGTAGTGTTTGTCTCGTCCGGCGGTACAATAAAATGTTACGACCACTTTAGATTTGGGAGGGAAGGGACGCTTGTCGGGTCGCTGGAAAGTAGTTTACACAACTTGGCAAACAGGCAGGTATAATTCAACAATTGAATTATTTCGCAGAAGTGCATCTAATCGCCATCTATTGACAACTTAGTTAATTTGTAGTTTTTGTTATGAATTTCCTGGCGTGCAAATTCCGTCTTAAATCATTTCAGGAAACGAATCATGAATGACAGTGTACGGTACGATAATTACAGTCGCGTTACAACAGAAAGCAGCACTTAACGAAACGTTTTAGCCACTAATTTTGGCGAATTTTAAAAAATCATTAACAAGCCATTAAGAGCTCAAATTTTGGGATTATGTTAATAGTACTGCTGTTGAGTAATGCATTTATTCTCATCATGATATTTTAAAATTTAAAGCACTTTGATTTTTTTTTCTCGGAAACTGGAAAAAAATAAAACTTTAAAAAATATGCATATTCTAGAAATTATTGCCCTATTTATTTTGCCAAAATTTATTTTTTTTTAAAAATTATTTTTTGAGATATCCTTGTCCAAAAATTATGAGAGGGTGCTGTATTCACCTTATGCATTTCATCAAACAAGTCTGTAGACACGATTTCAAATTTCTTGTAGTAACTTTGCAAGAAACTTACACCTTGATAAGTAAATGTTATCTCATTATTACGATACATATATTCCGGAAACGCTGGATGCGGTCCTGAAAAATACCTCTTGCCGCGGCAGGCCTAAGTAAATATTTTTTGTCGGGCTTTTTGATATGCATATATTCAGTGAGCGCGACTAATCTGTTTTACATTTTTTGCGTGGCCCGCTCGGCGAGTATCATGTTGGGGGATTTCATAAACAAATTGAATAATTGCCGAAAAAAAGTGTTGGAAGTGTTAACAATATAAATTGGAATTAATTTTTATGTTTAACATCGCGTAAAACATATTCTGATTTGAATGGGATTTTTGCTGAGAGTTCGAATTTTCGTATTTTAAATATGTATGGTTGGAATTAGCAGACAAAAATTTTTGAGGGAATAATTATCAAAAGGTTTTTAATTTGTTGGTTAAATGACACATAAATATACAAATGGAGTGAAAAAAAAAACGTTTCTTAAACGGCCATAAAAAATAATAATTCTTATTTTAATGAGTTTTGTGCCGCCCAACGGAATAACACCATATGTAAAATTTTTTTAAAACTAAGATTTTCTATTTTTTTTTTGTATTTTAAATAATAAACATTTTCTGTTTTTCCATACAAAATTTTTTTGTCCAAAAACTAATTTTTAAAAAATTAAATAAAATTAAACGATTTTTACGTGTTAAGAAAAAACCTCCATATTACATAGAATAAAAGCCGTAAGTATCAACATATCACGTATGTGCCTGTGTAATTTTTAAAATCTGATGTGTCCAACATATGACTTTTCTATCTAGTTATTACAGGCTTTTTTCAGTAATTTTGTACAAACTATTTTAACACTTATGTAAATTTTTAGAGCATAAAATAAATATATACATTTTCCACATACTTCTAACTCGAAAACATTTTTTATATATATTTATTGCCAACTAAAATACTGAAAAATTGAAATTTTACAATTTTCCTCCAATTTTTCCATTACGGTCTATTTAAGAGAAATGATGTATAAAACAAAACTAAGTGGGTCAAGTTCATATCGTGTTAAGGTGTACAGTGTCTAATGTAATATGACGAAACCAAAATATAAACATTAGTAGAGTACGATTCAACTTAGAAAAAGCCACGGGCGTCATCAACTAGTCATCGTCTGCCTCACTATAAAATATTTCTTCTCTGTTGCTCCAGACCGATATACCAGTGGCGTAGGCTCTTATTTAAATAAGAATTAAAGCAGTTTCCCAACAAAAAACATTTATTGGATTAAAAGTTAAATTTTAATTATTTAAACATTTGTATATTACCTAAATAACTAAACTAAAATAACATTACATATATTTTTCGACTTTAGACTTGCAAAAAATTCAGTTGGAAGTAAATAAAAATAGCAAATCAATTTTGTAATTTAAGATTTTTATCACAATTAAAATAATAGTTATTTATGCAACCAGTGCAAAAAATGAAACTAGAGGGGTACATCCTAGTTCGTCCGTTAATGAACTATTATACTCTGTTTTTAAACTGAGGAGCGATTTGAATTTAATTTGGCAATTCTGTAGCCTTCTGATTGGTCAGATTACAGTCAGTTTCACACATTACTTTTTAGCATGAACATCAGCTAATAATTGATATTGTTGACAGTTCTGACATTTTATAATTTGATATCTCATCCATTACTTAGTTTTTTACTTTATTTCGTAAATAATAGTTATTTAGTAAGCAATTGTATTGAAAATCTACAATTATGGATCCTTATACACTGAGTACTATTAAAGGTAGCAATTCCTGAAAAGCCTTACAAGAAAGGGAAGACACCTTATTATTTTACATGCTGATTTTGAAGGTTTTGTAGAAAATGCATTATTGGTTTTTAAAGGTAAAAAGATGGGAGATTACCATGAAGAGATGAATTCCGAAGTATTTTATAAAAAAATAATTTTATTACTGATTTTTTAAAACTAAAAATTGATGAATTTCTAACCGAAATGATTAAAATGTAACTAAATATTTAAGCAAATTTTATTTATTAGAATAGAATAAAACTATTTACAAAATTGTTATAACATTTAAAACACCATCTACTACTTTAGGGACAATCTTAATTTGGCACAATGAGAACATTACTTTCACAAAAAATATTTTAAAAATACTTAAAATTAATACATAGGTATATATGAATAGTTCCCTTTAAAAAATATATGTTGACATGTAGTGTTATGAAAATGTTGGTTCCAGTTTTCAAAACAAATTCTAAATCATAGGCCTGTAAACTTTTGAATGCCCTTATTTGCCCTCTAGCGCATTAACCATGGGTTAACACTAAATAAGCCATAATATCCACATTACTCATGGAAGAGATACCAGTTACCGTGTGATCCACTTGTCATTCACTGAGTAACTTTTACTTTTTATACCTATAACAAATATATCCTTAAAAATGTAAACAGATCTTTATATTTTATACTAACCTGGCTACATCTGGATATTCCATTAACAATTTTCTTAAATATTTAATATCCATTTTAAAAAGATCATAGTTATTCTCAAAAAGTCGATTTCAAAAGCAAGAAAAAAGTATTTCTGACATCAATCAACAACCATATTGACTTTAATTTTACAGTGACATTTCGTTTTAGACACACATTTCAGATCACAATAATGTGAAATTTGCGACCGTTGTCTGGGACCAATTAAACAATTTCTTCTATGACATTTATTCGTTTCTTAACCGCTCAGTAGCCGTTCACCGACTAAGGCCGATAAAGATAATTATTTCATAAATTTTGAACAGGACTATATTTCGAAACTCGCTCTTCGTAACAAATCTAGTTACTTTTCCCTGTGCAAATGCGTCTTTTCAATTCGCTTCTCCTAGTTTAAAAACAGAGTATAGTACTCTCGCTGTTTTCACTTTCTTCCGATGAACCCGTATTTTTGTTCATAAGTAAAAGCTTGGCAACGCCGAAGTTTGGCTCACAATAATAAGAGATCCATGTTTACGCGATAGCTTCTGTTCGAATTATATTCTGGACCATGCGGCAGTCGATAGCGTTGCCAAATTAATTAGCAATTGTATCTCTATATTAGAAAAACGAAAAAAACCTCCAAAACGCCACTGACGCTTAAATGGGATGGACCTGAGAGAGAGAGAGGCAAATTATTGCGGCCTTTGTCAGGTATGATGTGAGTGGCTTTTTCTTAGTTGAATCGTACTCTAGGTATTTTTAAAAATAATAGAAAATCGCCGATAAAAATAGTTTTTTTATTGGTACCCTATTTTACTTATTTAAAGTACGCCTCAGCGTGTTTAAAACGAACTTTAAAAACGCGCGTGTTTTAAAGTTACCATGGCAACATCAACAACCCGAGAAACGTAATGTCTAAATGCCAACTTTTTTAATATTGATTTGACAGGAGTGTCTTGTAATGTCAAATAAAATATTTCTGAGAAATTTTTCAAAAAATTTATTCAACACCTTCAAAAATAAATACGTAATGTCCGGTGCATCTGTAAAAAACTTTCGTAAATTGTCTTCCTCGAATACATATGCCTTTTTGACTACCTCATTTTTGCTAATTGCCTTCATGAATGCATGCACTTTGACGAATGATTTTATATCGACCCCTTTGTTTATCCTCAACATACTTTGTAATTTTGAATGGATAGTACACATAGTCGATACTTTATACTGTTCGGACATTTTCTGGAGATAAGCGAGAACAACTCGTTCATCTATTTGTGTAACCATTTGCTCTTCCATCCACGTGTTAAATTTATTATATTCTTTTTTATAAACCACTTCGGATTTTTGTGGTATTAAGCGCGATTCTGCTTTATTATTTAAATACTCAATATTTGAACTCATTTTAAACAATAACAACTGTTGCGACAATTAATCTTACGTGACAGATTAAAAATAAATTTTTGTTTGTCTCATTTTCATGACAACGAGGTATACTGATGTTACATCACAAATTCAACCATTTTCAGTATTATTAGTTCTTATTTCCATTTTTTTTTTGTAGAAATAATACCAATATTTAGGATTTCAAAATATACCAATAAAAAAAAAATAGCGTAAAGTATTCGTGGATAACTGGTCTTTAAAACACTTGCTCTATTTCGCACGTGTTTTAAAAACCGGTATATCCACTTATACTTTAATATACTAATAAAAGTCATTGATAGTGATAGAAATAAAATGGAAGTTTTCCAAGAAAATAGTGTCGCGAGGTCACAGAATGAAAAAGCATTATACAATGCTCTAAAACAAACGGAACTGGAGAGGAATAATTTTGCTGATAGGTTGCAGTTGCTCCAAATTCAGATAGATAAAATCATGAAAACAAATGATGAATTAATCAAAAAATATACAGGAATAGGAGAAAGAATGGCTAGCAATATAAATAATGCAACTAAACCCACTGAATACTTTACTGATGAAGAAGATCTGGCAAAAGAGACTGGGTAGAGCCACGTGAAAAACATAAAAAAAAAAATGGATACTTCATTGACACCTCCGTAACCACCTATAAAAATCAAGGCACCACCACCTATCATAGTGAATAACATCCAAAACTTTAATTAACTCCATAGTATGGTGAGACAAATCCCAAACTCCCAAATTAAAGTCATCAATAATAATATTTTTAAAATTAACGTTCCGAAAGGATCAGAATATAGAATGCTTTCTGGAGCATTAACAGAACAAGAGTACACTTGGTACTCGTATGAGGACAAACAGAATAGACTAATTAAAGTAATGGCATATAAACTGCACCATTCTTGCGAACCAGAAAATATAATTAGTGATTTAAAAGGTCGTGGCTTTATAATTATTTCTGCTACTCCAAAACTAAAATATAGAGCTAAAAAACCATTGACTATGTTTATGCTTACATTCCGAAACACCGCGAAAGTGTTGAGAAAATATATGCAATCACAGAAATTATGGGATTATACGTAAAAAATTGTACCTCTCAGAAGATCCAAGCTAGTAGCTCAATTCAAAACGTGTCGAGCATTCGGACATATTCAAAGGTACTGTGCTAAAGACCCTCGATGCCTAAGATGCACAGGAAAACATTTAACTGTAAATTGTGTAAAACCGAAAGATGCTTCACCTAAATGCGTTCACTGCGGCAAAGGACATCCTGCTAGCTACAGGGAATGTGAAGTGGCCAAGGAAATGCAAAAAATCAAAAATAATAGCATAGCAACAAATAACCAAACTTACCTAAACAGCCACAGCGAGTAATCTAAAATAAGCCAGTTAATAAAAACAATTTAATAAACAAATCTAGATTAATCAGCCAGACGGTATCCGATAAAAAAGAAGAAATAGATAATAATTCTGATTCATCCATTACCAATACTGCAAAGGCTGAACAAAATGGATGAATGAATTACTAGGTTAGAATATAGTAGCAAAGAGGTTATACCTAAGAGACAATATAATGAGTAATAGCCTAATAATAATGGAATTAAATGCTAATGGACTACTGTAGCACCAACAAGAATTGCAACAAGCGATCCTAGATATAGAAAGCATAGACATATGTTTACCTTCAGAGACTCACTTTACCAATGAGTCCTTTATTAAATTTAAGGGATCTAAGGTTTATTATACCATTCATCCCCGAAATGCAGCAAAAAGGGGTAGCGCAGTAATAATTAGAGAAGCAATTAAGCATCATTAAGAAGCGGGATACAGGACTGAATAATTTCAGGCTACTTCAGTAATGATAAAATCTAAAGCTTCTGATGTTATGGTCACTTCTGTTTATTGTCATCCAAGACATACAGTTAAAAAAGAACAATACCTACATTTCCTCAATAGTCAAGAACCTAGATTTATCATTGAAGGTGACTTTAATGCAAAACATACCCATTGGAGCTCCAGACTAACAACAACTAAGGGTAAAAATCTAAAAGAAGCAATGACACAGTTAAAATGTGAGTCGCATTCAACTGGCAAACCAACTTATTGGTTCACACAAGCGAAATACCCGACCTAATAAACTTTTTTGTTGTACGAAATATCTCAGCAAACTACATCCAAGTTGATAAGGCATGGGACATGAATTCAGATCATTCGCCCATTCTTCTCACTCTTAGTGACACCATTATCCAAAAGGAAAGCGCTCCTAGACTAATAAATAGGAGAACAGACTGGCAAAGCTTCAGACTGGACCTTGAAAATAAAATCAATCTTTAAGTTCCATTAAGAATAAAAGCACAGCTATATGAAGAAGTAGAACTACTTGTGTCCAACACATAATAAGCAGCATGGGATAATACGCCACCTATTATGCAGCCAACAAAAAATAAATATCCTAAAGAAATAAGGGACCTAATCTCTTCAAAAAGAAAACCAAGGAGTAAATGGCATCATACTAGAGCTCCATCAGATAAAACCAAACTTAACAACCCCACCCAGTAGTTAAAAAGAGAGATAAAACAAATCAAAAATGAATTTATTTGTGAGTACCTTAGTGAGTTGAAAAACGATAAATCCACTGATTATTCTCTATGGAAAGCCACAAAGCGATTAAAAATGCTCATTGTGCAGAATGCTCCAATCAGGAATACAGATGGTAGCTGGGCTAGAAATAATATACAAAAAGTTAAAAGATTCGCAGAAAACACTTTCAAACAAAATGAAGGATTTGAATGATCCCATGGACACTATTGTTTAATAGATCGAGAAATGCAACATATCAAAAATTTATGACAATTAACAGGTCGCCACTTTTCCATGAGCGGTTTGCGGGGTCTTTTGACAAAATATAAAAAAATTGTGTTTTTTATGAAAATTGTTAAACTAAAAAGTTGTTTGCGATCTCTATAATTTTTGTTTTTTACATGATTTCTCTAAAATGGACCGTAATGGAAAAATTGAAGGACAAGTGTAAAATTAAAGTTTTCCAGAAATTTCGTTTTCAATGAATATATACATATAGAAAAATGTTCTGAGTTAGATGTATGTGGAAAATGTATCAGTTTATGCTTAAACATATACAAAGGTGCTACAATAGGTTGTACAAAATAACCAAAAAAGGCCTGTAATGACTAGATAGAAAAGTCATATTTGGACACATCAGATTTTTATAATTTTTGAACGAAATTGGGTCAACATCTAGACGAATGGTCCTTCAGGCGTAAAATAAATCTCAAAATGACAAAAGGACAAATCTTGAAACAGCAGTAAGACTGTTAACGTTTCCTTCCGGATCAGTGATATCTTGATACTAGATTAAAACATACAGCCATTATTATCATAGATTTATTGATGAAAATTCTGTTGACATCAGTTAAAGTGAATAATATCAAATATTGCATGTTGGTGATTTTTCAAAAAGCAATAATAATGGTAAGATATTTTTAACAGAGATAGAGAGATATTTTTGTTATATTTATAAAATGTTTAAAGGAATGGTTATATTAAATAAATTAGAGAGTATAACTTCAGTTTTAAAACCTTACCTATTTTTTTACATTTTATCGCTTTTGGGAGATACAACTAATGAAGAGGCCATTAATGAGTCACAAGACGAAAATGCTATGGATGTACATAAAGGTATTTCCAGCAAAAAGTAAAGAAGAAAATTTCGTAGATGTATAAGCATGTATTTTTAGCAACAGGCTACAAGACGAAAATATTATAGATTTAGAGGAAGACATTTTTGGGTTTTACTAGATGACTTCAAGAGTTCAGCTCAAGTTCTAAATATGTTAACTTAATTTTATATTTTAGATTTTTTGGAAGATAAAAATCTAAACAGAGACTCACAAGAGGAAAATATCGAAGCAGTAGTAGAACGTATGTTCTGTCTTTTACTTGTATTATGTTTTTTTTTACTTTTTTATATTTTAGAGATTGTTGTTGATCAAAATTTGAACAACGTACACAAGGAGCAAAACGAAGGTATTAAGGACATAATTGCAGATAATTTTGGACGTCGATTATTTAATTAACAAAAAAATTACTTGTTTTTTTTTTATTTTTATAAAATTTTCAGATAATCCATTTACATATGGCAATGAAATATAGTTCTTATTTTTATAATTCTAATCTTATATAATATTATACAATATTATATAATACTATAATAATAATAATAATAATAATAATAATAATAATAATAATAATAATAATAATATTAATAATAATAATAATAATAATAATAATAATAATAATAATAATAATAATAATAATAATAATAATAATAATAATAATAATAATAATAATAATAATAATAATAATAATAATAATAATAATAATAATAATAATAATAATAATAATAATAATAATAATAATAATAATAATAATAATAATAATAATAATAATAATAATAATAATAATAATAATAATAATAATAATAATAATAATAATAATAATAATAATAATAATAATAATAATAATAATAATAATAATAATAATAATAATAATAATTAATAATAATAATAATAATAATAATAATAATAATAATAATATTAATAATAATAATAATAATAATAATAATAATAATAATAATAATAATAATAATAATAATAATAATAATAATAATAATAATAATAATAATAATAATAATAATAATAATAATAATAATAATAATAATAATAATAATAATAATAATAATAATAATAATAATAATAATAATAATAATAATAATAATAATAATAATAATAATAATAATAATAATAATAATAATAATAATAATAATAATAATAATAATAATAATAATAATAATAATAATAATAATAATAATAATAATAATAATAATAATAATAATAATAATAATAATAATAATAATAATAATAATAATAATAATAATAATAATAATAATAATAATAATAATAATAATAATAATAATAATAATAATAATAATAATAATAATAATAATAATAATAATAATAATAATAATAATAATAATAATAATAATAATAATAATAATAATAATAATAATAATAATAATAATAATAATAATAATAATAATAATAATAATAATAATAATAATAATAATAATAATAATAATAATAATAATAATAATAATAATAATAATAATAATAATAATAATAATAATAATAATAATAATAATAATAATAATAATAATAATAATAATAATAATAATAATAATAATAATAATAATAATAATAATAATAATAATAATAATAATAATAATAATAATAATAATAATAATAATAATAAAAGCAATAATAATAATAATATTATGAATAATAACTGCATTTCATTGCATATGTAAAAGGATTATCTGAACAAGTGTCTAAACTGTTTTCTAAATATAATATAAAAATTGCACATAAACCTAACTAAAACGTTATTTTCGAATAAGAATAAGTAAAATACATGTACAAAATTAATCAAGCTCTTGAGGTCGATCTCTTAAATAAAAATCTATTTCGCATTTTAAAATCAAAAAACTAGGCTAATAGAGATGCAAATTAGCAAAATAAATTATTTTTTCTGAGGGCAATTAATTTATTACACGAAATAACGTAATTTGCGACTTCATTTTACCCAAATGCTTTTACGGTGTTGGTAATTTATAGTACAGTTTTCAAAGAAAATATTTTTTATTTTGTTTACTGTTGTAGGTACAGTACATCTATCTGTATCTGTAACATGCAGATCATGGGTAACCACATGGAACTAAGGCCTCACTAATTTTCCTATGAAAACAACTATTTTTGTCTGTAGCTACATATTCAGAAGATATAGCCCTAGAAGTGTGAAAATTGTTAAATTTTAATGTATTTATATCATACAAATATACCCATAAAAAAATATTTTTGAAAATTTCGTCGCTAATGGGCTGAGTAAGGGGGTTAAATAATTTTCTTAAAAAATTACTAATTCTCAAAAATTATTATATTTATGCAATAGGCCATCGTGAATATACAGGGAATCCCACTGAGTCCTGTGTTCCACTATATTTGGCTTTTGCCATGTAGGTCTGACTCCATTTTTAAGCCATTCTCGGACAACCTTCAAGTCATTATCTTTCTTTTGAGTCTTTCTTAGGCTTTTAAGGGTAATTCCGTCTTCGTCATCCTCTGGCTTGATAGTGGTCGCCTGAAGACTAACTCCTTTAACCAGTTTCTCTCGCTCTTCAAGTCTAGCGTGGAAAACCATTTTGCACTTGATACAGTGTTTAATGTGTTGTCTATTCGGGGAAGTGGATAGCTGTCTTTCTGTGTTATCTGATTTAATCTTCTATAGTCTACACAGAAACGAGTAGATCCGTCTTTTTTATTTACGAGGACCACAGCTCACCAAGGACCAGAAGCTTCTTTAATGATATTTGCAGCCATCATGTCGTGTATCATATTTGCTACTCCTTTTTGTTTAGCAAATGGAAGTCTTCTGGGTACTTGTCGTATTGGCCTTGCATCGCCTGTATAAATTCTATGCTGAACTAGACTGGTACGCCCCGTAGATTTTCCTGTCTCGAAAATGTCACAGTTGGTATTGATGAATTCTTTGAGTTCTTCAGCTTCAGGTCAAAATTTTTAACTAGCTGTTTTACGCAGCTGGCGTCAACTCTGTTACTTGTGGTTTTCCCCGTGGAACGGTCTTCGCACTTGATTATGTTTTCCACCGGTGTACAGAGCCCTATTGCTTGTCCTTTCTTCAGTTTGAATGGTCTCTTCGTTAAATTGGCAACCCTTACTGGAATTAGTTGATCAACGTTAACGAGACATTTAGCTACCAGAATTAAATCACTCACAGATTCTTAACTTTACACAATGCCCACATGCAAGCCGTGTGATTTCTCCCTAAGTCTCGCCAAGACGACAGCTTCAGAATTTTGGGATACTTTTATGCCTTCTTCTACTAGAACCTTAGGACAATTTCCTGGTTTTTAATTATCAAGATCTTGTTTTGAAGGTCGATGATAAACTTATTTTGCATAATGACCATACCCAGGAAACACTCTTTAATATCGGCCACCAGAAATAAGTGTTCTATCAGGGTATTACCAATCTATACGGTTGCTGATATCTCGCCTAGAACAGAAGTAGTGTGCCCTGTAGCTGTTTTTAGAACTAAGCTTCTCTGAGTTGGTCGTGGTTTTCGATGCAGGATCCCTGTTCGAATAAAAGACTTAGCTGCACCAGTATCAAGGACGAAGATGCCTTCTTGGTTATCGATACACCCCTTGATCAATAGATTTTGTTCGAATTTTGGGGCCCTCTGTTAAGCCGACGCCTGCCTTGTAGTGTCAACCTTAATTCGTTTCCCTGACTATTGTTAGAAAGCCGGCTAAGTGTGGGTGACCGGCTTCTCCAGGAGGCATATCTGCTATAATTATTCGTGACGGGCTTCGGGAAGTTGATTTAGGTGAATTTCTAGCATCATTTTCCGATTCTCGATTCACAGAACGAGCCCTGCTTCGACAGGTTCTTTGAATGTGTCCGATTATTCGGCAATTAAAGCATCTTCTGCTCTTATTATGGTCATTTTGTTGCATATTTTGCAGGATATTTAGGATTTGTGAGAGAGTAGGTGAAAGGATAGTTTTAGTAGTGGCCTCTTCACTTTCCTGGAATGTTATTTCTCTCAATTTTGCGAGTAAAGATCTAGATATAGTTTTTGCTGCTTCGCATTCCTGGGCTGCAATCAGTGTCTCGCTCAACGTCTTGTGGTGTTGTAACTGAAGAGCCTGCTAAGTTTCCACATCCTGTAGTCCATCAATAACTGCCTGTATGTCAATTTGTTCTAATAAATCTTTAGGTGCCTGTGAATAGGCCATATACAGCAATCTTTTAATATCGGCTCTTAATGTAGACTTTCATCGTGTTTGTAACTACAAACTTTTAGCTGGCTTTAGAATTCCTGTTTCAAATGCTGCTGGCCATATCTTGTCTCCAAAGCTTGGACGAGACATGAATAACTGGGTTCTTTTTGGGAAAGTAATTGTAAAACAGTTGCTGCCTGACCTCGCAGTGACACTATCAATGAAGCCGCCATCTCTTTCTCGGTACAGCCATTGGCTCTAGCTGCAGCTTCAAATTGGAGTCGATATGTTTCCCATGTTATCTGACCGTCAAACGTGGGTGGCTTAAGAGTCTTGCTAGTATAGTTTTGTAAAACTGGGATCCAAATGTGGCTTGGTTCGGTTATGTATGAAGATGAGGTAGTGTTTTCAGCTTTAATGTCGCTTACTGAAGCTTGGATACGAATTCCTCTTTCTAACTTTACCATTTTAGCTCTAATTTGCCTTTCTAACTCTACTCTTGTCTTCTCTTGTTGCTGTTCTAAATTGGTTTTTAAATGGTGCTGTTGCTGATCTAAATGAGTTAGATGCTCTTGCTGTTGTTCTACATTAGTTTTTAAAATATCTTGTTATTGTGTCAAAATATCTACCCTATTGTTAAGCTGACCAACCTCTTGTTTAAAGATTTTCTGTATTTGTAGCACACCGTTCATAATTTTAATCGCTTCCTTTCTACGCCTCTCCTTTTCCTCGTCTTCTTCGTCCTTCCTGTGCCTTTCTTTTTTCTTCTTTTCTTCCTTTTTACGCCTTTCTTTTTCCTCCTCTTCTTCCTTCCTACGCCTTTCCTTTTTCTTCTTTTCTTCCTTCCTACGTCTTTTCTTTTTCGCCTTCTCTTCCTTCCTACGCCTTTCCTTTTCCTCCTCCTCTTCCTTCCCACGCCTCTTCTTTTCCTCCTCCTCTTTCTTCCTACGCCTTTTCTTTTCCCATTCTCACCTTACTCTCTCCTCCTCTTCTTCCTTCCTATGCCTTTCCTTTTCCTCTTCTCGCCTTACTATCTCCTCTTCTATCTTCCAAAACCATGCTGGTGTACCTGAAGTATCCATGCCTGCTTCGTACTCAGTGGATCTAGTATTTACCATGGACTTTTACTTTGTATCCCACCGCTGTCACCAACGTTATGCAGGTTTTTGGTATCACAATTTATTTTAACTCAACTTTTACAATAACAATACAACTGATAATATTAACTCATAACGTCTATCATAAAACTAAAAAATGACATTTCTGGACTATTCTATTTTCTTTTACTAGTACTTTTACTTATAACGACATTGCACATTTTTTTGTATTGGTGCGTTTCCTATAACAACCGCAGGCTACTGCAGGGTGTTGCGTAACAATATTAAATGTACCTACGTATTCCGACACGTGGATGAGGAAATGCCAGAAATTCTAGTCTAGCATTTTTTTATAAATAGCGCGACTGTCAAAAGAACTTTACTTTTAACAATAAATGGCAAGTAAATTTGTAAATTGTAAAATAAATTAGAAGTGAATTAAAATAGTGCTTGGGTATAAATAAATTAATTAGTACTGGATGTAAATAAATAATTTTCAATAGACTGTTTTAAATAAATAAACCATTTTAAATTAAACAATAGTTTCAATATTAACATTGTAATTGATAAGTCTCAAATGATCGTAATAAATTTTATGAAAATAAAACGCCCAATTACAATTTATAAAACTAAACTTTTCGTAAAATATTGGAAATGAAATAATATTATGTTCAAGAAATAAATTTAAAAGAGCGTGAAATATAGTAATATTAGATTACATAATTATTGTGGAAAGCGATATATTTCAAACGAGTTCAGAAAGCCTGCAAAAAAATACATTACTGTAAAATGTGTTGCATAACTTTTAGTCTAAGTTTAAAGGTGTTTTGACATTTGTTTATTTGATATTTGTTTATTCTATGCATATTCACATTCCATTTATAATTAACTATGTAACAATAAAATTAAATAAAAATCTAGTGCTATACATTTTAAAATAAAAGAAGAAAAATTTTAAAGGAACGCATATACTTTGTGATATTTTTAGACACATGCGTGTGGTGCGATATAATATCACACCACTGATTACTAGAGCGATATAAGCTACTTTAAAAGGTCGTAGGAAATCTTGTGTCATTAAAGAACCCGATGCAAAAGTTCTAGTGTACACCTATTATTTTTAATATAGAGCTTTAAATTTGTCGCAAAATTTATAGAAGTCTCTTTTCAACAGGAAATAACCATTTTACACGTTTTTCAGCAAATTCCTGAAATTTTCATTGCATAACCGGACTATCCTGCAAACCCGCGAAACGCTTTCTAGTTGATATACTGCTAAAATAGATTCTATGGAACTTTTATTGGATTGGTTTTAATCACGCATGGCATGGCATGGCCGGAATTCCATGGAATTTTCTCGACCGGCATCGGTGCCTGTGTAAGGATCGTTAAACGGTTGCAACATGTAATGTGGTGTTAAGTGTCCACTTGACATAAATTTCGATTAGGATTAAGCTATCTCGATAAAAGTAGTTGTAAAGAAGGGCCAAGTATTTCGTTTATTCCTGATGTTTTTGTTGACTTTCCTGCTGTGAAAACAAAATTAAAAAATATATAGTTAGTGGAACTTTTTACAAAGCTTTTAAAATTTTAAAAGTTGTTTGAAGGCACTATCGTTAGGGATAGACCTGTGCATACAAGGTTGGCAACAATAGGCGGATCATATACAGGGTGGTCCTTAAGTAATTGTACATAGAAGTATGGTAGATTCCTCACTTTAAAATATTACGATTTAAACCAACTTGCTTTAATAAAATGTTGCTAATAAGGAATATACAGGGTGTTAAAGGTTAAATTTTAAGATTTCTTTTTTGCAATAACTTTAAAGTTTTTTGATATGTATACATAAAAATTTGGAAATAAAGGTTTTTGGGCATGAAAAATCATGATCTGGTACTTACTTTCAATGTAATTTGTAGAGGGCGCTACATAGGCTACATTTGTGGCATAAATGTGCCCTAAATTTTTTTGCTGTTTAAGTTAGCGGTACTTTTGTAAAATAATATTAAAGCCACGTTACTTTCATAGAAGAAAGGTATACTTGTTATTAACCTTAAAACTTAACGGTTTACGATATAATCGCATTTTAGGGATCAGCTACATGATTGTTATTGATAACATTTAAAAAACAAATAATAAAAAACTAAGCTAAATAACATTATAACTTGAATTGTGTCACATTAAATGTTCTATATATTCTCCATTCACACTATCAAAATTTGGATAGTGTGGATAGCAAGTTGGTGGTTCGAGCCCCGAAACTTTTAGTTTTTTTTTTGTTTTTTTTTTCCTAAAAAAAAAAGGAAAAATATTATTGTTTTATTATTTCACAGTCTTGGTAATTTAAAATGTTTAGTTTTTAAAAAGTATATACTTATTTAATGCATAGTGGCTCATAACGAGGTTCATTCATTTGTATGTTGGACGGCAATTAAACCCCGGAAAAAGTGTCTGCCTTTTTGGAATTAATTTTTTTTTATATTTAATTAAGACGCTATTAAAATTTCAGTGTGAATCAAACACTTCAAATCATATTTAAAAAAAAATCAACCTTGGGGTTGATTTATTAATTATAAACCCTCCCAAAAGTGTCTGCCTAAATTACTAGTATTTTTAGAATTACCTAAACTTTCAATTGTTGTTTGTTGGCCTCTGAATCAAACATTTTTTTTTGGGTCATATTTTACGGCCCCTTCCTATTATGCGCAGTACCTGGTGTCCCGGAGTAGGTCTAGCCAATACAGGTATATCTGCTTTTCCATCCAAATGATTTCAAATTACAAAATTTCAAAGTTCATCAAACACTTAATGGAATGTGTTTTACTAGCTTGGACTAAAAGTTTTAGGAGTATATAGAGGTAAAATATAAAAGTTTTTTTTTGGCATGAGGCAGCTGTGAAGCACATACCGCATGCGGCCCGAAAACGAATTTTAAAATTGTTCGAAAAATTACAAAAGTATCTTTAAGTACCTACTACCTACTTTCTTGTTCAGGTTTATTACGTAGGACAGGTATTCTACTCGCCAGTATAAGCACATTGTTACGAGACTACAAATGTGTCTGTGCATCCCTGATCTACAGTTTCAAGTATTTCACAAACTGTCAAAGAACATGTAGTATTACAATCGCCCTCAAAGAAACGATCATATAAAAAAAAGAGTTACTAATGCTAAGATATTAAATACGTGTAGAATATTGGATATGTAATTTACAATATATATGAAAAAAGTAAGTACTCTCAATACATTCTGTGGTCGAAAGGTAAAAGAGCATAAGTCAATTTTTGGTGATTGATTAGATGAGTTCGGTTTTTCAGGAGTTAAAGCAGGAGAGAAGCAAATTTTTTTCTGTTTTTAACTGTCACTTAAGCGTTGAATTGTGACTAATCGAAATAAAGAAAGGACAAAACGACGTTGAAAATCTTGTTCCATTCTGACACCAACGATATTTGACCAAAGGCGTAACATGTTGGATATAAAAAAAACGACCTTGTATTTATGTTATTAGTACTTCATTAATCTTTTTAGGTATAATGCAAGTTCAAAGCGTAAAATTTAAAATAAATAAGTAACAATAAATAATAAGACACAAGAAAAAATATATAGAAATAAACTGAATGAAATCGTTTACATAATAAAAGGAGTGTTTTTTTTTTAAATTCCGCAAAATAAAACATAATGATCTACATGTATTACAAAAAAGATTTATTTTTACTTAATAAAGAATGACACTACCCAGATCTTAAATACGTTTGTTCACGACGTTCGTGACGTTTTAAAGATCTACGCTACTATCCAAAAGATGTTTTAAAGGCATCTATAGGACGTACTTTGTTACAAAACTAGGCGTCTTTAGGACATCTAATTTTGTACGTCTTTAAGACATCCAGTTTTGAACGTCTTGAAAACAAAACGTATTGGACGTCTTTAAGTCGTCTATTTACTTGATAGAAATTCATTTGAAAAAAATAATAATATATTTAATACTGTTTATTATACATTATTGGATAAAATAATTAAAAAATGACTTCAAGTACTTGTTGTTATTGGAAACTATTCCAGTTAGGTCGATTTAAAAATTTCTTTTATGATATTAATTTTAGCCAAAGTGTATGTAACTAATGTCTCCGTAGCATATAATTTTGAGTTATTGTTTTAAGGTGTTTTTCTAAAAAATAAGACATTATTAAAGTGAAGTTATGAAATTAAAAGGCAAATAAATTAAAACTTACCGTTTTTAATGATAAAGTTTACTAGTTTCGGTATACCACAGTTCCAATAATGGCAAATAAATAGTATAAAAAGACAATATATAAAAACACACAACCACGAAAAAGTAATGACAATGTCCACAGACTGGCGCTAAAAATATTATATAATGGATGTCCCGAGAAGAAGGCAGCTAGAGGAAGAACACGACTCGATACGCGCGCGCGAGACTCCAATCAGCCAATGACAATGACGAATGACGATCTACATGCGCTGCAGGCAGCGCCAATAACGCTGTCGTGGCACCATATTCAAATATAACGAAAATAGTTGAACATCCACATTACCGACATATTTGAAACATCCTAAAAACATCTCAAAAATGAGATTTTAAACATTTCCTGAGCAGGGTGTCTTAAAACCGTCCGTTTTACGTACCAGGACGTTTGGAAGAAAGTAAGACATGAACTGGACGTCTTTAGGATGTAGTGTGTATCTGGATATTATTAAATTAGGCTAGTAAGAAAAATTATACATAAATAAAGATAAATTTATAACTAACCCTTAATACTAATTTGGTACAATAACAAGAAGTTTTAGCAAACAACTCTTTTTTTATATTTTTTTAGTTTTTGTTTAAGAACTTTGATCTGTCTTGTTTTTTATTTTATTCTTTTCTACCTGTTGTAAAATTTGTCTTCTAATCCGTTTTATGCTAGAACTTTCAAGGATAGATTCCTTATTTGATGTTTTATTTAAAGGGACTAGCTCAGCTTTTGAATGCAATGCTCTTCTTCTTAAGTACTACACACAATCAGTTATTACGGTAATGTTTGAATTATACACAAAAGGGTTGCTAAATTCTTAAAAGTTTATAACATAATAATGAAAAGTAATTAAGAAAATATATATGTTTAATTATGTTTATTAGTATACGCACCTTCTTCGGCTGCATGTATTTAGAGAATTCAGGAGATATAGTGGGAACTGCTCCATTTAGTAAACGTTTTTTACAGCCCGTCTCATAAAAAATGTCTTTCAAAATGTTTTGAACACTATCATTCATTTGACGTAGGCATCCAATTTGCAATTTACGTTGCCTAAATCCAAAGATTATTTTGCTGGATCCACAGGAAATCTAAAATAAAACAACAAATAAACATTGCTGCAATTAAATAAGAAGAAAAAGTTAATTAGAATTTAATAAAAGTTAATATTTAGAATTGTACGACACGCCATTGGAAAAAATTACATGTTTGGCCATTTTAATATAATTAATTGCTCAAATACCAATGAAGAGCATAAAATAAACAAATTTGGTGGGTAAAATTTATCACTCTGGAGTGGGACATGTACAATATGTAAATACCAAGTTGTATAAAACACCAAATAAAATGAAAAATATAAGAAAATATATAAAGTGAAAACGATTGATGTTCATCATTTACCTGTATCATTTACCTGTAAAACGTAATATAATCTTATATCTTGCCGCTAAAACTTTAACACTGATATGCCACACAATAAATCTTTGTAATAAACCAATTATTAAACGTCGTTTAATTCAAAAATTAGAAATAAACACGAACAAAAACTTTGGTGTCACCGAAATGATTAGCACCAAAATAATGGCGGCCAATAGATAATCGGCACAGAATACTACGTGTGCTCGATATACTTGTTACGCGTCCTCTATTTATTACCTAGTCTAAGAAATTAAATTAATTAATTAATTGACAGCATTGTTCGTGTTCCTAACTTTAAATTCTTTGTAAACTGTAAAAACAAAAATAATGGTATTTTTTGTTTTCAGTACAGGATGTAACTATGAATTCCTTACTTTCTGAACTACAAATAAAATACTTATTTAAAAACTGTCAGAAGTCATTATCGAATTTACTAAAGGAAATTGGTTTAAATGGAAAAAAGACAAACCAAGACGATTGATTTATGGAGCTTCGTGATATTGCTGTAAAACGGGTTAGCTTTTTAAGGAACTACCATAAAGCAAAAGAAATAACCTTTTATAAATTTGTATTTATTGATGAAACATGGATATTTCCTAATTGTACGAGTGTCAAAACCACTAAAGTTGACGGTAAAAGGTAAACTAAATTTTTCTTTGGTTTCTGTTCATCTACAGCTAATTTATTTTCGTTAGTATATGCCTTTAGATCTATTGCACATGTAAGTGTATATTGGTGCAAACTTAGCATTAAAATTGTTAGCTTTTGATGATAAAACAAAATTAACGTTGTCTGGCTAGAACTAAAATCTAAAATTTCCGTTAGGAATCTCGATAGTCAATGTCTTGATAGACTCTCGCCAATGGCAGGTTTTTCAAATCTACAAATATTAGTTTTTACATTTGGGGTCCACGGATGGTCTTACTTTTACATTTGGGGTCCACGGATGGTCTTAATAATTCGTAAGGGGATTTTTGGGATTTTTTCGGAATTTTAAATATATTCAAAATTATTTTTTCATAACCCATCACCAACGTAAAATTCAATATCTGTTTTCGTTATGTTATAATATTTACAATTTCTATGGCAATCCGTTTTAAGTTTATTCTACGTTACATATATTGGTGCTTTACATTGGGCGCCAATATATGTAACGTGGATGTCAGTATTTCTAACCACTGATGGTTTTACAATTTAAATTTTTATAGTTCATTAATAAGGGTCGTGGATAGAACAGCATGTCTCAACATAACAGAAGCCATGAAAACCACACCGACCAGTGCCATGGAAGTCATACTTAGTCTCACTGCCTGCCCTTGATATTTACATCAAGAGGGTTGCTCTGATGACAAGGACACGCCTGCGCATAGTTGGAATATAACCTAATGTAGGATCTGTTGAGGCGGGAAAAAAAGACGAACCGGAAGTGGCAAGTACGATTCATATCTACATCGACGGTTCTTAAACAAAACATGGCTCAGGATGTGGAATATACTCCAGATCCTTAAACTCAAACATAAAATGGACTGTGAGCAGTACTGCCAGTGAGGTTCAAACCGAGTTAAAGGGGATTTTCATAGCAGCAAAAGAAATAACCAGAAATAACATCACTGGAAGAAACATGCTCGTCTATACAGATAACAGATAAGCACTACTCACCCTGGACAGACAAGTTTATTCAGGGTTAGTACTAGAATGTCACGAAGATTTGGCCGAAGTATCCAATGGATCAAAGGTCACGCCACATCGAAAGGCAATCGTCTTGCTAATTCACTTGCTAAGAAAGCAGCCAACCAAATACTTTTTGCATCTGGCCCCTCTATTAGACTGACAACATTGGTAGTGACAAACCTAATTAAAAAACATTTCTTTGTGAAATTCAAGGAAAAATGGGATGAAACAAGAAGCTGCAGAGTTGCCAGGGAGCTTTTAATTTATTCTGATAACACTACAGCAAATAGTTGACTATGACTAGACAAAATTTGCGCATGATCACATCATTCTTACTGGACATTGCCAACTACGGAAGCATCTTCATATCATGGGGCTGGCAGAATTGGCACTTTACAGGGGATCGAGCATATTCTCGACGATTGCTCTACGCTCTCATTTTTTAGAAGATTTGTGTTTGGCGAGAATTGGCTGACATTGGCTGATATAAGAGAAGCCCCTTCTGGCAATGTTGTCAAATACAATAAATCTATAGGGTGGTTGACGAGCTAGGAGGTGCCGTGGGTTAACCCACTCTTCACACGTTACAGATACAGAAGGGTCGTGGATGGTGATGATAATATTAACTTAATTATCCTGAAATTGGGAAATGGGCACCACCGTATTTAAATTCGCATATGTGTCTACGTATAAAAAGTAACTGATAAAAATACGAAACAAAAATTGCTAATAAATTTTATTAAAAAATCAAGGATATACCTTCAAAAGATACGATAAAACCAAATTCTAATCTACAAGAGTTTCTAAAAATAAAAAGAATTTTAAGTAATCTATTTTAAAAAAGTATTTATTACAATGTAAATTTTTACTTATCTTAACAAAGTAGGGGTTCTTTAAGGGGTAGAATAGGTCTCTTTTACCACAGGAAGTCCCCAAACAGCCTATGGAGCTTCCAAGGTCCTCAAGTCGTTAATTACTATTGAAAACAACAAATTATTGAATTGAATATTAAAATATTAAATCTATTTTACAGAAACCAATATGTTCAAATAATAACATCAAAGAATTAAAAATATAAATTTAGTTAATCTTTGGTAATAATGTATGAAATAAAAAAATTATTATATCTAGTACTTACCATATTTAATGTAATGGCTCTTAAAAGTGAAGATTAACCTCTTTATCAGAGGATCAACTTAATAGAAATATATTTGACTTCTCGACACCAAATTAAGAAAAACTGACAATCATAGAGGAGTTTCGATTGACACCCACATAATTGTCATCGCAAGGAAAGAGATAGGGCAATAGAGGTGTTTGAAAAATCACTGTATGAAAGACATACCGTTACATAATACCTTTAATAAAATTTACATTATATAAATAAAATAATAGATGATTTATTATTTTATAATATAAAACAGAATACTAAACTTCGAGTGTAACTCAGCCCATCCAAGTGTTCTCCAGTCTTTCTAATTTTAGCATTCTTCAGGTTAAAAGGAACAAGATGTAGCACATATGTAATTTTCTCAATGAGTGTTTTAGCTAACCAAAAAAAACAATCTAACAGGATAATTTTATACAATTAAAAATAATTAAATTTTATAGATATTACCAATTTATTTAACTTTGGTCCTATTTATCAACTTTTTTTGCATTTGAAAAAGCTACAGGAGCTAATTTAATTAGTTGCTCAGATATTGATATAAGAAATAGCTCCCTGCAATTGCAAGATAGTAACTCACAATTGCGAAATAGTAACTCACAATTGCGAGATAGTAAGTCACAATTGTGAGTTAATAATTCACAACTGCGTAATTGTAAGTCGCAATTGCGAGGTAATAAGTCACAAATGCGAGATAGTAATTTACAATTGCGAGATAGTAAGTCACAATTGCGAGATATTAAGTCACAATTGTGAGTAAATAATTCACAATTGCGTGATAATAAGTCGCAATTGTGAGATAATAAGTCACAATTACGAGATAATAATATTTTTTTTATATAAAAAAAGTAGCCCCAGGAAGCTTTCGTTTTAACCAAATAACTGACTCTCGAAATATATCTTTCAATATTCGAATATTTACCAAACGAACGTCCGACGCACACCATGACACCATTAAATATTATAATAAAACATGTAAAAAAATGTGTTGGTCAACGCATACAAGTACTGACTTAAAATAACCTCCATAAAATAGTCACTTAAAAATCAAGCGTTTTAAAATATTGTTAAGCAGGTTTTTGGTATCACAATTTATTTTAATTCAACTTTTGCAATAACTTAATTCAATGATACAATAACTTTAACTGATAACATTAACGTTTAACGTCTATCATAAAACTGAAACTCTGATGTCAGGTCGTCGACTTATATAGCTTGCCTTGTCCTTCTAGAACATTCTCGAACAATCCAGCTTTTCTTTGACAAGGAATATAATTTCGAGACATTCTGACTCAGAAGTTTTGAGTAACACGGTCTAGCTTTATGCTATATGAAATAATTTATATTAATTACTAAAATAGTAAAATTGTTCAGAAAATAAATTTTTTCATTATTTTTTTAAATCCTTACTATTAAATTGTTTTTAACAATTTTTTACAAATAATTCCACAGAATAATATAAACGATTGAATAAAGTAATTGGATAAAACCGATTCAATTCCGAATGATGGAGTGATTTTAATAACTTTGGTTGAGTAATTTTTTAATAAAAAAACAAATTTAAAAATTGCGGAAATAAATTCCTCGGGTGCTTCTCGCGCTTTTTTTCAATTCAATCTATTCCCAGTTTGTTTTTACCCTTATAATGTCAGGAATTTATTTCAAAATTACCTGAATTTGTAAATGTTGTTTTTACTTGTTTCAGCAATTTAATCTTACAAAATCTTTCGGTTTTTCCAATGTTATAATGGTTTAAAAAATACAGATGGAAAATATTATACTTTTAATTAAATACTATGAAACAAAATGCTATATGCCACACAGCCGTGAATTATCATTACAATAATGATTAATGGATCAAACGACTTACCTGAAGGAAGTTCGATCCTAATTATGCGAGCATCCTTGTTAGTGGAAATAAAGATAACCATGTAGTATACCTATGTTACGCCGCTGACTCACATGTTTAGATTTAAAATTTTACCTCACTCTCTATCGCTGCCTGTACTACATTACTCATTACCTGTTGTGGAGCCTAGGAGTTTGGGGTTAAAAATAATATAAATATGGTGGAGGTGAGACTTTATTTCCACTAACAAGGATGCTCACATAATTAGGATCGAACTTCCTTCAGGTAAGTCGTTTGATCCATTAATTATGCTTCACATCCTTGTTAGTGGAAATAAAGATAACCCTGTTGTTGTTTAGAGGATGTTCTATTCAAAATAAAACTAGATTTTTGCTTTCTACGTAAATGTATACAATAGAATATGCAAAAAAAAATATTACTATAAATGTTCCACAAAATTAACAATAATCATTAATAATAATACTAATGCATTAATCATTAACAAACGTAACAAAAAATAATATTGAATTTTAACAATCCAGTTTTATAATTTTTTAATACTTTTGCGAACGTTGGTTTTACGTCTTAATTGTAAAACTTGTTACGGTTCAAAATCCATATGAATGTACTGGGATGCTTTTACCACAAAAATAATATATATAGTATTGACATTTAACTTTTAATTTACTCTAATTTATTATTTAAGTATAATAGGAATAAAATCTATTAAAAGCTAACTCTTTATACACCGTTTTGGCTAGAAGTTTATTAGGAGATCCATTTCTCATGTTCTGTGAGTTAACTAGAATAAAAAATATACCTTTTATAACTCCATTGTCAAATTGGAAATTGTAGAAGTTTAACCTTTTATCAAGTATTTCTTTCTTGTTTTGACGATTCGTTCTGGTCCTCTGTAGATATATTTTCCATTGTTTTTCTTAATTAGTTTGTAGTTAAATTCTAGGAGCCTAAAAGGGACAAAGAAACGTTTTGAATCCTATAAATGGTTTCAGGGTTCATTTTCTTTGTTTATTTACATTAATTATGACATTATGTCATTCAAATTTATTCAGGTAATTGTCTAATTCATTACAAATAATTAAAACCCCAAATAATCTAGGTAATTTTGGAATTAAGTAGGTGATTGTGAGAAATTGGCTAATAATATTTTAAATTACATGTCATATTTTATTTTCACTTCCTATAGAAGTCATTAATTTTGTCGGTGCATATCCTTTCCACCATTTTTCATTCTTCTAGTATTATACCTTAATGGAACATGTATTTTTGAAGATCTTTTTATAAGGATATAAGATACTAGAAACGAAAAGACATTGAAAATTTAATAAGTATTGCTATTTGTTGGTATACTTAATCTCGCAAGAGGATTTTATTTTCAATTGAACAAAACTTACTTCTTAAAAAGGCCACCTTTCACTTCAGGTAACGTAATTTCTCATTTATCACTTATTTGTCCTTCCTTAATATAAGATTGTATATTTAAAGTAGTATTTTGTATTTTAGGCCTTCTATTCTATTCTTTTTTCTTTTCTGGCTATCGTAGTCACAGATAGTTACATTTCATTTTTATTACGTGCAATTCCGGACATAACATTAATCTGAGGTAGTCTCAACGGCAGCTGTATTTGAGAACCTTACTGCTGGGACACCATTTTCATCCCTTACTCACTGGAGTTACTACAAATGAAGGACGATATTTTAATTAGAGATTAAATAAGTGGACCTATTCGTACCTTTGGATCCAATCTTGTCAAGTAACCCTTCCAAAGAGGTCTTCGAATTCAACCCTCGCCTATGTAAGATAGTGACAATCTCCAAGGTAGGAATTTTCTGATTATACCAACTCAAGTCCATCAGTTAGAAGGTGTTATCACAAATATCTCCACCCTCAGTGTTTGGGAATATTCTGAAAATTGTATATAATATTAACGTAAGCTGTATATATATATATATATATATATATATATATATATATATATATATATATATATATATATATATATATATATATATATATTAAATTCAAAGGACTTACCTATTACAACCGAATTACAACTAGGTATTGGATAAAACCTGAAGATTCTCCTATATTTTTTTTAAATAAACACGTTTTAATTATATACCATAACCTTAAAATTATTCTTCTTTTTTCATTTGCGGTGTACATAAAATTTATCCAGGTATTAATCGATTCTATCTCGGTACAATCGAAAAAAGGGTCTAAACCGAATCAGACATTCAACCAAATTCTGGAATAAAAAGAAAAATCCCTACGACCCTCTCTCTGACTGAGCAGGCATAATTAATAATTCCCCATCTATTATGTTTTGCTCTGAAGGTCATAGCAAACTTGTTAAACACTACTGATCTCTTTGTCCTACAATTTTTCTAATGGTTTCGATATTGAAGCAGATTATAGGGACGGTCGAGGTACATACGTATGTGTACTAAGTGCTTGGGGCTACCCACCCAATAGTTTGGGGGAGATACTGGATGGACTGGAGCGTTAGTGGTTAGAATGAAAGGTCCTGAAGACCTGTGAGACTTTGTTTTTTTCTTTTTCCCCATAAAATAAAAATGTTTTTGCTGAGCCTAAATTGAGGTAATTCTTGGGGGAATGAAAATACTAATAAAGGCTGGGCTCGTTATGGAGTCAAAGTTTTAGCGTTTCGTCAATGAAAATTTGTATATTGTTAACTTCTACCTTAACATTTTTAACTTTAATTTTTGAGAAGGTCTATACCCGTTGGCCTGCAAGTTTGGCTCTTAGCTGTTGTTAAGTTTTTCAAGTGAAAGAAAATACTGAAATATTTTAAAACTGTGCTTTGATCTCAAGTTTGAATACATTTTGGCAAAATAGGATGACCCTTTTAGAAATTTTCTAATATACATTTTCTTTTATTATTCAGGATTTCTATAGTGAAAGTTAGGGACTATTTATAATGAGAGCTAGGGCAGAACTTTGTTAATAAGGAGTTATAAATGAAGGTTTGATGCAGTGAATAACTAGGTTAAATATTGACATGTACCGTAGAAGGCATTTATTTGTTTATTGATTTTTTTTTTGTAACAGGATGGTTGAGTTTCCCATTTTGGTACAATCATTATGCTTCTGCTTGGCCTGTCTAATTTTAGTATTTATACAAGAAATGTATTAGCTACGTAACAATCGAGTTCTCGCACACTTTAGATAAAAAACACTTTTTTTATGTATGATGAGCCATAGAGATTGTAAAGAATCAACCGTTGTATTGCAATGTTTGAGACACACATCACTAGATTTAGATGTAATTAGGAAATCATTAAGGTTATTTCCAAAAACCTTAGTTGATGCACTACCGGCTTTAAAGTGTTTGCAAAATTATATGGAGCAAATCAAACCAAATGTAAATCTAAGACACTCAAATTCGTAAGTTATCTTCTTTTCTTTTTTATTTTTTATGTATTGAGATGAGATAAGAGGCATCTTTAATTTAATTTTTGACAAAATTGTCCTGTAACAAAATATTCTGGGCAGACCTGAGATCTTAAAGATCTTCCAGTTTGAAATGCGAGAATCTATATATTTGTTAAAGATGAATCCAGATGAATTATTTTATTTGGGTTTTAAAAAATATGAGAACCAAACTAATTTTCGTTAGCAAGCAAACACCTGTTGCATTCTTCAGTATTTTTTTTTAAATGAAGTGTGTAGGTTATTAGTTTTTATCTAAGAGAAAACATCCTTTGGTGTAAGCTCTTTTATATTTTAAAGATTAATTTAAAACCTTTAACATATCTTAAGACCTCCTTATCATTTGTTAAGTTAGCCCACATATTTTACAAATTTTTTCAGTCTACCAGAAATCTCTCTTACTTTTATTTCCTTCCCTAATAACTCCTTCTCCCCTCTCTGGTTTTCTGAATACTTGTGCCTTTAAATTAAATGTATGCTAGTAATTTGAAATGCTTTGTATGACTTTCATATCTACAAGATTCTTTCCAAAATAAAAAACCATCGATATCTGCTTTTTCTATAATATTTTTCACATTTGTGTGTAAGACGAATATTATATAAGGTGCCTACGATACATATATTCTGATAATACTTTTGTTACATTTGCATTTGTTTTGATGCGTCTATTTCTGTTTGTTCCCTCCAAGTCTAGCTTACAGAGGTTCAGCTAAACTTTCCATCACCTTTCAAGTTGGTCTTACAGCATATATAAATAGCTAACAGTTTTATTTGATGACGCGACTAGTCACTAAACTTTTTGGTTTGGGTTTTAAGGTGGGAACCCAAGTGAAAGTATTCCAGATTTTGATTTCGCAAAGAAATTTTGATATTTTAGCATTCTCCAAACCGTCTTGCAAATATTTTCCCAAATTTTTACCAGCTCTTCGTTGATTGATTTTTCGAGAAAGATGTTGCTATTAGGATCCGCTCTCAGAATATCCTGATACTTAATTTGATCCTTACTATTTGAACGTCTGTTCTGGTAAAGAACGAGTTTAAATTAAATACCTTTTAGATTCTGATTCTGAATATACTTAAATCTATATTTAATCAATGGCTAATTCAGGTGCACATAAAGTAGCCTTCTCTGTATATTTATTTTCCAATAATATGCAAAATTTACACAATAAAATTTACACATTAAGTAACATTTTTCGCGGTGCAGTTAGCCGAGTTTGCAGTTTATAAGTATAAGATCAGAGTTGCCCCATAAAGTAGCTTTCTCTGTATACTTATTTGGCTTAAATGCAGAATTTATACATAAAATAGTATCTTCTCGACCAAAGTTTTACAAACTTTACACATTAAGGGGCATTTTTCGCGTTGCAATTAGCAAAGTTTGCAGTTTATAAGTATAAGATCAGAGTTAATACATAAAGTAGCCTTCCCTGTAGATTTAATTGGCTTAAATGCAGAATTTACACATGAAATAGTATCTTCTCAACCAAAGTTTCATAACATTGACACATTAAGTAGTATTTTTTGAGTTGCAGTTAGCCGAGTTTGCAGTTTATGAGTATAAGATCAGAGTTAACACATAAAGTAGCTTTCTCTGTACATTTATTTGGGTTAAATAACTTACTCATAAAATAGTATCTTCTCGCCCAAAGTTTTACAAAATTTACACATTAAGTAGTATTTTTCGAGTTGCAGTTAGCCGGGCTTGCATAATGTAAGTATTAGATCAGAGTTAACACATAAAGTAGCCTTCTCTGTATAGTTATTCGTTATTTGCAGAATTTACACATAAAGTAGTATCTTCCGCCACAAAAGTTTTGCGAAATTTGCACATAAAGTTACATTTTTCGCTCTGCAAAGGGCTGATATGAATGATATATCTTCTGAATATTTATATGTCGTCTAAATTCGGAAATTTACAGTAAAACAGTACCTTGTGCAAGCTAAAAATCAATTAAATTATGAAGAAAACCATTCTCAAACCTGTACTAGTATAAAATCAGAGTTAACACATAAAGTAGCCTCCTCTGTACATGTCTTTGTCTATAATGCAGAATTTACACATAAAGTTAGTATCTGCCCTCATCAAGGTTTTGCGAAATTTGCACATTAAGTAGCATTTTTCGTTTTGCAGACGGATTTTATGAGTCATTCATAAAATCCGTTACCGTTAACACATAAAGTAGTATCTTTTGTATATTTATTTGTCGTCTAAATGTAAAAATTTACACATAAAGTAGTATCTTCTGCAAGCTAAAAATCAGTTAAATAAAAACAAAAAAGTGATTTTCCTACCTGTGATCAGAATTCCTTAATTTCTTTTTTAATTCATCGTATTTCTGAGACGATTTTCGTTTTCGATAATTTTTATCCATGTTTTCATAATCGCTGAAATGTGGTCTGATTTAAACGATGTGAATCACGCGACACAACAATTGGTAATGAGTAATGTAGTACAGGCAGCGATAGAGAGTGAGGTAAAATTTTAAATCTAAACATGTGAGTCAGCAACATGTGAGTAACAATTTGTAATAACAGTTATCTTTATTTCCACTAACAAGGATGTATAGCATAATTAAGAAATTGAGAAATAAAATGTATGTCCAGTACAATTAGTCTAACATCTGTCTAAGCTTATAATGCTGAAGATATATCTGAGTAGTAGAATATTTTAAAATAAATTTCATACTAAATGATTATAACGGTTTAAAATCGCATCGAATTATTTTAATTTATTTTGTCCCATCTCTATTTTAATAAAGCCCGAATTTTTCTTCTTCGTTTCGAAGACCATATAATTACGGTGTTGCCAAACGTTTAAGCCATATTTCGGTGTTGCTGGGTTTTTATTTTTTATTAAATATTACCTCTGTGAAAGAGTAATCATAGGTTAAGTGCTAGTATAGTTAATAAGGTTAATAGTATGTAATGATTATTTAATTTGTAGTATTTTGTAATTTTTAATATATGTACAGTAGGGCCATCTAATGGTTTGCGGTAAAAAGGTGCCTTGCATGGCAGGAAAATTCGCGCATCTGCGCGATAAGTCCCTTAAAGTACTCACTTGTGGTTACTTGTTCAGCAGCTTGGGTGTTAGTGACTTCGTTCAATTTTCTAAATGATTCTGACTTATCCAAGTCATCCTTAAAAGGGAATCCATTTAGAAATTGTTATTTGATTTTGGGAAGTATACTGGTGATCTGGATTATGGTATTTTTGTGATAGTTTCCCAAAATCATTTCTTGGAAAAGGATAAAATAAGTCCACATGCTCAGTGTTTTTCACGTGCTACCTTCGTCGTTTCTTGGTAAGTAATTTTAAGTCTATATATTATAGTTTTCATTACTAGTGTTTATAAATATTCCTGTTTTCCTTACAGTATATTTGTAATTTAATTTGTATATATTTTCCTCCCTTTTTGCATTAGCGGTCACTTTTGGATACCGTTACAAATAAATTTAATATGTTACTTCAGTTAATTTAATAAATATTTATATTTATCTACGTTCTCCTTTACTTTTAGTAAGAAAGGGACGAACAGAAGCCTTGGAGGTGAATCTTTTTATTATCGTCAGATTTTGCTACCAGTAACATACGTTAATATTTCTCTACATTTCCTTTTCTTATTGTAAAGAAGAAAATAACAGAAGGCTTAGCAGTTAACCGTTGCTCCATCGTCAGAGTTTGCTACAAAAACCCCTTAATAGGGTGAGTAACTACTACTTGCTACTTTATATAATTTTATTTCATTGGGTTATCTCGTGAATATTATGATATTTTTTTTTAATTTTTAGTTCTCACCTCTAGCTTTAACCACAATTATGTTTTTTTGCCTAGATTATCGAGTTTTAAATTTTTGTTGCCAAATAATTTAATTTTCTATGGGTTTATCGATTAATATTTATACTTGATGGCAAACGCATTCAGTGATAATTTTTATTTTGTTAATTTTCTTTTTTTTAAAGAATGACGTTGGGTAAATTTTATTCTTTTTAATTTTTTAAAAGAAAGGAAACCTTCACTGATTCTTGCGTTTTAAAATATTCATAGCATGTATATTTTTTTTAATATGGTATTTATTTTTACGGTTTTTAGTATTACTTGTGGGACTTTCGAGTTGTTCTTTGGAGAATGCCGAGGAGTACCGTTGATTGTGGGCACAAAAGTATATGGATTATTGTTGGTGCCATCCATAGCTTGGTTTGGTTACTTCTGGTGGTGCTTTCATCAGCTGTTTCGACTGGGTCGAAAAATCAACCACGGTTCGAGTCACGCAAGTTCCTATATAATTTTTTATTACATTTATTTATATATTTTCTTATTTATTTTTTTTGCTTATTGCTTATCGCTTGCTATATATTTATTTAATTTGGTATTTACGGATTAGCTTTAGTAGTTTATTTATTGGCTTACCAAAGGTTTAGGTATTCCTTGTAAGCGAAACACTAAGGCTTTGCTGTTCGGTACTTACATTTAATATTTTATTTTATATATGTCTATATAGCGCATGCACCTGAGCTCAAGCGACGCCATTATCGTAAATTTCGCATGTTGCTGCTCGTTTACTATTGCCATATATTTAGTAATTTTGCACCCTTAGTTACCGCATTTATTTTAGCTAATTTTTTTTTGTTTTTTTTTTATTATTATTGCTATTGAGAATAAGCTAATTGTCTTATTGCATATTTTCCTATAATTTAACCTTTACTGTCATTATTCATGAATTTACTTTTGTTAATAAAATTACCTTAGCGAATTTAGTTGGTATTATTATAATTTTTTTTTTTTTTTTCAGATAAGTATGCATAGGTGATTAAGTATATATTGATCATTTGTTAAGTTGGTGATCAGTAGGGACACTCGTAGGTGCTCAGGCCAATTTAACTGGCGCCCTATATTATTTAACTATTATTTTAAACTGAGATCGAACCACGCCATCTCCACTTAGACTAGCCGTGAGCCCTGAAATTTGAACATCTAGTAACCATTTGTACTTAGCCTAATAATTTCAAATTATTGGAACAATTTATTAGTTTTGCATTTTTTTTTTTTTGATAAATTAGTTTGAATACGATTAGGTAGGTTACATGATATAGAAAAGCTTGTGGATTTAGTGGTAATATTATTAATAAATATTGCCTTCTTCAGATAAAGAAAAATTTAACGTACATTTTTGTTATTTTTAACCAAACCAAAACTAGACATTACCAATATTTCTATGATGTTGCAATATATATTAGTTTTTCCGTATTGTTTGGTTCATGGCCACTTTATAGCATATAACTTTGCGGAAGTATTATATTATGCAAAACGTAAATCCTGATATATCTCAAGTAAAAGGGGCCGGAGATTACGCAAACAGTATGGAAAGCATTAATGTTTGCTCTTTTCTCTTGTTGTTCAAGATGCAAATTTGTAACTACTGCAACATTACATTTCCTCTTGGCGATATGTGTATATTTATACAAAGCTAAGACAATATATCTTGAACGGTGAGTTTCAGAACCATATTGTATCACAAATTATGTTTATAATGATAACAATGTAAGGTACACATTTTATATTAAGTTGGAACTGGGGAGTGTCATTTTTGAAATAGTTTATCAAAGATATTGTAAATGATTTCTTACACCTGTCAATTTTTCTTTTAATAAGGGCATTTTATAACAAAAAATGTATCCTTCCTATTTATTATTTTTTGTTTGTTATAATTTTATTTACATTTCTATATGTCATATTAGGCAAAAAACAATATAGTGAAGTCCTAAAGTGACGAATAAATTTATTTGCTATCTTATTATTGATTTTAAGAGTAAATTCTGAAAGTGGTCGATTTCTAATTTGAAATTAAAAATTTTTGACATATGTAACAACTTTAACCTTCAGGTTATCCCTTTCGGTGGTGTAACTAGGATAAGAATCGGGTCCCGTTTCGTTTTAAATTTTCTGTTAAACTTAGATAAAATATTTTATAGGATTAATAAATATTATACACCTTAAGTTATTAATTGAGTGCATTACTTATAGGTTAGGAACAAAGATAAGTACACCTTGTGGGTTTATTTTTAATGGAAATCGTTTGATCTACCCCATGACAATTGGGGTACACTCTTCCACTCGGGGTGGTTTTGAACATGAAAATAAAACACTAAAATAAATAACACAAAGAAATGAACATGAATTATAAAACTAGAAAAACAATTTTTATTTTAACAAATAATGATGTATTCCTAATAAGTCATTTAGAGATGAAAAAAACTAGGAACTGAGAAAGAATAAAATAGGATAATAATAATAATAATATGTAAATTTTTAGAGTAAGACCTAAGTCCTAATGTCCACTGCACATTAGATGAAACATAAATCTATAGCAAAATTATACATTGTAGAAGTTCTGGATGTTCCATATTGGGCAGTAGTGGGAAGTATTAGAGCTGCATCAGCTATATCAACAGTTGCTTCTTCAAAAATATTCGGAAATACAAATTTCCAGGAACCTGGTTTTTATTTCGGAAAGAAAACCTTATATTATGTACTACTAAAATGTAATATCACTTGTCCAATCTAATAAACATTAGACTTTTTCTTTTCAAACTTTACCAAAATGAATTGATTATCTTGAATATTTTTACGTATGATAATACCTATCTTCTTTCAATTGTGGAGAGAAACAATACGTTTCTGATAACAGTAAGAGGGTACAGTTTTGCTTTGGTCTTTGTTTCCTGTTTTCTTTCCTTCTCTTCTTTGACTTCTTGGACCAGTTCGAGTCTATTTTTTTAAGGTGTGTCTGTATGTATTTTGGACTTTCCTAAATGCTTTACTTATTTATTTTGTTTGTTTTTACATTTCTTGGATATAAACGTATGACGTATTATTTTTGGCGTTAGTATAGTTTTAGATTGTGGTGCCATTAAAAGTTTAGAGATATATTGTTTTATATATAATAAAGCTGGAGAATTGGTAGTTTGGTAACAATTGACTCATTATAAGGTGGTGTTAAAAGAACCTCGTAATATTTTTAGCACTAAAAGCCTTATAAATATGCTAACCAAGTGAGCTCAGGAATTTTATAAATACTGATTGTTTTACCTGTATTAGAAATATGCTAATCGTTAAAAGCAAATTTTAATTTGGATTTGAAAGGTCCAAATATGCCGACTTACAAAGGTTAAAGATGATAGGATGTATGCGGAGAAGATTACAAGTACATAATTCCATTGTCTCGAGAAAAATTAACAGCTTCGATCATTACTGACTTTTATGATTTGACACATAGAAGCAAAATTAGGTTTTAAATATGTTTGAGAACGTCTCTAAATATCTGAGAGGTTTACCCCAATCTGTTTGCAACCCCAATGCTTCCTTCCGGAGAAACATCCATGAAATTGTCTTTATAAATGAACACGGGGAAACACAAATAGAGGTGGGGTCGTATTTTCAGTAGCAGAATTATTTCACCGAAAGTCACCAATTCTCCTCTTTCTGCTGATACGAATTGGCCTACTGGTTTTTGAAATTTTTCTGCTAAAACTTTTGGACAACCTAATACTCTACTCATCAAAATTATTAAATATAGGATCTGCTGGAAATGCATGCCGTTTATAAATAATTTCTAAATTTCTATAAAAGTAATTTGCTGCTATCTTGCTTAAAACCAAAAGACTTCGCAGAACTTGTAGTTTCAGACTTTCTCAGGCTCAATTACAATTC